>PYXC01002064.1:215000-382500 GCA_015244755.2 Tenualosa ilisha
GAAACCCCATGCATGCGTGGTGCAACGCCCCACATATACAAGACAGTGGAAGGCAAAAATCCTCATGGAGCTGTGTACTCCAGCTAAAGTTTGACAGGATATCAGCAGCAAAATGGCAAAAATCATGAGAAGCACAAAACACACTGTCTGATAATTTATGAGCCTTATGAAATTGTGTTTGTCAGTAGGGCTGCACGATATATAATATAATAAACCATATATATATATATATATATATATATATATATATATATATATATACACACACATATATATAATAAATATATATAAAATGTATTTTATTTTACTTGCTGCATCACCAATAGACGCTCCCATTTCTTCGTTCTCTGTGAGTTTCTCAAGCACCCACAAGCACTGAAGCGTCGTTGCTTTCTACCTCAACCAATGACAAGTCGACCCTTCTGTCATGTGATTTGGAGTAGCAGCAAGCCGGTACTATGAGACTTTGGTGCAAGACAGGTTTGGGAAAACTGTGTTAAGGAGAAAAAAAACAGACTGCAACAAGAAGAGAATCAGCCAACTGCCCTAACCTAATCAGTTCTCTGAGCACAGATGGTCATGCCTTTTGAAGCACTGTCACCTATGACTGTATGAATATAAGTCCTCCACCCAACTGCACATCCTTACTGCATTCTTTTATTTTTTTTCAAAAAAGTTACATCCATATTGTTGGTGGACTGATTGTCTGGCTTTCTAACCTAACAGACAAATTTTAATAGACAGCCCTGGTTTGCAAAATCGTGACGTGTAGGTTATGGCTAACATAGCCTATAGGCATTCATATTGTCTAGCTGTGTGCACTTTCAGAGACAGACGTGTTTAGTCTGTATGTTGTTCTGCATCAGTGTTGATGGCCCATTTTGATATTTTACACACAGTTTTTAGGGCAATTAAATAATTCTGGTCCTTAGCTCAAATAGGCATTTCAATTTGTAAAAAAAGTAAAAAATTCATACAGAAAATAGCGATCTCAGTTCTTGTCAAGAAATTCCCGATTCACATTTTTTCCAAAATCGTGCAGCCCTACTTGTCAGTCAACTTGAAAATTACTGTCGCTGGCACCCATCATCTAGTTTGTAAAAAAATCAACACTTATTGGTGAGAACAGGGAAAAACAAGCTAAATAGTTAAACAATTCTAGACTTGCAGAGGATACCATAAGATATGCAATTAAGAGATTTACAACCTCCCTGTCCCATTCTGCATAAAGACCAGACCATTCTTCTGGCCAACAGATAATGGGCTCAAGAGCTAATTCAGTCACACCCATCATAAACTCTTATCATGCCAGCTTAACCAGCGATGTCCGGCTTGACCAGCTGGCCACACCAGTACGACCTACTTGATAAGCTGATGAAACTAGCATGCTAAAGCTACAGCGTGCTAAAATTAGCATGTTTAAGCTACACTAAAGATCACTGAATACTGACCAAGATAGAGCAACATAACACGTTACAATGGGAGAAAACATGAATAGTTCCAGTCTGCATAAGCGGGAGTGTCACAAAGTCACAACATAAACTTTTCAATGGTCTTCTGTATCAGTGTATGAGGACCTGACTCTGGTCTGCATAAAAGGGGACCACCCACTTGCGAAAATAGAACATGGAACTTAACGAACGTTTGTGCCTCTCGCTCCACTTTTACCCTCTCTGGCTACAGCGTGCTAAAACTAGCATGCTAAAACATCAATACCAGCAGCAGCTGGTATGAAACCATCAGAGACCAGCGTACAGCATCCAAAATAAGCTGAAGGCATCAACTGGGTTATTGCTGTATATTTCTGCCGAGACCAGAGGACAGCAAGGAGCAATTCAAAACAGATATATTTTTTAAATTCATTTAATCGTGGCCTTGATCTTTCATGTGACTGAAATCTTCAGCTTGATGTCATTAAAGCATACCATGTATCTATGCATGCAGTCAATAATGTGATGTGCCCTCACATGCAGTGCCTACACACATAACGCATGTACAAAAGACACTGAACCTTACCACCACCTACACCAATATATTCCAGCACCCCCCTACACACACTCAATAGGCTCAAAATAGGCAATCCCCCCCCACACACAAAGAATTTTCTTCCCGACCATCCACACATAATACAATTCTATATAAAGGCCCACACATATGACAAAGCATCAGGCAATTTGTGGGTTGGGTGTTTTTTCAGGGAGATGGGGGAGTCGAGTGATTTGTGTGTGTGTGTGTGTTAGTGATCTCTTGGCATCCGTCTTCAGCTAGTCATACGCGAATAAGCACAGACTACCTCTGGTAACGCAATGTCAACTTTGGCCAATGGAAAAGCAGCAAACGTGACAAGAACCGATCAATGAAAATGATCAGCAGCCACTGAACACCAGCCTACGGGCATCAGCAACACCTCCCTCATTCTCTCTCCCCCCCAACACACACCACACACACACACACACACACACACACCACACACACACACACACACACACACACACACACACACACACACACACACACACACCAGCCTTCTCTCCAAGGACAAAAAAATAGCCTAATTTGTAATCAACAAAGAGGAAGAGTAAAATAGCTAACATTTAAATTGAGAAAGTCTTTGGTCTTTGGTTCAACTGCAATGGAAACAGCTTTGGACAACAAAGTGCAAACATACAGAAACAGAAACAATAAACAAACAGAGATGGAATAGAAACATGTGCAGCATCACCTAGCATCAATGCTGCAACAAAAGATAATTGAATGAAGTTCCTCAAGAGCAAAATTGGTAACCAAACATTAAAACACAGAGATAAAACAATGTAATTAAAGGCAAACCAGGCAACATTTCAGGTTAATTTACCAGCTTCGTAGTCACTTCAGTGGTTAAATGGCTCATTACGGGGTGAATGAAGGTTTTCTCGGCTGCCTCCACCTATATTCCAATTCCAGAAGAAAACAACTCCGGAAGAAAACATTGCAGCCTTGCCTAGTATGCCTTGAACTAGGCCTTGCCAATTCTATTTAGGAAAGAAGTTACAACATTGAGATTCTGTACACAGGAAATCGGCACAAATAGTGAACCGTGCCATACCTGTCAACCTGGCTAACATCATCTTCTTGAAATCTTCATGAATATATTTTACTCAGAAAGTAGCTTTAGGCTTTTCGATTTAACAGCCAAGAAACCACAACCTCAACAAAGCAGTGCAAACTGGCTGTAGACAGACAGAAGACTACAGACCCCAGTACCCCACTGTGTTGGTGAACAATATGCTTGGAAAGCTTGACAGCTCCACTTCTCTCCCAGCAGCACCATAATGACAACGAGCTGATGTGTTAAATGGCCTGGCATTACCAGCTGCATACCAGGTGCAGCATGCACCCATGTGTATTGGTGAATCTATACAATTACAAGCAATGACTGGTGTGTGTGTGTTTAATGGGGAAAAACACATCAAGAGACTGACTACTGCAGTGTGTGTGTGTGTCTCCGTCCCTTTCTGAGATTCCTACATCCTGTTCAGCTCACTCAGGATACACAGACCGCCTGGATGGCCTAAATCTCCTCAGTCAGGCAGACCCCTGCTAATAAGATTAGTCTACACGCCCCCCCCCCCCCCCCCAAAAAAAAACACACACACACACACACACACACACACACACACACTTACACTTTAATTACCCCATTCTTGCTCTGCATTAGCCTCAAAGGTGTCACCTGTTTGACCACAAATCCAGGCAGAGTACGGTCAAGAAAATACTCCAGTTACGACAGTACCATCAACATTTTTCTGATCACACAACGTGCAAGCAAGTCAAAGTACACAGGCCACACGCGTGGTGTGAGTGCCGCCTCCCGCCAAAAACCACCTGTGTGCTGTGACGCCGTACTCATCAGCATTTACAGCTGTTGGTCTGTAGGACCTGGTTAGTAGGGCGGGCAAAGGAAGGGAGAGAAGGAGAAATGAGCTGAGGATTGATTTATCTGATGAGGAGGAGGAGAAGGGTTCTGTCTGTTTCCCCTCCATCGCTCCCTCTCTTCATCTCCACAGTTCATCTCTCTTCCCTCTCTCATTGCATCTTTCAATTTTCCTCCCCCTCTTATCTCCCCTTTCTTTAATTTTTCCCTTTTTTTTCTCCTCATTATTGCTCTTCTTCTCCACTATCTTCATCCAAACTCACCCACTTTCAATATTTTACTTCATTTTTCCACTAATTCTTTCCATCTTTTACTGTTCTTCACTTTATCCTCTCCATCTCTCCCACCCTGGACTGTTTGACCTTGCTCCTCTGGTCATAAGGCTAGGACAGGGGTCACATGCCTGTCTATGGCCTGTAGCCAAACAGATTGCCAGCAGGCTCTCATACCTGAACCACTCTCTTAATCCTTCCTCTCTCTATCCGTCCCTCTCCCTCCTCCTCTTCTTCCCCCTTTTTCCCTCCCCACTCATCTTCTCTCGCCTTCTCTTTCCCTTCCTCCTCCCTCTCTCCCTCTCTCCGTTTGCCTCTGTGCTCAAAGGGAGTGGCTAAGGCAGACCAGCCATAAATCCTCTCTGGGAGTTGTTGTTCCAGTAGTGGCCATGTGTTCATGTTTCATCTTCCCAAGCAAGGCGGCAACAAGCCTAAATAAATAAGAAAAGCAGAGATATTTGATGCTCTTGGAGGGAGGAGTAGAGTGCCACCCAACTAACATTTCAACCACAAAAACAGAAAAATTGGGAAATAGACAGCACTCAATGCCTTACTAAAGATAACATACTGAACATACTGTCAGCAGCACAAACCCCAGAGATACTGAGGTATCACTTGCAAGGTTCTCATCAGCAGAACTACTCGTGCGTGTTCGTGCGTGTTTGTGTGTGTGTGTGTGTGTGTGTGTGTGTAAAGGAAATTAAAAAAATGTGAGCATCTGCAATGTGTGTGCGTGTGTGTGTGTGTGTGTGTGTGTGTGTGCGTACACATGTGGGAGAGAGAGACAGATGTGAGCCCTTCACACCTCTTAGTTTCCCTTAGGCAAGGCATAGGATTCCTTAGAACAACAGACCAAAGCAGAGGTGAATGGCTTGAAGACGGCAATGAGAAGTATTTCCAACACACCCATACTCCTCAGTGAAGACCAGTGTTTCCCCACTGTGGTGGCCCACCATACCACCATTGTCTAACTTGCCCCACCAAAGTCTACAAATTCACCTAAAACTATTTCAGGCATATCTGATGCATGCGTACTGATACTTCAGACTCTTTTGTTTGCATTACTGTCAAGTCTTTTATCAGTACCAATCCAGGTCTATTTTGCTACAGAAACAATGGTCATGAAATCTGAATGAAACCAGTGGGAGCACACTGCACATCTGAAGATTGGAGCACTGTCCTTCTTGTCATCTGGCCTTTGGTCATTCAGAAGCACAGTTAGTTCATTTACCTTTGTTTACACAATAAAAATATGTAGATTTCGGTCACAAATTGATGATATGTTATTGAATGACAATGGTAAATTTGAGCATTTATCTCAAGGAGTTCATTTTGAGCCCTGGAGCCCTTGGTGCTTCTGTGCCCCATCACAAGCAGAGTAGCACTGACATCCAAGGACAGTGCCAGCTGCATCTGCCCAATCAAGAATATCACTCACAACGTTCAGGTCAAGAGAATCATCTTCAGAACATCTTCTGAGAGCCCAGCTACCATTTCAAAATAACGGTGCTCACAGGCTCAACAATTTAGTAATGGATGTTCTAGAATAGCTTATGGTGATGAAGTAACTCTGTGTCTCACCAAAACACTACTGATGCATGGGGAGTAAAGATCGAGCTTCAAAAAGTTAAGCTATCACCCCACCCCCATAAACACTAGTTTGGGCTCTCCAGCAGCAGTGATGCCCTCAAGCACACATACATATATATGTGCACATATGCACACATGCACGCACACATACATGCGCGCACACACACACACACACACATACACACACACACAGCCCACACAGAAAGCAGGAACAGATGAAATGTGCTGAGTTTGTGTGTGCCCACACATACTGCACCTTGGTACACAAAGGCAGCCCCGTTGTACGCATCACATGCAAACTCACGCACTTAAACGCTTATGAATATGTGTAGATGTGTGGTTGTATGTGACTGTGTGCATGGGTGAATGCATTTTTCTCTGATAATTACAGACAAGGTCATGGTCAAGCTTAAATCACTGCCTTTAGGAAGACCACACGCAAGTTACACACACACACACTTTTAGCCATTCAAGCAGGGCACAAATATAATGCCTAGTTAATATCTTTCAAGGTCAGATGAGTAACGCCCCGCGAAGAGGACAAGAAACTGCTCTTTGCCATATCAATACCAGATGGACTGCATTTACATTCACTTAAGTATTGGGATACTAAGCATCCCGGCCATGCGTTTGCGCATGTAAACACCTTTCCCGAATTCCGCATCCCAAATAAGCACTTCCCGGTTTCTGAGAAATTGGGATATGCTAGGTGGAGACCTCCAAAAGAAACCGGGACACTGTAGCATGTAAACACCTTATCCTGACTTCTGACAGTTGCGGAGAAAGATTCTAGAGTGCAACATGCGAGACGGAATGCTGATAAGTGACAAGCCAATCAAACGACGCTCTTCAGAATCCTCAGTGATACCACTGCAAATACATATAAATTCCCTGTAAATAGGCATAATTAATGACCCCATTCCTCTGCTTTCATGTAAACATCGATGTATGTATCAAGTATCTCGAATATGATCAAAATAGGAATAAGGCTCATACTCAGGACACTGAAGTGCATGTAAACATAGTCATTGTGACAAAGTTCTCTTGGTAGGGGTTAAAACACCAAACAGAGAAAGCCACTTTAACCAGACTTTTATCACTGGGTGCTAAAACAGAAACATTCAGACCATCCCAAAGCATCTCCGAGTTGTATAATTTTGTGTTGTAACTGAGACACACTCGTGATGACTATCTTGAGGCAGATAAATGCCTGGCGGGAAAAGAAAATAAGAAGCAGAGAGTTCATCTTGGCTAAGTGAAGTAATGAACTTTGAGCACAAGACTGCACATGTGAAAACAAACATCACGACAGCTGGAGGTGAGGAGTAGCATCTGGCAGTGAGGCCCAATTGCTCACTTTAACTCCTGCACACTAGTGTCAACACAACCGCTTTTCACATTCAGAAGGGATTTTGACACAAAATCGTGAGGTGTGGAAGAGACAAGACCAATACCAAATGGTAGAGCCACACTGCAGTTGGTTGCTTTGTATGTGTATGTGTGTATATGTGTGTGTGTGTGTGTGTGTGTGTGTGCGTGTGTGCGTGTGCGCATGTCATACTAGCAGATGTCACATGAAATGACATAGACCATAAGTGTATGAAATATTTTCTGACAGGTTACTTAGTGGCATTTTAATATTATTATAATACATCAACTGGAGTAATCTGAATTTCTGGAGTGTGATAATGAGACATTTGTAGGACTGCAGCCAAAAAGAGGTGTGCATAGGGAAACAGGGGACAACCTTCCTGAAACACCCAGTGGCCCCAAGGCTAAACAGGGACCCTGGAACACGCTGGACAGGGACAACGTCAGACATGTATGCCTACACGAAACAAAATGTGTTTTCAAACTGCCCTGGAGCACTTTCAATTTCCCTCAGCAGTTTTGACAGGTATTTAAGCGCTGACAGGCCTTCAGCCAAAAGACTGACCAGAGCACTGAACTAAGCAGATCTAAAACTGGAGGAAGGACACTAAGTGGTCCACAAAAATATGCGAGATGTTACAAACTTCCATTCAGCTCATAGATGTGGTGTGCATGCTTAGCAGAAACAGAAGCCTTCCTTCACCACAGGAGGGGATGAGTCACTGCACTATCCTACCCACAGCAGGAGGATATAAGGTGATCAACCAGTCTCACTGGAAGCACAGATACAGGCCATTGGCCATTAATCAGTTAATGTTACTAAGAGAGCACACTACCATAACAATGGACAAGGTCTGGTGCAATCCTCAAAGGCGTTTCTGTAAGTGGCACTCCTGAAGCTTATGTTTCCAACACGTAGGCATCACCAAGGTCATCACTCAACTCTCCAAGTGGATATATAGGCTTTATTGATAGATCTGCTATACTGATAGCGTCTTCTACTGAGTAAAATCAATGGCTTGACCAAAAATGTGAATGTTGTGCGAGAGTGTCTACATCTGAATCCCAGATATCAGGTGATGAATGGTTAGAGACCAAGGGATGAGAGAAGCTGAAGAAGTGAGGGGGCAAGTATGTGTGTGTGTGTGTGTGTGTGTGTGTGTGTGTGTGTGTGTGTGTGTGTGTGTGTGTGTGTGTGTGTGAGAGAGAGAGAGACAAATTGGATGAGAGAAAGACTGTGCAAAGGCATCTGCTCTTTGATAACACCCCAGCCTTAACAGCGTCCCTACCGAGTTAAATATAGCTAATAAATGCTAATTAAGCCATGTCAGAACGAGACGCTCACCAAAACTCGTTGACTGTTTCCATGGGAATGCACAGGGCTTGGTGAGAGCTACATGAATGTAGGGAGGAAAAGGATGGAGTGAGAAACACACACACACACACACACACACACACACACACACACACACACACACACACACACACACACACACAATGTGGGAGTAGGTAAAGAGGCAGCAGTGATGCATCAATCCCACACCACCACTTAGCAGTGCCAATGGGCAAGAGAGAAATGAAGAGCTAGAAGATTCTGGAATGCTGTGCAAAGAAGCCAGCTTCCAGTAGGATTAGCTTCCCACGCCAGGCTCCATGCACAGTATTTGGTAAGATGCCAAGATAGCCAGAGGTTTCACTGCGTATTACCTACACTGGTCAGCTGGTGATGGCATCAGGCATATTGGTAAACCCAAGCCAAACGTGCTTTAGAGCCAACTCTAACGAAAGGCATCAATAAGCAATAAGTTGGATTGTGAGATAATGGACTTAAAGTAAGGAGGGGGTGGGGGCATAGAGCAAAATAGGAGTGGGTTGGAATGGAACCAGAAAACAAATGGAACAGAAATCAGATCCCACCAAACTGTCTTCCTGGATGCCATGTAGTATTTATTCTAACAGGTTTTTGAGGTTTTTGGAACTGGAAACTTAGAATAGAAGAAGAATCATGCACTGACACAACCAATAACATGTCTATGTCTAGTCTTCTCCCTTTCTCTCTTTTTCCATTAAAACAAACAAACAAACAAACAAAAACACACACACCCACTTTCTCATTCTCGAGTCTAGATGGCACCCCACGGGACACTGTTAGCAGGTAACACCCATCCGATCTCCTGTATCAGCAAAATGCAATAGCAGCCTAATGATAATCCACATTCAGAATTTTACCAAGATTGCAGTTAAAAGCGCTAAAGACTATGGGCTGTCATCTGTTTGAGAGGATATGTGCCATGTGTTCCTATGGAAACCACAATCCAATGCCAATTTGCTCATCTCAGCAAGACATTTAGTTCAACACTAACACTCAAACACTAGGCTAGTGGATTAACAAACAGGCAGGGAAGCTTTCAGTGAAAAAAGGCAATGAGACAAATATGAGCAAAGGACATGTTGCTATGAAACAGAAGTCAGTGATGTTTCCTAATCTGTAGTTCTTTAAATGAGACTTTGCCATCTATGTGAGGTAGCTATGCACACAGTGCAATGCAGACACAAATGAATACCCTGGGACTCCAATTACAGATATCATATATTTACACCATGCGGGCTAGATATAAAACTTAGTTAACAGAAAAGTCCTGCTAATGTTGAATACTATCGACTGTATCTCCCACTCTCACATACAAGCCATAAAGCTTGGAGAGGCTAAATGTAAATACACATAAAAAGTCCTCCATTTGTCTGCTGTGTCAAATATGTGCCGTGTAGACAGCACAAAAAGACAAAAAAAAAAAAAGAAAAAACAGATAGACTGACAGATAGGCCTGCATGCGCGTGCGCACACACACACACACACACACACACACATACACACACGTGACTGTGGCCAGTCTATGAAGTGGAATGCAGGGTGAAAAGCTGAATGTGTAATGAAGGACAATGGTACCGGTAGTGTTAGTGATGACAGGGCTTAGCGTCGGCCTTATGCTTGGCTGCAGGACAATGCCTCTGTGACTGGCAGCAGAGGAGACAAGTGTGTGTCTGTGTATCTGTGTGTTTGAGGGGGGTCGGATTTAGAGTGTCAGCACTACAGGGGGGCCACATTCACATTCCTCCATCTATCTATCTATCCCATCATCCATTCCGTCCGTCCCTTCATCCATCTACCCCTTCAACATCCATCCACTTAGCCAGGGATTCCTGATCCATCAGGCCATACTTTCTGCCCATTAATGTGGGGACAGTACGTCTAACAAAGAAGATAGATGAACCAAGAGAGCAAAACAGAAGTACTTTTGACAGTAAACAATAAAGCAAAAGACAGACAATGAGGCATAGTGAAAACAATGAGAGAAAAGGAGAGAGACTTAAGGAATATCTGTCTTTTCACTGGGGTCACACACATGCAAGACACATAGAGCACATTAAATAACACGCTCTGTCTGTCACAAACCGCAAAACAACCAGCCTTCCATGCAGGCACTGTCCAACATGCATCTGTTGCCCAACAGTCCCAACATGCAACTTGCTCTTCTGTGTGCCTTTTTTCACTAACTGACACAAATCAGGTGATGTTTCACATACGCAGCTCATTTCAATCAATATTTTAGCCAAACCCTCTGTAATTAGGGGCTGCAACTAGAATAGGTGGCAAGACAGCCCAAATTGTGTTTTCAAGACTAATTTGATATGATAAATGTCACCTTGAGTACTGCTTTTTTCACAAATCAGGTTTACTCAATTGCATTTGGCAAATACCCCATTAAAATGGCATAACTGTTATCTATGTGTTGCTGTATGGTAGGGCAGATGTTGTGTGGCAAGATTGGGAAATATAATCCAAACTCTCCAAATTAAATGAGAGTACATGAAATCATGATACAAACTGTATACGCCGCCGGTCACCTCCCTACAGTCTGCTAACTAATGGCAGGTTTCAGGTTTACAGGTTGTTTACAAGGGGCATGCATCCTCTGTACACACAGGTCTGTCAAACGTAACTAAAGACAAACACACTAACTCCTGTTTACATGAATATATTTCACTTCATGTTTACTGAATTGTTTTTAGTACTCAACGCTAGGATTAGCTTTTTAGAATGGCTCAAGAAGACACGGAATTGCAACTGCTTTCTCAACTGCGCGTAGCGGACTCAATTCAGCACTATATCGCGGAAAGGGGGCAAATAAATAAATAAATAAATATAACAGGAATAGGATGGAGCGGCTTAGCACAAATAGGCTACTGCAATTTGGACATTCTTGTCGCAGATCTGCTGCTGAAATGTAGTGGACTCCGTGTCCAGTCATGTCTATTTGGAGGCGCGACTGGACATCGACATTGACGTTACTTGGTAGTATTATCGGCAAATCCTTTATTAATCCTTCTTCCCACCATTGCGCGCTGGCCTGTGTTTCCAAATCCCATGTTCGGAGGGCTATGTTTTCATTGAGTGAGCTAATCAAGGGTATTGCCTGTTTCGACTTAATTCAATTCGCAAGCCATCTGGCAGTGTCTTATATGTTTTATACATTTTTAGATAATTAACATGGCGCCTTAAGCATAGTACACCTGGTCGTATGACAGTGAACACTGCATAGCAAATTTAGGCACAACCCGTGGTGTTGCCTGGTTCTGCTTTTTGTCATTTCATGATCCAGACAACGCAACAGCTAGGTTTCCCCACCGCCGCGAATGACAAATCAAAATACCAGGGACTAGAGCTAGCAGTGGGGTCTTTAGAATGCCAAATCGGCTTTTGGAAGTTGCTATCCATCTGAACAAAATGCAATGACCCATAATACACAAATTCTGCAGCAAATTCTGCCCTGAAAATAACTAGATTTTCAGAGCATCTTCAGTCTCACGAAGTGCCTTGAACGCAACGTTACCTGTAACAAAAACATGCATTTGCAAATACGTCAGTGTGAGGTGTTGCTGCCACCGCTAGCTTAGCCAACGGCGAGACAAAGGCAACAGCATGGTGAGGTTAGCTAGTCGACCCAACCTTCCAACGCCAAATTACTGAAATGGCTACAATGAACGAACGTGTTAAGGCAATGGGTCTCTGCAACCATAGAGAAAAAAGCATGCTACCACGATGTCCAAGTGCTAACATTAGCTTGATATCAATAAAGGAGAATATACACCTACCCGCTCAGCTTGTGATCTTTAATTTCTGTTGGATCCCCTCAGTGTATTCAACTTGTCCTCATAAAATGAAACATAAAACAGACGGCGGCGGTCGCTCTGATCACATAGGTAGACAGATTCGATGCTCTAATTTAAAATCCCGACAGCGCCTTTACTGTTAGATCCGCATCCTCGCGTGTGTTTTTCTTCCACGCTGCCAGTGCAGCACAGCGTGTTACGAAACATTAAGCAATCCTTGAAAAGAATAATGATGAAGAGAGGTGAACCGTTTAAATCAGTAGCATCAGTGTGGGTTTACAGCTTCCCCGCGTTTCCTGTGTTCCGACGTCTGCCCCTTTCTCCCTCACGTCCAACTGAGAGAGGGAAGAATGACTGATAGCGCGGGGGGAGACTGTATCGTTCGGTGAAACACACACGAGACATCTAGCGCATCCACACACGAGACCGGGTGTGGGATGGAGCCATTCAGTGATTGTAGCCTTTGTCGGACATGGTAAACTCAGCAACAGATGTAGTTCTGCAACTGGAAACGTCAGTCATAATTGGCCCCATAAAATACTGATGAAGCGGTCTGAAATTAGACAGACGCGGGAAAGCAGCCCGATCATTGGCGGATGGATACGCTCACCATCAGCAGCGCATACAGGTGGTGTGGTCAAGATTTCAAGTACGTTAAAGCAAATTGTTGAGTAGTCTGTCACGGGACATCCTGAATGGCGAGCATTATTTAATTTCTGAACATATACCCACTCCTAAGAATAAATAGGTCCTCGAATGTCATACCTATTTTGAATCTAACCTAAAAAGCCTTTTAGAAAGCAGGATAGGAAATAACCTTTAGCATGTAGCCAAGTCTAAAAATGAGCTGATGCATAGGTATCCTAAACTTCTTTGTAAATAAATGCAATTAACTTAAATTAGGCCTAACCTTTAGCATGTACTGTTAAGTAGGCTATCCATTAGGTAGTCCACCTTTATGTGCAATTTAATGCTGTCAAAGCTAGCTTGTGAACAGTAATTAGATTTTACTTTTTTTTAGTCTTTAGAAGCATAAGTTATGGACTAAATTAATTTGTCGAGGTCAAGATTCCATGACGTAGGCATTCCAAGACGCCAGAGAGTTAGACTATTCAAGAACAACAGGGTGTCATAACCTGCAGGAAGGTCCACCAAAATTTAAATATCAGTTTGTTTTTGATACAAAACAAACATGATACAGGATTTAGCTAGCCTATTACTCCAATCATTATTACTTTAATGACTTAGAATTACAAAGTAGCCAGCTATGCCACAGTAGGCCAATGTGTCACATTTTTTTATACGTTATGTGTTTCTTTCTTTCTTTCTTTCTTTCTTTCTTTCTTTCTTTCTTTCTCTCTTTCTCTAAGGTTTCCCCCACACAGGGTTCCTCCTTAGTGCCTCTATAAGATATAGGGTCCTTGGCCTATAAAACATTGAACACTCCTGCACAAGGAGATTGCTTGTTGCTGCTCTTTAGGCCTGCTTAGATTAACGTAATATTATAACTTATGAGTGTCTTTTACACAAGGCAAGAAGTGCGATGAAATAGCTTTTCAGCTTGATGTGGCTGATTCTGCAAGTCTGTTTTAGGTGGATTCTTCTTCTCATCCCACCCCATAAGCTCCTTAAGAAAGTTCACACTGTTGAGATTAGAAGAACACAGGTTATAGTTAGTTTAAATTATGGCCTTAGTAGACTAATAATACAGTATAGTGTATAAGAGTGTACATGTGAGTGTGTGAGAGTAGGCTGATGGATGTAGTGTGTGTGTGTTTGTGCATGTGAGATGGACATAATGTCCTTTTTGGAAGTGGGCGATATGTTCATTTAAATCTGTATAAAGTGACAAATTATTTATCAACTCTCTTTAAAGGAGAAAGTGAGTGAGACAGAGATTATGAGAGAGACAGAGGCCAAGATCTTGACACAGAGCGCGCGTGAGAGAGAGAGAAGGAGAGAGATTGTTTGCGGAGAGGGAGAGGGAAGGATGGCAGGAAGGGTGCCGTCTTGCCTCAGGGAGGGATGCTGACCATCTGTCCATCCTCTCACGGTGGCATATAAATGACACCACGTCACTGGATGACCCCTTGGCTTACCACAGCCCTCCATCAGTGTGAGAGGAACACTCTGATCCAGACCACTGCTGAGACACACACAAGGGATAAAACATACAATTACCAACACACCCATACGTGAGCACATAGTCACATAGGCCTGCTTGTGACATTCACATCCACACAGAGAAAGCAGATTTTGCACAGTGTTTACTATGTAGTCTTTGTGTCGTGAGCATTGTGCGTGTGGACAGTTACACTCCAAATGAATACATGGCTTTATCGCAATGTCTACTCTAAGCCCTGCACTTCAAGTACTTTATTGAGACAAATTATTTTCATTCTTACTAATTGATAGTCCTTTCAACCCATTGCCATGTTGTTTAAGGTCGTTGAGTGCAGTCGGTATGAAAAAAAAGAACAAGAAAATTTGGTACAACACAGACAGAGTAGCAAAACCAGCAGCTAACGCTAACTGAATGTGGCCAAGGAAAAACTGAAAGTGAGTTTTCTGCCCCATTAATGCAAACTGCTGGTTCACTCTGTTCTCTCATTCTCTCAAATTCTCTTATTCTTTTTTATACCAACAGCACTTGGTGACCACAAACACCAGGGCTATGGTTAGAAGTACTATTGCTCGAGGTCTTTGAGGGTTTAGGGGTAAGGGGTTATGAATTCAGCCCATGGGTTTTTGTCTGCCTGTGTGGATCAAAAAGTCGATTTTCCCTTCAGTCCCGACAGACCACTGAAATGCAATACCTTCTCATTTCATCAAACTGCAAAGTAAATTGATTTAATACTGGCCATCGCACTATTATGGGATGCCAATCAATTTATCGTTATTTGTCAGCAGGCAAAGTCACTTAGGCTCATTACAGGTCACTGAGGGTTGAATTGCCTGAAATTGCCTGAAAAATCATCTAATGTTTGGTCGTAAATTTAAACCTGGTAACCTTCAATTCAATTCAATTCAGTTTTATTTATACAGCGCCTTTTACAATAGTATTGTCTCATGGCGCTTCACAGAAGGAGCACCCAAGAGCAACAGGGGCAAGGAAAAACTCCCTTATGTTCAGTTAATCTAGGAAGAAACCTTGGGCAGATCCACGACTCAAGGGGCTAACCCAACTGCCAGGGGTCATGGAGAAAAATTACAATCAGTAGTAACCATAACAGACTATAAGTTGCCTATGGTTTAGCTAAGGTTTATAATAGTTCATAATAGAGTATTATCCCACTTTTACATTTACTTTTTATGGTAGTCAGTCTATAGGTGGTTATCAGGAATTATGGCTGGACAATGTAGCAGCGGCCAGGCATAGTGACAAACTCAAAGGAGTGAGATGGGTCATGGGGGTAACAGTAAGGGTCCATTTGATTGCGCCATTGTGAGGGGGGGTCAATCACAAAGCCTCAGGAAGGGGAGTCAGGCCCAGCATCGGCGTCCAGGAAGGTCCTCTGTGATGGCGAGTCGGTCCTGACATGGGCGTCCCGTAGTGTTGGTTGTAGTCCACTCAGGAGGGGAGTTCTCCTTCTACCTTCTACCCATTATACTCATGAGGAGAGAGAGGCTGAACATCAGGCTCCATGACCTTTTTGAAAAGACAGAATAAGGAAAAGAGTGAATACGAAAGACATTCCCTTCCAACACAACTCAGAATACACTCTTTTTACTTCCTTAATTAGTAGTGTAAAACCAGCTTGGAAGCTATGGGTCAGAGAGTCAATGTGAGAATTTGCAGGCACAGTGGAGCAGAAGAACACAGAAGTCAATGGTTCTGACTAACAATTGATCAACCTGTGTTTGATTCCTCAGCCCCACGTTGTGAGTTTGTGTTGCTTTGAATAAAAGCATCTGCTAAATACCAGTCAACTCTACTTTACCTTAAAAAATAATCATGGTTAAATAAAAATGCTTTGCTGTGACTCAGTGTTGGGTCTTTTTACAGAGCATAACAAACTTTGCCCTGGGCACCGAATGAGGCAGGAGTCATCTCTGCCATGACTCTATAGCAGTGTGTGTTGAGAGAAAAGGTGAATTGTACTCAGCACTGTTGAGCTGCGCAACTGTTTCCCAGTAAGGGTGGGCTCAGATGAGTCAGACTGCAGACTCCTGTGCATAGTCACTCTACAGGATCTTTTCTCTCTCTCTGTCTGTTTAGACAGTACACCTGCTTCACTTGTTCTCACATTTGTTTCTGCCATCCCCCTCTTTAGAAGTTGCAGGGAAAATTTCAAGCCCTACCTACCCCTTCTTTACGCCACCAAACAATAACAACATTATGCACACTGAATCCTCCCCTCTGATCTTGTTGTTTTAATTTTCATATAGGCCTAATGATGTGTGAGACTTTTTTTATGATCTTGATCTAATGATCTAATTTTCTCTGCTCGTCGCACTCCACCTGTTATGTTTCTATTCCCCACTAGTGGGCCCGCCCCAGACTTTGAGAACCAAGGACCTACTCCAGCCAGTACTGAAGTACTGCATGTATTATTTATCACATCTTTGATAATTACCATAGGAGTAAATTACAATCTAGATCATAGCAGACAAGCTATACTCATAGCTCATAAACATGACCTTGTGTTTATGGGATGTAGATGAATTGAAAGCCATTCTGTACCTTTTTGCCTTTTTGTTTTGATTTAGAGTGATTGGCAGTGGTTGCATTGCGGTCAGTGCTAAGACAAGACCCAGACAAGACCTTGAGCAGACCCCATTTGTCCATCTGTCTTTGAGCTGGGTATCTGTCTTCCAGGCTATCATGAAGGCAACTCGGATTCTCTCATCATGCAGAAAGCACTTAAAGCCAATTAGCATTAACCAAGGTTGAACCAGGATATCATGCCCAGTACCCAGTACAGGGCTTTGGTCTTTAAAGGGATGGTCCAGGGTAACTGAATGGGACAAGAAAATAAAAATATGGCTGACATAAAAGAGGAATGGGCTAAAATACCTACTGAACATCCTGCCAGGGTTGTGCAGATCCGATATACAGTTATCAGGGGCCCTGGCTTGAGTTTATTCCTGCCAAAGGAGGTTCAGCCCGTGATTAATCTGAAAGGTTCACTAACTTTTGCACACAGCCTGCTTCATGGATGTTTTCATAAAACATGACATGAAATGTAACAATTTTTTGTGTGCTGTTAGCTTCAGCACACGGTGTTTGACTACACTCGTGACTTGATGAAAATCAGATTACATTTCATGACCAAACAATGCAGAAAACTAGGATAAAACTCCAGGTAACTCATAGGGGTTCACACATTTCGCACCACACTGTAGGTGGCATCCTTAATATAGATTATTGAATTATAATCTATAGAAGGTACAGTGACAGCGTTCTATTAGTATTCTGCAGTGCAGTCTATTGTTTACATTGATAATAACTGCTCTGACTTGTTTTCCCTAAGTTACCATTGACACATGAACTTGAGACAAGTATATATTTATTTACGTGTTTGCATTTTAATCTGATGATTACAGAGTCAGAATTTACAGAAGTGTAAAAAAAAAAGTGTCAAAGCTAAAGCTAGGCCAATTATTTAAATCCCTTTCTCCCTCTGTTTGTTTCTCTCTTAGTCCCCCATTTCCAGCCATCCCAGTCCACCCCATCCCCCTCTGTCCTTCCCCACCCCAACCTGGTACCCCTCTCTTTTTAAAAGGGCCGACTGGGCTCTGTGGGTCGGAACAAAAGGAAAGAGCTGAGGCAGGATGTGCGTGGCCACCGGCAGGCCAGAGCTGGCCGCATCCGTGCTTACACAGGGCTGCTTTCTGCACAGAGCAGCACTTTGGCCTAAACCCCCTCTGCCCACGTCCACGCAAATGTGCCAGCGAGGAGGGGGGGTCTTAGTGTGAGTGTGTGTGTGTGTGTGGGGGCGGGGGGGTCCATGTGCAAGGGAAGGGTGGGGGATACGTTGTGAGGTGGGTGAAATGAATGTAGAGGGTTGTACAGGAGACATAGTGACAATGTCACAGAGGATGGATAGATGGTTTAATGTTTGTGAGGTTGTGGAGAGAAAAGGCCTGAACTGTAGATACCTGGTGGAGAACATTTTGGTCTAGGGTACAACTATCTGTCAGATGTGTCGTTTGTGGTGAAAAAAACATTTGTGTTCTCTGATACATATGACATATGACATATGAAGACAGACAAAAAAAGTTTGTTTGGAGTAAAACTACTGCATAGATATTATTCTGATAATTAATCCGATTAAGGCTTCAAAACTCGACAACAGTCAGCATCTCAGTAAATGAACACAGCGTGAACAAAAAACACTTTTTTTCAGATTTAGAACGTGAAACTTACTACCTTGGAAACATACAGACAGATACACAGACAGACAGAGAGATTGCCAGACTGTAGGCATTGGGTATTAGAACTGGCTCCATGAAGTTAGCCAGTCCATGTTAACTAGCATGGTAAAAGCACTGAGAACAGCAGCTTTTACAATAAGCTCAGTGAAGCCTGGTGATGTGTGGAAGCTTACATGTGTGAGGCGAAAGAAAAGGGAAGGCCAGGCGAGGGGCTGAGCTCTCCAGTTTAGCCACTGAAAGGAGAGAAACACACAATATGGAGATTCAATTTAGGATGACGTGAAGAAGGGGAGATAAAAAGTGGAGAAGAGAAAGAATATCTAGATCTACCACATTGTGGTACATTATATGACCGCCACACGTGGCTGTGTGTGTTATCCAAAGAAAATGAAATAATGTCTAATCTTTTCTCCATCCTTACTCTTGACTCATATTTTGAACAATTCTTATATGTTTGTCCATGTGAGTTATGCATGTCAACACACATGCATGTGAGTCTTGACGTGTACTCTGTGTGGACACTCAATCAGTGCTTAACATTTCAAAACAATAATAGTCACAGTCTGAACTTGCAAGTAAAGCACAGTAAATGTGCTGTTTTTGACAAAAGGAGGAGTGGGGGTAATTGGTGGTATAGATCCAAGGCTGATCAGCCCCCCTTTTTTACCATCTCAGACCAGCCAATTAGAGTGTTCACCAGGCACAAAACATACACTGACTTTGGTCACTGGATGAACTCATTGATCCATCACCTCTCCCTGTGGTCTTGAAGCTGCAAGCAGTAAGAGAAATTACTTTCTCTCCAAAATCCAGCATCTGTTTACAAATGTGCACATTTCACAGCAAGTGCTGCATGCCATGGAGAATAAAAGCATTCAGGTAGTCAGGAAGTGGCTCTGCCTTAAGACACACTCAACCAGATGCTTCATCTTTCAGACAGCAGACTGGGCATTTCCAAACTGTGCATGGGCGTACGCAGCCTCCAGACAATCCCAACTTACCAATATGCTGAACAGTGATGACATCTGTGAGGAAAATGTCCAGAGCGTCTTTACTGCTGGACTTTCACAAGCAAAAGGTGCTACGCACGTGCACTGGGGGAGACAACTTCATTGGTTTTAAGAGGAAAGCCAGTGGAAAACTAGAGGTATGGGCACAAGGTTTTGGCTTTGGCTTTGACTGGCCAGATGTCAATGATTTATGGATCAGAACAGGCACTAAACTTAGATGGACATTACACTCTCAACCTTATGAGGTCTCTGATGTAGTGGTGGAGGATCCATCAATCACTGTGGAAGTGACACTACATCACAACAACACTGTTCACCTGCTCCAGCCCAAAACATCAAGGTGGACTCTCCTGGAGTCAGTAGCCCACATCATGAACAGCTGCAGCTCTCTCAAAGGGCTATATAGTGCTGGACATGACAGACAGACATGGACATCATATCTTCTCAGGTCCAATGCACAAAGAATGAGCAGATTTTCTAAACATACTGCTTTCAATCCTAAATGGTTTAGTTCATCTGCTGACACTTTTTCTAGAATTGCAAATACACCTGATATTGTCACAATTTGACAGAATGAGAAAAAAGTTTTTTTGTTTTTTTTTTTAAATATAATTTCCCTTCGATTTAAACTACACAAAAACTTTAAAGTATCAGTCTTCCATTTCTGCCATTCAGAACTGTTTGGTTTTTTACAACAATTTGTGTCTTTTTAATTTTTTTGCCTCTTATTAAGTGGCGCTGCATCACACATGGGTGGTTGAGGGCTTGCTGGATTTGTACAAATTTCAAGCGCCCCAAGTATTAAGTAGTGTCTCTGTATTCTGGCAGAGGACATCCAAAAATGACAGGGAAAAACACATAGCAACACCTATAGGCCCACTGCACTTCTGCTGCAGCGGCCATAATAATAAATGCACTTCAAATGTGGGGAAAATAGGCACAAGAAAGAATAAAAGAAAGACACCAGAGAATAGAAAGATCAAAAAGCCTCTGGTATTTTCCCCAGCACATACATACACATACAGCACATACATACACATATAGCACATACATACACATATAGCACATACATACACATATAGCACATACATACACATACAGCACATACATACACATATAGCACATACATACACATATAGCACATACATACACATACATACACATATAGCACATACATACACATACATACACATATAGCACATACATACACATATAGCACATACATACACATACAGCACATACATACACATACATACACATACAGCACATACATACACATACATACACATACATACACATACAGCACATACATACACATACATACACATATAGCACATACATACACATACAGCACATACATACACATACATACACATACAGCACATACATACACATAATACACATACATACATATATAGCACATACATACACATACATACACATATAGCACATACATACACATACAGCGCATACATACACATATAACACATACATACATATATAGCACGTACATACATATATAGCACGTACATACACATATAACACATACATACACATACATACACATATAACACAGACATACATATATAGCACATACATACACATACAGCACATACATACACATATAGCACATACATACACATACAGCACATACATACACATATAACACATACATACACATACATACACATATAACACATACATACACATATAGCACATACATACACATAATACACATACATACATATATAGCACATACATACACATACATACACAGACATACACATATAGCACATACATACACATACAGCGCATACATACACATATAACACATACATACACATATAACACATACATACATATATAGCACGTACATACACATATAACACAGACATACACATATAGCACATACATACACATACAGCACATACATACACATATAGCACATACATACACATACAGCACATACATACACATATAACACATACATACACATATAGCACATACATACAAATACATACACATACATACAAATACATACACATACAGCACATACATACACATATAGCACATACATACACATACAGCACATACATACACATATAACACATACATACACATATAGAACATACAGCACATATATAGCACATACAAATACAGCCCTGTGTTTTCCACTGGAAGTCCACTGCTCTCTCTCTCTCTCTCTAACACACACACACACACACACAACATCCATAAGCCTACTCTACACACAGTACAATATATTACTTTTTCCATTACATTTTCACTCTGTTTTACTGATCCAATTATGGCCATAAGGTTTCAATACTTATGTGTCCACCTTTCTTTAAGCCCAAGACAGTGAGTTTCAATGGGGTATTTTGAAAGAAAAAAAGGTATGCCCCAAACCGATGGTAACTTAACAACATATTCCCATCGCTGGCACTTGTATATTGTGCTACCATACAAGCTTAGACACCCATGTGTGCTATTACTGAATGTCCTAAACAAGGCTAGTTTTTCTGCAGTCCAACCTCATTGTTGTTGCAGGGGTTTATGCAACACAGCCTGTGAATCCAACTCAGTGACTGTTAGCCACCTGTCCGACCCTCCAGATGTCCCACGCCCACTCCCGACCTCACTAACTACTGCAACTTCTCCATTCTTTGCCAAGCTGCCACCAGAATCCAACGTGAGGCTTATTCCTCAATGGTTGCCATGGCCCAGTAAAAGATATTTATATTCCTCCCACAGTCCCTCTTTGCACTCATCTCACTCAGGGACGACCAGCCTATTTCTGGCATCTCTCTTGCTCTCTCTCTCTCCCTTCCTTCATGTTCACTTTGCTCCTCTCATTCTCTGTCTCTTTCTCATCCCCTCTTTTCTTCTCTTTCTCTCTCTTTCTGTTCCACTCTTTCCTCCTATCTATCTGTCTATCTATCCACCTCCCCTATGCTTCTCTGCTTCTGCAAAACAAGTTTGCAAAGGTCACCTTGCTGTTCCAGTTTGAACTTTTAGAATAATTAGACCAAGTTAAATCAGGACAGAGAGCGAGTAAAATGGGAGGAGAAAGAGGCAGAGAGAGAGAGAGAGAGAGAGAGCAACGTGACTGAGACAGATCATGACTGGATTTCTGAAGCCAGATGTAAGAATACCAGTTTGCACATTCTTCTTCTAACAGCTGGCTCACTGCTGATGCACACAACTATTTGCATATCTATAGTCAACTGAAGTCTTTCATGTGAAGGTTAGTCCTTTGCCTCATCATCTGAAATGACCATATTGTCATTAATTATAGTCATCTTGTGTGGTGAGTGTAGTGTAGTGAGAGGTGTCTCTCTCCTTTGTGTGTGTGTGTGTGTGTGTGTGTGTGTTTACTGGTGTACATGATGAGATACACATACAGGCACCAAGTGTGAGTGTGACATGAGATGAGAAATAGGTCACTTCCTCTTCTTCCTCCACATCCCTTCCCATAATCCACTGTGGCTGGGTGCCGGCTGTTTAACATGCTGTGCCCTCACTGCGTGAGCTTGGTGACGCTACCCAGATTTAGATGCTTGGTGACGGCCATTGGAGGCCTGACTAGGGACGCTCCCTGCTGGCTTAACCATGAGCGCAGATGGGGATGGGGGGGGTGGGGGGGGGGGGGGGGGTTGCTGCAGGAGCAGGACTGATGAGAGCAACCAGATCAAAGCAGCATTCCTCAGACATGGCCCAGATTGAATGGGAGGATGGCATAGGATAGATGAGGATGTGCTGTTATAGCAGATGTGTGTTAAGGTCAGTATTTAATACAGAGAAATGTAAAGGGGGGTGTGTTTATGTATATCTGTGTGGTGGGTTAAGGTCAGTAAAAAGAAAATCTTTTACTCGCTACCATGTCCTTCTACTGTCACTCACCCACACCCAGCTGCAGGGGGATTCCTATATGATTTATTTCAACTCGTAAAATAGTAATACAACATGCCACTGCATGAGCAGTAGGGAATGTGGTCAAAAATGTCCCTCCTGTCTCTCCGTAGCTGCATCAGTGATTAATTATTTCTCAGCCTCAGCTCATGTCCTGTGCAAGCTGTGCATCATGCAATATGTCAGACCTCCAGCATCAGAGGCAACACCTAGCTAAAAGAAGCCTGTATGGGCTGTGCTCCATTTCATTAACATATCCCAATTTATCTGTTAGTGAAGCATTCTGCTGTGGTATGACTAGCCTTAAAACCAACTTAAAGGAACATTCAGGAGCATTTACATCATTCTCCCCATCAGCCTGCCATGTGGCATCAAAGTTGTGTTACATTAGGGTAAAAAAACTGTCTTCTGTCTTCGAACCACTGTGAGTGGTGGGATTTATTTGTGTGTAAATGTCATTTGAGGACGAAGCAGAAAATACCAGACGATAGAGGTTGGAGGAAGAGATAAGAGAGAGAAATATAAATATGTATTTGTACATTTTCACTGGCTGATTACATGCGTACCATGATATGTATGTGAAAGATGAATGTAGAGAATGTTTGTTTGTTTGTGTTTGAGAGACAATGTGAGGGATGTAACATCGCTAAACACCCCAGATGTCCCTGCCTAAACGTCTCTGCCCTGAAATTTTGGCTGCAGCCAACCTTCATCAATCACACACCCAAAATAAACCCCCAAACCAGGTCACCCTTCCGGGGGTAAATATGGCCGTCCTCTCAAACACTGCATTTTTGCTGCACAGGCCCTGCAGGAGTCTTCAAATCACAGGCTGGTGTGTGTGTGTGTGTGTGTGTGTGTGTGTGTGTGTGTGTGTGCTATGTATGTGTTTGTGTGCATCACATCTCTTTACTGCAACTTTAGAACCTCAAGCTCAGTGAAACAAGGAAGAGGCAGAGAGAGAGAGCAGAACGTACAGCAGAAGACACCATGAATGACTGAGCATGACAAATGAGTATGTTCTTCAAAGCGCTGTGGTTCCAGATGGGCAGCAGTGTTACAGAGCCGAGTGTGTGAACACATTCAAAAGTGCAATAGTAACTTAAAAACAATTTTGCTTCACTTGTCTATCAAATGAAACAACAGTGTCCAAGAAAACAACAGCAACAACAAAAGTACAATACGATCTAGTTTGATGTAAGTACAATCTACTGTATTCTCGTTTAGCTGGATATACAATATATGGCTAATTTTAGGCTTTGAAAAATCACAAACAAAATGTTCAATATATGCTATATAGCAGGGGTTGTCAGACTTTATTGGACTGGGGGACCCTCATGCAGCAGAATTTTTTTCAAGGACCCCTTATAATCTCAACAAAAATGTAACCATATAAGATTATAGCCATTTGTTCTTTCAGATGCCTTTGAACTCTAACTCTAAAAACATGTTTTGCAGTACTACAACAGTCTCAAATAGGCATGTTATTGCATTTGGCAAAACGTTACAGTGCAGGAGCAGTTTTAAAAGGATTGCTTTCTTTGTCAAATCTAGGCCTACTGTGTTAAAAAATTAGTTTCACATAAGTAATAATAATTAATGTTCATTTTCCTTCCAGTTAACCTAAATGCCAAAGTAAAGTGTTTTGACAGATTGATGTAATAGATTGGTCACTAATGTTATGCTGGTAGGAGTAATTAGCACAATGTGATTGGGCTCTATACTGATCTCTAGTATTTTTTTCCCCACAAGACAAAGTTGAGTTTCTACAAAAAATGTAAATCACAAAAACAGTCAGCAATCATTTGTCATGATAAATGTCAGATTTATAACTTTACACATTAAACATATTCTTCTCTTGATGAGAAGTTGACTATAGCAGATTCTTATCCAAAATGACATGGCCTTGCAATATGAGATTCATGAATGGGACCCAGGTTAAACAATTGTCATTACTGATTACTGTCGTTACTGCTCCTTCACCATGTTTGTAAATGTAGAGAGATGTAGCTCCATCAGGTGGTTACTATCAATTGTCTATGTGTATGAGGTTTACTGAATGAATGCATGTACAATCAAATGAACAAAATACTTCTGTTCCTTTTTAATATTTCCGATCCATTAAAACACACACAGACACACTCTCATTATGTTGTTGCAGTTGTTGTTGTAGAGTATCTTATCACATTAGTGTGTTATATGTGTCACAGTAGTGTGTTATATGTGTCAATCAAACATAGGCCTAATGTGAAATGTTAGTGATGCTGTAATAACACATATGGCTCAGACGCTATTTTCTAAGTTGTCTATTTGCTATGACTCTTCAAAGATTATGTAACATTTTGGTCAATGCTGTAGGTGGCTTTTTTTACTGTAATGTAGAGATGGCAGTGGAGCTATATGGTCTATTATACAAGCAAGATAAGACAAAAATAAAATGCTCCATACTGTAGTTGCATAGCAACAGTATCCATGTCAGCTTGCACCAGGTTGAGCTGGTTTTCATCCAAACAGTGAAAATGAAAATAATGAGAGAACAAGTCTTTGAGACAGAACGACAGACAGAGAAAGAGAGAGAGAGAGACTAAGAAACAGACTGGAAAAGAGAATATTTCAATGAGGTAGTTTTGTGAGGAAGCTTTCAGTCTTTAGTCCTGATTCTGCACTGCATGGCCAGAGCAAGAGTGGGGAGGTTGCAGATTTAAATACCTTTAAATATTGAAGTGATGAAGCCCCCCTGCAGGACCTACACCTCGTTAGTGTATAATTAGCTTTGCTAACAAGCAGGAAGGCCAGTCCCTGGCTGCCTGGCCCAGAGGTGGCCAAGATATGGGACAGCGCAGCAGTGCTATAAATACACACACACACACACACACACACGCACACACACACAAGTAAGCACAGAATAAGCAAACTAACTTGTGCATGCATACACTGATGGAGACCCAATGCGTATGCAGACCTATACACACACAAACTGATAGACTATCCCTGTGACACAAGATACAAGTTTCAGGATTCACATGCAACAGTGGTGCGTATACACATACACACACACACACACACACACACACATACAATTACGTTCGTACACACGCAATTTTTTCTAGCGCATTATTTCTTGAAATTATGCCTACTTCCTAAAATTCAAAACATAAATTCAAAATGTAAAACATAACACACTCAACGAAAGACTAACAACTTACAACTCAAAACCTAATCTTGCTAGGGAAAAAAGTCGTAACACACAAGCTCTGAAGTACATAAAAATATAAACCATGACCTATTCAGACAACTGCCAAAAAACACATGTTGAAATAAATAACCTATATATTGCTGTGTTTTTACACAATGCTCGGGAGGAGCCCGCAATTTGATTGCAGCGATAATCTCACCCGTCTTTCACCTTCTAGGAGAACACCTCACACAATTAGCCAAATAGTCTCTTAATCAAAAACATAACAATAACAAAATTGACATTTTAATGTCTGACATTTAAAAATCTACAAAGTTTTCTATGTATACACCAAATCTACCGAAACTTGGTTCAAAATCAGTCTGACAAAAACCCTAGCACATTTTCTATACACAGTGAAGCTATGTAGCCGATCATAGCACACCAACTTTAACAACTGATGGCATGGCGCTCTGACCAAAGTGAGGTGAGTGTGCCCTCTAGTGCTAAATGGGTGGATCTGCAGTGTTTTTTTTCCCTAAAAGAACCATTCATAATTCAATTTCCAGATCACGACAATATGAAAAAAGAGTAGCAATAATCAGTTCATAATCAGCTCTTAATCAACAATTTGAGACTAAATTGACACATAGTTTTCTAAGTAGAAATAATCACTTTCAGGGTCCAAAAAAACACACCCTGACTATACATTCCCAACATACAAAACACACACACACACACACACACACACACACACACACACACACACACACATACACACAAACAAAACAAAACAAAAACAAACAAGCAAACAAAAAACACAACATCCTTATTAAAGACATTCATACTAGTACCTCCACATTGGTGACTGGCACTGAATTGCACTGTAGCTGGGATTAATCAGCAAAGTTATGATGTTGTTCTGTGACATGTTTAAGTGGCAGATGAATTTGTACATCAGGTTCTGCATTAATGCCCTAAAGGTGCTGACCCTTTGCAGGGCACTAGCACTACAGCACATTGGCCTACTAAGTAGAATCCTTCAGTCCAACAGTCATTATAGGCAACCTGTGCAGGGTGCAGTGTACAGTGGAGTATAGTACATTAAAGTTTGATTCTTACTTCATTTGAACACATGTGGAATTTCTTAGCCAAAATATTAGCTTTGGCATATAAATGTGACACTGCCTATATATTTCATCATCATCAGATATCTGGTCTGTAATGCAGTGACCCAGGTATTTTGTTTCCTCACAGACACTCAAAACTTGTCCTGACAGATTGAAACATGGAAAACACAGTACTTTGTCACCTTTAGTTCCACATATCACAACAACACTTTTTTTAGCATTATATTGCACATTAGTTTATCCCAAACTCACAACATACATTAACTAACTGCTGAAAGCCAGCACTGCTAGCAGAGAGAAGAGCCAAGTCATCAGCATATATACATATGGTGGTTTACCAAAGTGTTCCCAATCATGCAACCAGTTTTGCTTTCATTAAGTTGTCTGGGATGATTCATCTATGTACACGTTAAACAGAGCTGGTGAAAGTACCACACTACACTGGCTAAGGCTTTTGGCCTATAGTTATCCACACTTCCAACCTTGTCTGCCTTGTCCTTGATGACAGGCACTAGAGTGACAGACAACAGAATAAGACAACAGTCCATGAGTCATGAAGCCAGTAAAAGAAATGGCAAGCAGTGCTGTAGCCTTAGGGATTGTAAATTTGAGGTGTTCTGCTGAGATTATCAGCTAGCTGTTTTAATGCATGATGAACTTCACTGAAAGTAATTAGTGTATCCCTGTTGGATATACTACTCATTTCATAGGGATCACTCTTTACACAGTTAAATAAGGCAGAGTAGTGTTGCCTCCCAGTATTTATATATAATATTTGCAGTTATCACATGGAGTTTTTGTTGAGGCCTATTTGAGAATCACTGCACATGCAGTATTCAGGGTCTGTTGACTTGCTCACTGTAGATTGTTAGGGTAAAGACTGTAGACTGGGCACACACAGAGCTCTAGTGGTCATCTGACAGATTTGACAATGAAGACTAGTGATCATCTGACAGAGTGCTTGCCCTTTTCACCCCCCAAAATTCTTGACTTTTTACAAACTTCTTACTTCTGTCTTTAATTAGCACCACTAGTTTTTATAATTTTGGAAAATGTCTGTATAACAGATCATCATACACTCACATTATTAGTACAGAAAACTATAATGGACACATTGTTACAGTTACTGTTTTTTTTACTGTTTTAATGTTTAAATATAATAAATTAGTCTTTAATCTATTTTGATAGACAAGTCAGATATAATTCTGTTATTTTGTATTTTGTTTAGCAGTTCAAGCAATGGGATACAAAAATGCCATACATCACCAGAGTTTTCTTTTTATAAATGACAAAGTAGTTCTGATTTTGGGTGACTTCACAGGAAAGGGGTGGGGTGGTAAATGAAGTCTTTCAGTGTTCTTAGATTCAGTGACAGAAGATCAACATTGTAGCCATGGTCATCTCTATGGATGCACTAAATCCCACATTGGTTCAATAACCGTTGTCGAATCCCATGAAGTCGCCACACTGTTTGCCATTATTTAGGTATCCACCACCAAAACAGTACTGTGAAACAAACACAGATCACATTTATTGAAATCAAATTACAGTCATTTCCTGAATATAAGCCGCACCATGTATAAACCTCAGGTCAGTGTTTTATGCAAATTAAAAAAATAAAACCATGTATTGACCTCACCCTTGTATTTACCTCACCCATGTATTAACCTCACTTTAACTGTTATGTATGTTCCTATATACCTGCCTCATCTACACATCCTAACTTAGAAGCAAAACCTCTATTCAGTCAAAAGATTGAGTGTGTTACTGAGTAAAGAGTTTTTTTGCAAAGAGTGTTTTTGCAGACAGTAGAAGAAAGTGATGATCTTGTGTGAGATGTAACAATGGAAAAATGTATGAGTTTTATTAATGATAAACAGGAGGGAAATGTGAATGGAATTGTAATATTTCATCATGAAGAAAAACTTGCTGTGCTTGTTTCAAGGTCTGTTTTATACAAAGGCTGCACTGTCCTGGAATCTTATCTTCTTGTTGTTTCCTGTTGAATAAAAGGCCTTGCACTGGTCAGGGGAGTTAGAGATGGCAGCGGAGGGGGAGTCCTCCTCTAGAGTGGCACTCTCTCCTCTGATCAGAGTAATGGAAAAGATCAAACACTTGTCTTGGATTCTATTTATTTAGTACGGAGAGAAGGTTAAGAATATATTTTCTTGACACTTTACTAAGCATTACAGACTGCAGAATAAAGGCCAGTCCTACTAGTATTACACTACCACCTACTTTCATTTTTCACTATTCAAAATTTGCGGTGACTACTTCTGCATGAACTAGTGTATGTGAAAGTGTTGAAAATCAGAATCAGATCTGAATGACATTGTACACATAGTCAAGGTCATCCCACCTGGTCCAGTCCCGGACTCAAACCCGTTACCTCACAGCAATATCAGACTGGGAGTCAAACACACTAGCCAGTCCACTTAAAAGCCCAGGCTACCAGTCAACTGGCTAGCACAGCTAGGCACATCCCTCTAAACCTCACTCCCATTGGTGTCACGCCACTTCTCTAACCGAGGTCATTCCGCAGGGGCCAAATGGCCAGCATCCCCCCTTCTTATGATGGCTTGCCTTTGTGTCCACCCTCAGTAACATCCACCTTTGTGTGCAATGCACTTAAAGTTTGGTTTTTCCTTTGTGAAACCTGCCTTTCTCACTTGACGCGCATAATTGAAAGATTAAAGCCTGTTTTCTCATTGACCATCACACTGACCAAGTACGCATCTGTGGTACCAGAAAAATGACCATTACCTTGTCATCGATCATTACCATCTTCGATAGAGACCTTAATCATTTAAAACATAATAAAGGAGCTGTGTCATTCTTACGAATCCTGGATTGCAGCCAGTGGGCTTGACTCCAGAGCAGATGGCCACTGCTTCCGTCATGGAGGCAACTGGTCTGTAGGTAATATAGCCACGAATAAATTAAGAATCAGAATCAGTAACTGAGTCCAGTTCAAATCCATATTGTACTATTATGACCAAAGTATGACTATGACTTCATTACAACACTCAAGATTCAAGAATACTTTATTGCCATGCAACTTGTGCAAGATTGATTTGTTGCAGTGTGTTTATTGACAGAAGACAGAAAACACATAGCAAACACAACGGACGTGAACATGAGAAATAACACTGGCACTTCCTTCTAGTATCTCACACACAATCACTCACACAAGAAATGTGGGGATCTGTGTTTTCCTGTGTTGTGTGGCTACCTGTACTGGCAATTTGCATGGCAACCTGTGTTGTGTGGCTGCTTGTCTTGAAAGTCACAGGAGGCAGGTCACATGACTAATTACTGAGACGTTAATCTCTAATCTCTAATCTAGACATTATAAAGTTTGGCTTGTTGAAATCTCACACTCTCTTGCTGCTGCCATTTGCCACTGTTGACTGTTGGACTCCCCTGTCATGCAGGTAATGAACATGATGTTAGACTGTGTTTTAGTTTATCAGAACTAAATTCATATGTTCTGTTTTAATTTTATTAGGGTGATTGCTAGAACCATGTGCTCCACTCTTCATTAAGGACAAAGACATAGCTGCCTGATATTTGAATATTTGTGACCTCCCATTGGGCTACAGACGCTAGTAACTCATCTTGTAAATTACTTTGTTAATTGTTTTATATTGGTATTTAAATGTGCTGATTATGTTTCTTTGGATCTGTAGCACTGGAATGTTCCATTTTTGTCCTGTGCTACCGTGCTTTGGGGTAGTATTGGACACTCGTGCAAAGTAGGCCCATATGTATTGTATATGTGTTTTTTTTTGTATGTGTGGTGGAGAATGAAACTGGGGACTAATATGCATCATTTCTTTTGAAAGGCAACAGGCCAGCCACTGTTTTATTGTCAGTTCACAAGTCCTTATTTGGAATTTGTTTGTTTGTTTGTTTTATTTGTCTTTCAGAAGCTCCCCTCTCTGTCCTGAGATCTTCTCCACTCCTCTCTGCACTGAGGGGGACACTATCTTGTGTGTACTGTAACATTCAACACCGTGTGGTATTTTGTAGTGGTATTTACAGATCTTGTGTGTGCAGTGTTTGCTGTGTTGCATGCTTCTGTGGTATTGGGTTTACTGTCTTTTCCTCTTACCAAGGGCCTGAGGAGGCTGTGTGTGACGACCCGACCTTATTTGGAGGAGTTTCAGCCAGTTACCCTTTGCTTTCTTTCTCTATTACCTAGTGCATTGACTGTATTTATGCAAATTTATACTAATTCAACCACTAGCTCCTTAGTTTTAGCTACATGTAGCTCTAGGTTGAGGACAGAACACCATTTACTGAGTGAGTGGACACAGTTTCTATAGGCAGCAATATCTTCACTAGAAATCAGCCCCACCAGTGTAGCATCATCTGCAAATTTGAACATTTTAAGTCAGTGTGTGATATGCAGTCAATAGTGTACAGTGAATATAAGAGGTGCCGATACACACCCCTAGGGGGCACTAGTGTTTATGTATTTGACCTTAGAGATGTTAATTTTGACCACTTGGGATCTCTGTGGTAGAAAATCAAGAATCCAGTGACCGTGGGAGTTATGAACCCCCATTAGTTGCAGCATAGGAAAAAGCTTGCTGGGTAGAATTGTACTGAAAGCAGAACTATAGTATATAAAAAGGACCTTAGCATAGTTGCCTGGGAACTCAAAGTGTTTTAGAATGGAATGTAGTCATGGGGACACAGCATCTTCTGCATACCTGTTTGCCCTGTATGACAACTGAGCAGGGTCAAGACTGACCATTTTGAACAGGTGATCACATACCACTCGCTCAAAAATTCTTATTACTACAGGTGACGGTTCCACAGTCTGTAGTTATTCAGACAGCAAATGCAGGGTTAATTTAAATGGTTAATATTCAGAATGTTTCTTAGATCATACTTAAAACGTGTTACAAGGCTATATAGGCTTTTCAAACCAAAATAAAATTATTTTTCATAACAAGCATGTCAGATCTATTTTCAGACTCAAATTGAAATATTTCTCACATTTTTTCCTGTTTCCCTTTGCGTATATTAGACCCTCTTACAGTAAGGCTCCCTTTTGCCATAAATGGTAGTACTTATATATGATATAATCAATAAATGGTGATATGCCTCATACTTTACAATCAGGCTTACTTTTGCCAGTTGTAAGTAGTAGTAATTCATTAATGAACTGAATGAATGTAATTAATAAATGTTGATATCTTTTACAAGATTCCCTATAAACAATACTGTTATGGACTTTTGGCTGCACAACATAAGGTTAATATAAATCAACGAGATCTAAGGCTGAACTGTAGGGATGAATCTTATTTTGGTTTAAAATTCATTTTCAGTAAGGCCTACAATTACACACAATAGGCGCATACAGGCGCAAGATATATTTTAATGCACCATATGAAAACGGCATTCATGACAGTTTTCAAAAGAAGCATTCCTCTTTGATAACTGCTCAAATATCTATATACTCAAGGACACAGACACTCACATACGTGCTGAAGTTATTTCCAAAGAAGCGTTCCTCTGATTTACTCACACACCTACATACACAGACACACACACACACAAAGGACAACACAACCATGCAGATGCCAATTTTACTTCCCTCTGAAACACACAGACATACACACTTTCATCAAATTATGTGTATGACAATATTTTAGCACTGAGAACTCATCTCATTTAATGTACCAAATGCATTACAGATCAAAGGGTAGTGGTAATGAAACATCTTACTTTTCATTCCTAAATACTGTTCTGCCATAGTTCATCTCTGGACCTTTCATTCCCCATTGCAATTGAGCACCCCAGGTGGGTGATATGCATTAATGGTGTTTGTGAGGTCCCCTTCCATTGTAAAGCTCTTTGGATGCCTTGAAAAGTGCTCTACAGATGCAATGAATTATTAAGGACCCTCCTAGTACAATCCAAAACTCAGCGGTAGAAGAGCAGCACTGCAGCTTCAGTCATCTCTCTGGTTGCGCTCCACCCTGCTCCTGTTCCATAACCATCCCAGTCAAAGCTTGTGAAATCACCACACTGACGAGGAGCAGCTTCAGGGAAGTGGCCCCCACCTCCAATGCAATACTGTAGAACATATAGAGGATTACTAATAATGATGTATAATCCGGAAAAACGAAACACTGTTTTCTGATGGTGTGTGTGTTAATCCCCTATAACGAGACGCCTATGAAGTACATCTAGGAACAGAGTTTAATTACCTTTCCATGTCAGTGCTCTTTTGAATGGTATAATTAGAACAACCTTAGTAAAAAAAACGGTTGAAGCAGAGAGGATAGAGGCAGATAACTGCCTACGTGGTGTCCCGATATACAGAATTAATCGACTTGGTGGAGGCAGCTCCACTCCGCTTCACTTTGTTGAGTTCAGGACACTCATAGGCCTTTATCCCTATAATTTAAACTGCAATTTTGCCAGATATAGTAGTCTCAAAGGGGCTGGTCTCATAAAAGGGTAAATCAGTCTTGATTTATGTAGGCGACACCACATTCACATATCAGTGGCAGGGGCATGCCATGCAAGGCACCGACCTGGTTGCATCTCTAAAAACCATAGTTGCTAACTAAGTTAGCAACTTTGGTGGTGGCAATCCAATTTTGTATCGCAAACCATATTATGACAAACATCTTTGATCATATCCAACACTATTCTATCCCTGCAGTCTTAATTCAGACTCTTTTCATATTAGACAAAGAATTATGTTAATTTTTGGTCTTACATGTTCAGAGTTACATCCGGTGGGTTTGACTCCAGAACACATGGCCATGGCTGCCCTTTCATTGTTGAACACTCTGAAGGTGATGAAGCCAGGAATGAATTCATCTGGGAAAGTAAAAGCAGCACATCCATGACCTTTAAAAATATCTATATTCTGATACTGTATAAATTACACTACACTCTTGTTTAGGAAATTTTAGGCGACAACAGAATACAATTCAGCAATGTAAATCAATATAGTTGAATAGACCCTTGGGTACATTGTTATTGGAATGTGGTAAAGAAAATAACAGTAAGGAAAATTGTTTCATACTTCTAGCATTTGGTGCATAAAGGTTTCTTGTGGTGCCAGCATTCCCATAATCGTACACCACGGGAATAGAAGGTCCATTGTTGGTACCACACCTTCCAATGTTATACCTCACTGGGTAACGCTAAAAATAACAAGCATTGAGAGAGGAATGTTAACACACCAAAGACTGTTGGTGATTGTTGGACTATTGGTGAGGTGCTGGTTGCTGAGTTAGACTGGTGCACAGTTTCAAAACAACATAAAAGAACTACATGCAATTTGAAGAAGGCCTGTGGGCTGAAACATCATTGCTATTTAAAATAAAATCATCATACAGAGTATTGTTTTGTACGTATGTAACCAGTCAGAGCTCCAGTCATCTTCGTGTGTGTGTGTCTGTGAGCAAGGGTTTGTGTGAAACTGAATTATCTTTGGTATTTCATGCACCTTGAAGAGGTGGTAGAGGTTTCCTCCGTGGATTGTCAGAAAGCTTGTCTCTGTGTGGTAGCGTAGGATTGGCGCAATGGTCCAGTGCTGTAGAGGAATGTTGTTAGGAACGTGCCAGACAGACACATCTTCCGCTACGATGTCATAGTAACCAGGATTCTGTAAAGGACAAGTAAGCAAATCTATATGGCTTATAGAGCAAATCTAAAAAGACATTTGAGTGAAATGAAGTTAAGCATTGTGAGGCATGATGCAAAGTTGAGTTCCTAACATCCCTCTAAGCTGTTCTAAAATCAGTAGGACCTCTGGTCTCACAGAGCTTATTGGATTTCTAAAACCGTCACTATATACTACATCTAGCACAGTTTTGCAAAATAAAGACACAAAGGAAAATTTCTTAAAAAATTAAAAATTAAAAATATCTTTTTTTTTATGGCCAAGAAATATATTTATTCTACTTGAACACTTAGAAGGCAATGCAGACTGTAACTTTTTAATGCAAGAGTAAGCATCAGATAATTGTGTGATCTAACAATGTCATGGCCTCTTCCATTTCATCCAGGGAAATAGAAGTAAAGTGTAGTCACAGGCACTGGTCAGCAGTAAAATACTACACAAAGTGGGAAAAATGTAATCACTTGTTAGTGTTAAATAACCTGCCAAAGGTATAAAGGGATGGGAGAACTTTACGAAGATTATGCAAAATGAACTGAGACTGACCTGAGCTTCATTGCCCTGACTGGTTAGCTGTAGCTGCCGTTTCACTTTTTGGTGTTATTTACTCACACTTCCTAAACTACAGGCAGGTTTTCACTATGTGAAATAGGTTAATCATTGCCTTTTGGAGACCACTCAGTGTTTGGACCCTGACAATCACCATTAGCAGTTGTATGTTTACCTTGTAGTCATCACATGTTGCTCCCTCTGGAGTCCCAAAGGTGTTCATGTTGGCCCATGTGCCCTCCCCATCTGGGAGGTTGGGATTGCTTCCTTGCTGACTTGACCACCGGTCCCCAGTAGTGCATTTCCCATACATGTTGTTCTCATGCACACTGGCTACCAGTGTCCATCCACCACCTGCTGTGGTCATGTCACAGTAGGTCTGGTACACAACCCCATTTAAAGTGGTGAGGTAATACAGACCATCTGAAATGAAGTTAAAAAAGACACTTCACACCATTTTACATTTAGCCCAAAGCACTTTATAATGACTACTACCTATAAAGCATTTGAATATACTGTATATATACTGTTATAAGGTGCACTTATAGCATAAAGTAGACAGTAACTTTGAATTAAAGCAAAAACAACAGGCTCACCCTCATGAACTCCATATTTCTGTTGAATATCTCTGCAGCTGCGTCCAATGAAGTTAAATTTATTTAGGATTTCGTCAGTTCATAATTGTTGTTGCTAAAGCTGATATTGATACCACGGGAATTTGGATTCTCAAGAACATAATGTCCTCCTGCCACAATATAAATCACAAATGAACATTCACACAGTCAGCATTCTGTGTACCAGTTATATTCTACCATTTAGCATGTATAATTACTTCTATATGAAATAAACCCAGCTGTCAGAGAGAACTGAATGTGAATTACAGGCTACATCAGTGTAGAAGCTGGGACATTTTTTCTCTTTTTTTTTTGTCTGGAAAAATGTGGGTTTGAATCCCGGCTACCACCGTTGTGCCCTTGAGTGTTGACAAATGTAAGTCGCTTTGGATAAAACCGCCTGCTAAATGCATAAATAAATGTAAATGTAAATGTCTTTTTCTTTGATCAACAAGATTCATGTTTCAATGAAATTTCAAAACTTACCTGGACCACATTCAGTGGGTCGGAATGCCAGTGTAAGCAATATCAGCAGGAACATAGCTTGCAACATATTTGTGAGTAAAATTGGTCTTGCATGCAAATCACAATAATTTCTAAAGTGATGTTGTTTGCTGTGATGTTCCAGGTTGGCAAAGCAAAACAGATTATGAAGGACTATAAAGGAAGACTCTGCTGAGGCTGTTTTTATACCATATTGTTAGCCATGAACAAAACAAACTGAAAACACATGAGCTATAAAACAAGATTAGTGCAATAATTGTAGCTAGTATAGCAGTGCCAGCAAGTGTTAGAAATATTGCTTCATGTGCAAAGTTCAGTGTTGTTTCTGTTGTTTTATTGCACAGAGTAGGATGGTTGGTCAGGCCCAAAGTGTGCTCTTCTGTGTCTGGAACAAGCCCAGCTTCTTGATACTACAGCTCAGGGCCAGGTTTAATGCAGCAACTTTAAGAATGGATATTTATGTCCATTAACATCAATATTGATGCTAGTTAGTACACGCAAAGACGCAAACAATTCCCTGTCATACCAAATATGTTAGCCTAGTATTTCTGGTTTTATTTGTCTGTTGCCTTGGACAAAATGTAAAATACTATAAACATAACATCATATTATGACACAGCAGAACCCAGTGTGAGTTTTGAGGAAAGGAAAGAACACATGGCATGGCTTAACCAGAATACAATTATTTTATGTCAAACATAACTGTAACCACAATGCTTTTGTGAAAGTGAGAAGGTTATTGTGGGTTATCAGTGCACCCACACACAGTTGAGAAACAAACAAAACTGATCCTGTGCCAAAAAACTTATCTGAGGAGGAAGTGTAAATTAGGACTTCTTGACCCTCTGGGCAATGATCTTGGCTGTTGTGGTGAACAGAAGGAGGAAGTCAAGAGGGTTGTACTGGCCAGCCAAGACCTTAGATGTTCCTCATTGTCCTGGGAGATGACTTTAACAACCGTCACTTGTATCAGTGTGGCACTTCCATTGCCGTCCAAGGAATGGGTTTTGGAGATCCATGTTGCTGTGGTGTAACCACTATTCTGTGCTCTCTGACTGGAACTCCTTGGGCAGGTGACTTATGACATCAGGCCGACTCCTCGCTCACTGTCAGAGCTCAAATTTTCCTTCACTCAAAAGGCCCTACTGAAGATCAACTCTGCACTGAGTTGTCAACACAGAAGTGTCCTTCCATCTTCTCCATCTTGGCTGTGGTCACAAACATGCCGCTGGAGTGCACATAAGGGGGCGAACCTCAGGTAGCAACTGTACCCAGTGAAACATTTGCTTTATCACTGCTGAAGCTATGGAGTATTCCCTAAACTTCGGCAGGACACCTTGGAAGGAGGATCCCAAGTTCAGGTCAGGAATCAGTTGTTTATTAACATTAAGATCCTTGTAATGAAATTGTTGAAAATGAATGAATTGGGTAGGACACAAACCTTTCAGTGAGGTCAGCCCTATGTTCCCAGGGCCCTTCGTTCCCCAATTTTATATGATAACCCATGGGAACATGATAAAGAGTCCTATGTTCCCCAGTTCAAAGGTACTATATTTCCAGGGCTCACTGTTCCCTGGGCCCTATCTACCCCACATAATAATAAGTACCTGGAAAGCAGATGTACTTTTTAGAATATGACACATATGTAACCTAAGTCATCCTGTGCCGTCCAGCCCCAGACTCGAACCCACAACTTCACAGCAACCTTGGACTGAGGGTCAACTAAAAAGCCCAAACTGCCAGTCAATGGCCTAAGTGCACAGGGCATGTTAAGGCTGGTTGGCCACTTCCAGTAATTAACTTTTACATTGGTAAACAATTGCAACGAGGCTATATCTATGAGATAACTATGAGATATGAGACAATCTAAGAAATGAACTCTGAACTTGCGAGGAACATCAAAAAACTGTTATCAAGCTTATTAGTTAAGCTTTCCTAGGATAGCAAGCTAGTATAACTACACTACACAACTAATACTTATGCCTGATATTAATCTGGCCTACCGCACTTCACAAAAAAGGATATGCCGCCTCTGTTGCATGACCATCCTTAGAGTCCATTGACTTGCTTGCTCATGAAGTGACACAAGAGTGAGGTTTAGTAACATTCCACATCCACAGCTAGGTTAACTGGCATCTCTTACACATACACACTGACACTAATGCATGTACACGCTCACTCCTCAGAGTAAGAGCTGAGTGTGCTAGTAAGCAAACTAAAACCCCAGAAAGCTTGTCTCATTCACTAGCACATCTTTTAGGGCATTGGGAGGGAGATTTACCAATGTACATGCTAGCATGTTAGCTAAAGCTACAGGGTGCTAGATTTACTTCTCATAAGACATCAGGAGGGAGGTTTATAAAATGCTCAGTTATCCAAACATCTTGTGACTCGTTTTCAATTAGTGAATGTGCCATATTTGGTGTTTTTTTTCTAACAAAATCCAATTCATAGTCAGTGTTGACCTGTTCGAGGTGGAAATGAATGTTTTGAATTTCACAGCTGTTTATGTCCACAGATGGTTCTATGAGCTGCCATAAACTCCTATGGCAGATCAATTATAATGAAAAAAGGTAGAAACACATAGGAGCGCTAATGTGACTTGACTCTGGATTCTGGGAATATACCCAGCAAGCAAGCCTGCACCAGCCCCTTCCGAGCCCACTTTAGGCCGACGTAAGGGGCCCAAGAGATCTTGTTTATCGGCAAAGTACTGGTCCAGCATGGGCAGCCCTCACTTAGCCCTCATAGCCCAAACTAGTCCCGCACTGGTCCTGAATGGGCCACCCTCACTTAGCCCTCAAAAGTGTGGGCCCTGTATGGACTTTTCCTGGGTTAGCTGCAAGTGTGATTCTGCCCACGGAGAGTCCTTGGTGAGCCCAAGCGTGATCAGGGCAAGCCTGCACTGGGTCCGTTTAGATTTGTTGTGGGCTGGCCCTGGCCCATACTACTAGAAAAAAAAACTTGCATGGGCCCATAACAGTGTCATGTTCATTTCAGATAATGCTGACAGTAGCCCAATTCTAGGCTACTCTTTATGCTTTAAAAATTTGTGCTGCATTAACAACCGCAAAGTCAAACAGGCATATAGATGCACGTGATATGAAAAAGCAAAGTAAGGCATTAAATGACACACAAAACGTATTTTTTCCTCTGATATGGTACAACTAAGTAAACGTGGTGCTTTGAATACCGATTCATTATTCTTGATTTTTTTCCAACTTAATACTTTTGACTGTGATGTTGACTACAGCTTTGAAAAAGTAAAAAGACTTAAAGGAATAATCTGGAGTAAAATGTTTAGGGCAATTTTTGGATCATTAAAAGTTCATACATTGAGTAGCACAGTCATGTCAATCAGATTTGCACTTTTGTAGTGAGTAGTGAGCAGAGGGTTCCTACTGACAAACCGAAGTGTCCTTAACTGTGCAAATATAGGGACAAATTCTGTTCATCTATGCCTTAAAGTTATTTACATCTAATTTTCAAAGAGCCACCTAAATTCTGTGTGCTTATCATTTTCATAGTCACCCACCCTCCTCCCACCAAAAAATTATATATATATATATATATATATATATATATATATATATATATATATATAAATATTATATAGTACACTATCCTACTCCATTCCAGTCTAGTCTATTCTATCATATAGGCTTTAGGTTAGGTGCCCTCATCAGTACTTGGCCCAGATGCAGAATGCTGAATGCATTACAATGCAGATGGAATTATGCTTTTTTAAAATAAATTAGACATAAAAATTTAACTGAACTGTTAAACTGTCATCAGCTGTAAAACAAAAACAGTGGAAATATGGTGATGTATGTATTTCTACCACATTTCCACCAAGCACAGTAGAAATATGAAGTTGAAGCATACATAAGCCTACAATGCATGCGTTTTTTTTTTTTCCATTTGTGCTGCAAGAAGCTTTTATTTTAATCACGAAATTTAATGGTGAGAGAGACAGAGGTGTTCTGCTATATATATATGCACTATACACTGGACTGATGCTCACACTCTCTCTTTCCCACGCTCCCTTCATCTCACCGTGCTGCCTCCGCTGAATATCTTCTTCAATCTTCTGTTAAGACATCTTAAAAACAGGTCAGATGAAAAAAACTAAAAGTATGTAAGGAGGAAGTTGGCTTCTCATTACGCCTTTTTGTGGGGAATGCAAACAAGGCCATCCAGCAAGTAGTATTTCCTCCTCAGATAAGACTGACATTGACACTGTCACTGACTGAACTAGATTGACAGACCAAAATGATCCTCTTTTTTAAGGAACTCAGAATCTACCATTTCCTGAAACTCCCTTACGGTACATAATATGACCTTTCATACTGACACAGGTTTTGAACCTTACAGCACCTATGAGTTATACACATGTCAGCACACATACATACTGTTCACACATGTTCACAGTCTGAATTTCTTCTTTAATTTAGCCCTTCTACTGCCCATGTAGAGCCCAGCACCAAAGCCCACTCTAAGCCCATGCCCATCCAAAACCCAACTAGCCCAAGTGAGGCCCACATGGGCCCCAACTGAATGTGTTGTCAGGGTAGTTAATCAACATTGTTTCAGTAATAGCTGAGGGTGCAAACTGATGTTAAATCAACATCGAAATCCGACATTGATTCAATGATTTAAGGTTGACAATGCAATGTTGATTCTACATATTTTCAATGCCCTTCTGCTATCTTGGTAGCATATTTTTTTCACCTAGGCACGTGACTGTCGCTGTGACCAAGAATAACAAAGTTGAAGTTGCCATCACAGCTCACAGGAAACATTAGCCTACCATGTTCTTGCTTGAGACACATTCCCTTGGTACAGAGAAGGGCCATAATGTAACAATATACTCAGATAACAGACAACTTCCCCATAGGCACATGGCTAATTAACAGAAACGAACTTGGACTAAAAATATTTCTGAGAGAACACGCCCATCTTTAACAAATCCTACAACGTCACCAGGTGGCTGTTTCATTAACTTTCTCTTTATTTAGCGAATTCACTTCTTTTTTTGGTTTATCAACGGCGACGTACGGCAACACTGTGCGACGCGACCACGGTCATGACGCTGTAAGTGATGAAACAATTGCGTCACAATAGTGTTGAGATATATAAATTGGCACATATTATTTTACCAAGTGAACACACGTGGTAAACTGTCCGACAGAGGAGGCTAGTTTTTTTCTCTTCAGACAGTTTTTTTTCCAAAGAACGGCATCAACTATTCACAAAAAGGTCCTGATGTGTAAAACAGTCACATTAGTGTGGCAACGAAACCTCTCAAAATGGATGTTCTGATTCCATCAACCCAGTAATAAGTTAAGTCAGACTTTATTCTTTCAAAGAAACGTGTATTTTATGTATTAATTAATTATGTAATTATTTTCCTTTATATTTAATAATGTCTCTGATTTCCTTAGGAGAATGATCCTGAGGATGCTGTCGTCCGAGGTGTATCTGTTGGCATTTTGACAGTCTATGAAGAGTGAGAGAGTGGTGCCACCACATCAACAACTATGCAAGATGTCGCTGTTGTATTGGAAGGTGTTGTACTGCATGACCTACCTGACCTTTCAACTGCATTTGCATACCTCTTGGACTTTCGTATGCCATAAACATTGAATACCCCAAAGTGCTGAAGTATACCTTTGAAGCAATTCAGACCATATTTTTGGAGCTTGGGTCTGGATGCTCACAGCGGATCAGGTCTCTGAAAATGAAGCTTTTACAGTAAATGTAGGCTTGTTTTAATGCACTTTTGCTGTGAGCAGCTTTATGTTCATTGACGCTCTGGTGTCATGTACACTTTCAGATGGTGGTTGTAAGGTCTTTTTTTGATTGTGTTAGTTTACACCAAAGCACTTTATTGTTTGACTTTTTGACCACATCTGTTGAATGATTGAGGCTTGTTAAAGTATAGCGTCTGTAATCCAAATATTAACACTGTTTGATGACTATCATCCAAAGCTGACCATGTCAGTAGTCAAGTCATATTAAGTTACCATTCTCAGCTTAAAGTTGCCCGTTTGCAACAGATGCATGTGTGAGAGCAGTTTATTTTTCACTGATGCTCAGGTGAAGGTTAAACTGGTGTTTGCAAGCTCTTCATTGGAAAATTGCAATTTCGCATACTCGCAATTTTAGTTTTCATTCAGGCTGTTGCCTGCACTGCACGCCACTCATGCCCTTCAAACTCTCAGTCTAATAACATCCTGTAATGAAACAGCTACCACAAAACCTCATTTGGAAGAGCAGCAAACAAGACTCAAGTGGGTATTTCATGGGCTTGTTGTGCTGCTTAGTTTAGTTTAATAACAGTGGATTGATGTACAACCACAAATTTTACCTAACCCCTGTTGGAGACCCCTGTTCTATACACTGGATGGTGAGCAATGGAAATGGTCATGGATACATGTCTTGATTGGACATTGCACCCTGAATAATGTCATTTAGATTCATTTGTGTAGAGTGGGAGAGACAAGCTTTATTGCCTGAAAAACCATTTGTTTATCAATACAACACCCATTTAGCTGTAGCTGCATGATCTCTAATTACAAACATCTCCAATGAAAGCAACATTGTGATAATATCCCACGTTTCAACGCTGTTTTAAATATCAGCATGAAATATCAGATAGGTATAAATGTCAGACATGCAATGCACTAATACTTAGATGCCTGTTTATCAAGGTGACCTTTACATTAAACTTTGTCTGACCAGCTAACTTAGCTTCCATAATAAAACAACTGCAACGGTTCACATTGATCATTTTATTTAGTATCCAAGCACAACATAAGGGAAGAGTAAGCACAAGGTGATGTGTTACACTGAAATAGTACACAAAGATAATCACATGAGAGAAAGTCATTACCGGTGAGGGCAGAACAAGACTGACTGAGGAGAGAAAATCAGAGTGAACCTCAAATCTTGGGGCGTAATCAGGACAGAGAGTTCTGTGGTGAGCTGTTGTGGAATTCACCCACAGAGAGCTGAGAAGTAAATGTTTGAAAGTGACGACAAAAAGATAGTGAAAGGGGGGTGGGGTGGGGGAAAAGAGGAAGGGACAGAGAAGGAATGAAGGGGTGGAGAGGGTGATGGAGTTGAAGAGGACGCAAAAAAGCGTGCCAGCAAGACCCAGGCCATTGTTGACCCTCTACAAGGGAAAGTCACATTTTTTTTTTTTTTTTTTTTTTTCCATTAAGAACAGAGTAAAATCAATTTCACAATGATTCTTTATATCAAAAACATATCAATGGGCCTATGACTACACGAAAGAAGAGAGAGAGCACATACAATATCAAATATGTACAAGTTGTGTGTGAGCTGAACTCATATCAATTCCTTATATATACAAAGGTCTGCAGCCCAAGTCTGTCCACACGCTCTGGCAACTGCAGGTGTACAGTGGCTGGATGAACCACAGGGTAAGTAAGTTTCACTGCAGGGTTGTGTAGACATTACCACCACCTTGGGTGTAGTCCCAGTGATAAGATTACAGTTCAACACTTTTCGAAATGTGGATGTGCTTAGAGGGATAGAATACAATAAAAAACAAACAAACAGACAAACATACACTTGGTCAAATCAGTGTCTTTGCTTTTGTACTCCGTCTCCCTCTTGGCGGACATGTAACAGGTTGAATATGTGGAAACAACGTTTTCGGTCTCCAGGATTTCCCATTATGAATGAATGATATAATCTGGGTTCTGACTGTGTGAATATGTCTGCAAGCGTGTGTCTGAGTTGTTAATTAGAGTGTTTATAATGCTGCCTTGCAGTCATCCCAGTTCCTGGGAAGGAAGGAAAAACACACACACAAACAAACATTAAAATGGGTGCCATTTCAGATCTTACTGCAAGATGTTCACAATTCAGCAGGCCCTGTCTAACACCTGTACACTGACGCTTAACTTTAATGCTGGGAGTCGAGTCCTCGCTGTGGCGTTTCCCAGGGGTGAGGGTGCTAGTTGTGTGCAGCCCACGGCCTGCAGAGGTGCAAAAAGGGTAACAAGAGAAATACTCATCAAGGATGGAAATGCCTTTTGAAACGGAGATGGATGGATGACAGATCTCAAACAGTCGGTCCTTTCACCGTTCAAGATTTAAGATGCTTTATTGTCTATCACATAATAACAGAAAATTATTATTATTAAAGCAAATATCATTGAATACTGACTGAGATAAAGCAACATAATGGGAGTGTGACATTATGTCACAACATAAACTTTTCCATGATCTATGGTATCAGCATTTGAGAGCTCCACTCTGATCTGCCTAAATTTCCCCCCTCCCCCTTGCGAAAGTAGAACATGTAAACTGTTTGTGCCTCTGACTCCACTTTTACCCTCACTGGTTATACAGTGGACCCTCATGACTATCACGAGATGAAATTTAAAATCTAGAATCTTCACTCTGATCATGATCATGTAGGACTGAGATACAGTGACAAAAAGATAGCCAGGCAGACAGACGATACTATAAACCCACCATTTAGTGCCATAACTGTCATTTCCATTGAAATGCTTCAATGGAAATACGGAAAACCTCATGACATTTTTCAGTTCAGTTTAAATTCAAGAACTAATTAATTAATAGACAAGACATTGATTATTACAAATTTTATCTGCTTCAGTGCATGAACTGCATATTTTTGGCAATTAGTTTGTCAATCTGTCTGGCTGTACCATAGACATAAACACCTATGGGCTGTACCAGAGCTCTGGGCTGAACACCATAATCAGATAGAACGTTGATGCATTCTATCTGATGACATATGATTGCTAAGTAACCAAGATGTTTGTATTAGAATACTTAGTTCTGGAATGTTGGAGAGGTAGAATGTTGGGCAAAGTAGAATGTTTGGTAATATTCACCACTTCTTACAAGATCAAACTGAAGGCAAGTCACTTGTGATTAACCTCAGCGATTTCAATGCGATTTTCAAAGCGAACTCATCGATGGCTATGGACCCAAGAGTAGTCAATTCAACAGGATCCTGGATGGGGCCTCAACATCAGCATATGCCCCAGAGAATTCTCAATACTGCTCAGGGAAACAGCAGCATGGCTCCACTTCGGACACCTCCATCTAACCATCAGTATGAATATGTGCGATCTACAAGGTTTTCTGCAAGTAAGGATATAGATGTTCAATTCAATTTAATTATATTTATACAGCATTTACAATACCGTTGTCACATGGCGCTTTACAGCTTTGAATGACCTGCTCTGAATGTCTTTTACAGTAATAGTTAACTGTTTAAGTAGCTGATTTATATATATATATATATATGTATGTTCGTAGGTAGGTTTTGGAGGGAGGCTAGAGAACCACGTGCTGTGGCTCAGCAGGCATACAGTGGCGTGGTCCAAGTGCCCACCTCAGCACCTCCGGGGAGACTAGAGACCCTCACTTTTGTGGGCAACATCAACCAACCTCAGCCCACTAGTGTCAGGAGAAGCCTGGTGGCTCCCACCAGACCTGTGACTGAGGCACCAGTGAGGACGGAGGGCCTGACCTTTGTAGGGAACTTCACTCATGCTCCCAGTGACACCCAGGACGTCGTCCAACTAATTGCCTTGCTGAACTCAAGGCAGGCCTCTGTTTCTAGGAGTGCAACCTCCCATGGGGTTACACCCACCCAGAGTCCCTCACTCAATCCTGCTTCACCCGTTAATAGCCACAGTGGGATTGTGCAACATTCCCACCTATCTCCAGGTAAGACACTGTCCTTTTATGAACCTTTATGAGGCTAATATAATTTACAATTAGAATTACTAATACGCATCTTTGTTTTTAGTCATAGCTGCGCAGATGCCTGCACAACAGCAGGAGCTGCAGTCAACTACTGGCATTCATCAGAGTGGGACTGGTGCTTCAGTCAATGTGACCCATGTCCCTCTGCCAACTGCTGAGAGTGGGAACTCTTTCGAGGACGTGATGAACATCATCGTCAGACCTGATGACACAGCTGCTTTGGTGAAGGAGTTTGGCCCCCTTCGATTTGTGGGGAACTTCATGCTCCCTGCTAAGATCCATCAAGGTCTGCAAAGCACAACGCCCAAGCCAGCCCACGTGCCTGACACTATGGCCCAGGGAGGAGCCAAGGTGGCCCAGGTTGGCCCAGAGAGGGTCAACACCCCACCCTCAACCTCTGCAGTGCTTCCAAGTCCGCTGGTGGACGGTAGTGAAGTGCCAGCTCAGTCAAAGAGCTCCACAGGCCAATACAACAGAGAGGAGTGGCTGAAAATGATGGAGTACCACCGCAACATGGCCACGTACTACAGGAAACTGAAGCGCAAGGCTGAGGGCATCCCAGACTCGGAGGAGTCAGTGGAAGTGGAAGGCCAACCCCAAAGAAAGATCCAGAAACGCATCAAGGTGAAGAATTGGGAAGAGCTGGAAGAGGCCACACAGGGCATGGTTCTTCCTGATGATGCTGTTGAGAAACTGGATGAAATTCCTGGAATCTGGGACTTGGCTGCAGAAATGGGCTTCGTAACTGAATGCTCAGAAAACTATTGAAAGAATTGAAGAATTGAAAGAATCTCAATAAAAAAGTAGTCTTATTTTAATATTATATTTATAGAATAAATTTATAGAATAAACTTTAAATTACCATTAAAACTGTGATTTGCTCCTTCTTTTAGTATTTCAATGAAAAAAAGAGAATTACGAATTAAACACAATTTTTTAATTCTTCCACTAAATTCATTTATTGTCCAACAAAGAATATGTACCTGCTGTCTCATCAGGCATCTGTGCATCACCTATATAAACCATTCCTGTTCCAATAAAAGAAATCTAGAGCACACTACATCTTTAAGCAGCAGTAATTTAAGCAGCTGCCCTTATTTTGATCCTTTATGTTTTCTTTTCCACAATACAATATCTTTCATAATTTACATACAAACAGCACGCGTCTGTGTTCTAAATGTTAAACCTACCAAGGGGTAAAGTTGATCAGAAGAACAAAAAGGCAGGCAGGCAAGCAGGCAGGCAGACAGGAAGAGAGATGGACACATTGACATTCCTTGCATTTATCTAGAATTCAAGGAACTTTTGTCTGCCTCTCTAAATACATAGGAACAGCCGGACCAACAGGACAATACGTGTGCTTTTCTGACATCCTACTGAACCCAATACTGACTGGATCACTGGGACACACACACACATACTGTATTTACCTTGTTGCACTGGGGGGCCTGAAATCTCCTGGGACTCCTGTCTGTAACAAGTCATAGCGCTGCTGATGCCAGCGTAACCTGCCAGAGATCACAAGCACAGTCATTACTCTGCTTTCAAACAGGCCTGGCATTTCAGAGAAAGGCTTCATTGTTTGCATCGTCTGTCTTGAGAACGGGGTGTGGTTGTGTGTTTGGTTGCTACAGCCCCTAACCTGGTCACTGTGCACACACACACACACACACACACACACACACACACACACACACTTTGGGTGAAATAGCAACTAGATATACCAGAGGAGGTGGTGGCCACAGTCTCCTGTGTATTCTCTGCATTGGAGAATCCCATCATGCCACTGGAGGCCTCTCCGTTACCCGTGGGGTTGGACGGCATGGTGGCTAGAAGGCCTACACAAGTGGCAAAGGGGAAAAAGTCAAACCTACTTCAACCCTAACCAGACCACAGGCCAGAGTGGCTGACATAATGATCATCAGAGTAGGAAGATTTAATTACAGGAAATTATTTCATGCCAACACATTTCTTCCACAAAGAGGATGTACTCACATTAGAGTTAAATGTGGGCTTAAATAAAATGAACTGGAGAGAGAGGGAAAAAAAACAAAACAGATTCTCTTTGACTGACCTAAGCCCCTGTAACAGGAGAGCTGCTGGTAGATCTGCTTCATGCGTTCAGTGTTGAGTCTGCTGGCCTCGGCATGGTGCACCTTGGGCTTGGGGTTGTGGACCCCGATGATGCACTTGGCTGCCTTCTGCACGGGGCGTTCCAGTGGTCGTAGATATACTTGGCAGGAAAGCCCCTCAGAACAGGCAGGTAACGACTGGAGACATAAGAAGGGTCATACAACAGTTAAGACTAGAACCAACCAATGAGAGAGGCCGCAGATCCTCCATATATGGTATATAGACCAAACATTGCCAAAGCCCTGCAGTAATTACTTAGTCTCCACATTTTGTCAACTATAAAGATACTTTTCCAAGAAGAGTCTCCGATTCACCCTAGGCCATCTCTGACTACCTCTGATCATTTCCATTCAAATTACTTGGCCTTTTCTCAGTATGTTAACACACTGACCTACTCAATTACTGCTTGCACATACTTGATTAAACCTCTGTGAGGGGAAAAAACTGCCTCATGCAAATATTGGTCTGGTGTCCATTTTTATTTACTTTTAGATATTTTTTTTCTTTCCTCATTTAGCTGATGTTTTCATCCAACGCAATTTCTATTCCCCGCACGTCTCTCAGAAGCCCATAGAGCACCGGCACAGAGGAGGCAGACCCCACCTGATGTAGTCGTTGGGGTCGGTGTGGGGGCCAAAGCCCACGGGGCCGTAGGAGTGGAAGAACTGCTGGAAGAAGGAGCTGCAGGACAGCCACATCCAGCTGCCGGCGTTTACGCTAAATTACTTAGCAGTTGTACAGGCAAATTATTATCACATCCAAACAGTGCACTGTAAAAAAATGTTATTGGCAACTGTTGATCTTACATAGATTTTAAAATTAATTTGACTCAGAAACGAGATCTTCCACTTATAACGAACAAAACCAAGTCTGGCTAACACACTTCTCGCCATGTTGACCTCACAAGAATTTTAAAATCCAAATAATCCGTGGAATATATATACATATGTATATATGTATATGTATGTATATAAGGGAAGGGAAAGCAAGGGAAGCAAAACATATGCCACAACTATTAGGAGGACCCCTAAAATATTAGGAATAAAAGGTAACCAGGTCTTTTTCTTCATTCATATTCCACTTCTTTAAGTAACAGTGCCTTTAATCTTTTAAGAAGTATTTTACAACTCCATGCTTCTTTGAGCTATAAACAGTATGTGACAGTAACAGTATGTCATTTTCTAGCATTGGAAAGACAGGATAATTGAAATTATAAGTGTATTCTGCAAAATTAGTTGACATCTGTAGGACAGCTAAAAGGACTAGGAATACCTGGAATCAGATTCTAGTCAGATGGAAAGAAAATTGGACCTTTTGGTATAGGGGGCTTCAGAAAGAAAGAATATCAGGGCAGAGCAGCAGTGAAACTATTACAGTGATGACTTACCAATCACAACAACTCTTAGTTGTAGTTTCTCTTTAAATATGCTTGGTCTTTGGATACAAAAAAACAAAGACAAAGTTGAAACATTTTAAAACAACAGCAACAGCAACAAAGCAACTGATTTAGCAGAGTAATTGATTGTATGCGTCCCTCATGTTTAGAAGACTTCAATTAATACATTTTGAGGAATCCAAAAATGTAGATCTATTCAAAGAAATTAATAAGCTATCAGTTTAACAAAAGGAACAGCACAGCACAGCAAATGTATACAAAATACTTTAAAATTCCCCAACTTCCTACTTGATCCTCCTTTTCATTGGCCTGTCAGAGACATTTTCTACCTCTGACTGCAGATCTGACTGCTGCTCTGCAAGTTGCAGCGTGCGTCGTGCCTCGTGGTAATCATCTGTTTAGAACAGAGTTCAATTTTAGTATTATGTTGCTAATTTATAACTGTTGTTGATTTATTATTATAAGTACAGTTACACATACTTGCTGTGTACTACACCCTGGCATTATATAAAGCCCAGGTGTTATTGGGCTCCGCCATGTTTTTAACAGCTTTGTTGACACCGTCTGCCTTGCACGGGGCCACCAGCAGACCCCATCCTTCACCTATGAACTGGGCACCACCTCTACATCTGCCGCATTGTCAAAACAGACAATGTGATACATTTTCTGCACTGACAAAACAATGCTCCATTCATTTTGTTTAATCTTACTAGCAGTAAGTAACATTAACATTTCATATTTTGGCCATGAGAGATGACATTTTAATAATAGCAATTGTGTGTGTATATTATGATGAAAAGAGGTTATAGAGTAATTTTTTTCTGATAAAATATGTGACAGTGTTTCCCAAATGCATTGATAGAACAACCTAGCATTTACATCACAGAAAAAATAAAAAACAAAATGGCATACATCTTCTGCATGGACATCTTGGCTATTGAATCAACTATATACAACCATTTTACAAGTGGTCATCGCTGAGGTGAACTACACCATGTACATTGTATACCACAAACTGGTGGCCATATAAGTGACTGAAATGTTCCACAAGTGAGAACAGTAATGTACGAGGAAAATCACTTAAAACAAAACATAGCGAAGCTAAAATGTGAATGGCCACCGAAAGCAACATGAAATTACTGTACACCTCTTCAGCTAACACACCCCTGAGAACAACTGGACCTGTATGTAAAAGAAACTGTCTCAGTTCAGTTGCTTTCCACCTCAGTCTCTCATTTAGTCCTCTTGGTTTTCTGGCAAATTCAATTAGTAAAAAAGCTTTTAAACAAGACAATTTGTCAGATATGATACTGCTCTGACCAGCAGAAATGTGACGACGTTGAGGCTGTTGGCTGAGGCAGGTTTGGATTGCTTCCTTGCTGACTTGACTACCGGTCCCCAGTAGTGCATTTCCCATACATGTTGTTCTCACGCACACCGGCTACCAGTGTCCATCCACCACCTGCTGTGGTCATGTCACAGTAGGTCTGGTACACAACCCCATTTAAAGTGGTGAGGTAATACAGACCGTCTGAAATGAAGTTAAAAAAGACACTTCACACCATTTTGGATTTAGCCCAAAGCACTTTATAATAACTACTACCTATAAAGCATTTGAATATACTGTATATATACTGTTATAAGGTGCACTTATAGCTCAAAGTAGACAGTAACTTTGAATTGAAGCAAAAATAACAGGTTCACCCTCATGAACTCCATATTTCTGTTGAATATCTCTGCAGCTGCGTCCAATGAAGTTAAATTTATTTCGAATTTTCGTCAGTTCACGATTGTTGTTGCTGTAGCTGATATTGATACCACGGGAATTTGGATTCTCAAGAACATAATGTCCTCCTGCCACAATATAAATCACGTATGAACATTCACACAGTCAGCATTCTGTGTACCAGTTATATTCTACCTGTCAGGTCTGCATCGGACCTGGTCACGGCCACGCCCCCTCACTCAACTCCACAGACTCACAGCTCGTCTCCCCGTTTGCATTCACCTCCTCATGCACGATCACCTTCACCTGAGTTTTAATTGGTGTCACCTGGTCTCCACTCCTGAGCGTTATAGTTTTCTGTTCCCTCCGTTAAAGTAACGGACGCGACTTTTGTTAATCCCCGTTTGGTTTGTTCAATAAATACTCCTTTGTTTAATCCTGCCTCTGCTCCGTCTGTGCCTGACAGCCCTAGTCCATTCCATTCTATTCTACTCTATCATACAGGTTTTGGCTCCTGAATTTTACAGCGACGAGACGAGAGTGATGTACGAAAGGCATTCCGTGATTGACAAAATGCATTTTGTGATGTACAGAATGCATTCCAGCGCGCCGATACAATACGCTATTTGTAAACCCATTCTACAGCTCAAAACAACATTGCACTTTTGTGGTAGTAAGTAGAAGGTTCCTACAGACAAACCAAAGTGTCCTTAACTCTGCAGGTGTACAGACAAATTCTGTTCATCTATGCCTTAACATCATCTACATCTCATTTTCATAGAGCCAACTAAATTCTGTGTGCTTATCATATTCATAGTCACCCACCCCCCTCCCACCAAAAAATTATATATATATATAAATATTTTATGGTACACTATCCTACTCCATTCCATTCTATTCTATTCTATCATATAGGCTTTAGGGCTTTACAGTCCATAACCAGTCCATGGCCTCAGCAGTACTTGGCCCAGGTGCAGAATGCTGAATGTATTACAATGCAGATGGAATTATGCTATTTTAAAATAAATTATACATAAAAATTAAGCTGAACTGTTAAACTGTCATCAGCTGTAAAACAAAAACAGTGGAAATATGGTGATGTATATGTTTCTACCACATTGCCACCAAGCACAGTAGAAATATGGAGCTGAAGCCTTTTTTTCCATTCGTGCTTTTATTTTAATCACGAAATGATTTAATGATGAGAGAGACAGAGGTGTTCTGTTATATCGATATATATATATTATACTGGACTGATGCTCACACTCTCTCTTTGCCACACTCCCTTCATCTCACCGTGCTGCCTCCGCTGAATATCTTCCTCAATCTTCTGTTAAGTCTTCTGTTTAATCTTAAAAACAGGTCAGATGAAAAAAACTAAAAGTATGTAAGGAGGAAGTTGGCTTCTCATTACGCCTTTTTGTGGGGAATGCAAACAAGGCCGTCCAGCAAGTAGTATTTCCTCCTCAGATAAGACTGACATTTATTAGTCACTAACTGAACTAGATTGACAGACCAAAATGATCCTCTTTCAAGGAACTCAGAATCTACCATTTCCTGAAACTCCCTTGCAGTACATAATATGACCTTTCATACTGACACAACTTTTGAACCTTACAGCACCTATGAGTTATACACATACAGCACACATACATACCGTTCACACATGTTCACAGTCTGAATTTCTTCTTTAACATAATGACTTGCGTGATCAAGCACAGGGGGATATCCCCACGGACTAAAATTGCTTATAGGCCGAGCCTAGTAGGGCTACATACCAACCAACAGCGGGGGGCAAGTGGCCCACCAGGACGAAAAGCTACTACACCTTAAAACTCAAGTGGGTCTACATGCCCAGCGACTTTTAAGACGCCCGGTATTTTGGTGCCCCCGGGATGGATGACCAAAAATCATCAAAAAAAAAAAAAACGGAAAGGAATACAATATTCCTCACACTGTTCAGCAGTCACTGAGTTTAATATGTCAATGGAACCAGTGATAATACAATCTTACCCTGCTACCTCTTTAAACATTTCTGCTAATTCTCCCATCAATTGTCTTGGTTAAGTCTAATATAGCCTTGCTATCTAGAATGAATATATTCTCAGTTTGTTCTCAAAAGTTGATAGTTGATTTTAACTCCTTCGTTGTCAACTTTGTCAACCAGATGTGCTACTGATACAGCCCTCAACAATGTTGCAGTAACCTAAATTGAACAGGCTTTGAATGGAGCTTGTCAGCATTTGGAGGTCTGATATTTCTTATATGATTTTGTTTGGAAGTCTGATATTTTTTATATGAGGCTGCTGATCTGATGAGGCTGCTGATGTCAGACAGGTGTCACTGGCAATTGTGTTTGTGTCAAAATTGTTCCCATGAATAAAATAAAAAGAATTTTGATGAAATTGTGAATTTGCAGTTATTTGGAGGAAAATAGTCATTTATATGACTATTTAATAGATCACATGACTATATAGATTTGTCGATAGAAAATTTGTTGTCATTGATAGCCCTATTTGGCACAAGTTTGAGTTGCACAAGAATCCTAGAAGCTAGAAAAAAGTTTGATTTAAAAACCAGACTAACTGGTTCACCGAGGCAATATATATGACGCCTTTCATTAAGATTAGTTCATTCATCCTTGCTCGCCACAAATGCTGTAACAATCCTGTGGTATGAAGTTTTTGCATTGGACCAGTTAAGTTCCAGTCAGACATGTTAGGAGGCATTCTTCTTTTGGCATGGCTTGCACTGTCATCACAACCCACAGAGTGCCGGCCAGGTAAAACTCAAAATCTTTTTTCTATATGTGTCTCATTATACACATTACATGAGCTAGCAAGTTTTTCTGCGGATGCATCATGTGAATCATTTGCAATAACCTAATTTTCTGCATTATTTGGTCATAAAATGTGATCTGATCTTCATTTAAGTCACTACTGGAAACACAATGTGCTGAAGCACAAAAGACATTATTATATTTCAGGTCTTAATCCATAATGCTGGGAGCATATGTAAGTGAGACTTTGGGATTAATCACAGGTTGAAGTTCCTCGTGCAGATCTGATTCACAGTTAATCTGGAGTCCTGACTTGGGTTTATTACTGCCAAAGGTAGTTTAACCAGGAGCTTCAACCAGTGAACCCTAATGTTCACTTGCTTTTGCACCTAGCTTTATGAATGTTTTCAGTAATCATATTCAGGGATGAAGTAATGCATGAATCATGAATGAATTCATAATATTGAATTCATATACCCTTACCATAAAGTAACTTCTTTAGTGCTTAGTTTCAGCACATTGTGTTTGTCTACAGTATTGATTTAAACAAAGATAATACAGAAAACTAGATAATAGCAAAGGGTTCACATACTTTCAAGCAATACAATACAGCATATTTTCTGTCAACAGAAGTCCTAATTAGCCATGAAGTAATCCTCTTTATCTCCTAATCATGAAGTAATTGATAAATACAGACCTACTTTTTCATGCAGGGGGTGATGTTAATGCCCGTCTTGTCAATGCTACCAATGTCAGTTACCAGCTGGAGAAAATTCTTGGCAAATTTAGGTTTGTTGCTCGTAGCTGTAAGGAAATTCAAAATAATTATGGTGTGCGAGAAGGTAAGTTCCTTTGTTCTGACCATTTAGCCTACCGTAAGTTTACCTGACCCTATAAGACCTTTTTCAATGTCCCTTGAGTTTATCGACTTGGGATTTTGAATTCTCTGATATTTAAACACAATGTGTTTCTTCTTATTATTATTATTTTTATACTAGCAGTAGTAGTAGGTTTTAATTTCACTCATGTATGGCTTCATTTCAGATGGTCTGTATTACCTCACCACCTCAACTGGAGTTGTGTACCAGACCTACTGTGACATGACCACAGCAGGTGGTGGATGGACACTGGTAGCCAGTGTGCATGAGAACAACATGTTTGGGAAATGCACTACTGGAGACCGGTGGTCAAGTGAGCAGGGAAGCAATCCCAACCTCCCAGATGGAGAGGGCACATGGGCCAACACAGCAACCTTTGGGACTCCTGAAGGAGCGACTTCTGATGACTACAAGGTACTACTTCATTTCCTACTTTAGAAGTACCAACCTCCTGAGGAAGAAAGGGAATAATAATAATTAGATCTATGAGTTTATGGGATTACTTAAAAAGAGAATGTGTGCTACCAGTGAATCTGCATCTTGATCAGATGGACAGTTTAAGATGAACAGTGTTGGGCAAGCTACTCTGGAAGGGAAATAACTTCCGGACTGCTCTTTACACCTCCTAAAAGTGATATGATGATACGAGTAATTTACATGTTACTTAGCAGTAAAGTGATTACATTACTATTGCATATTACAAGCCTGTTTAAAATATATCACTAACATAGCATGACAGCCTGTCATCCCTCAGTTATTGTTTGTTTGCTTGTTTGTTGAACACTGCTTTTACATTGGACCTATTGACAGACTGTTAATATCATTATGTTACTATTTAGTTACTTTCATAACTAATTGTAATATTATTTCTGGTGTGAAAATTGAAATCCTATACATTAGGCCGACTAGTCACTATAGGGAAAGCAATAACATTACAATAATATATCTCTGAATAATACACAGTTGTTTCCCAACAGTAAACAAAGATTTAAAATGGGTAACTGTATTCACTTGTATTTCACAGAATCCTGGATATTACGATATTGTAGGGGAAGATTTGTCTGTTTGGCATGTACGTAACAACATTCAAATGATACACTGGGAAGCTGCTTCCATCCTGCGATACCACACAGACACAAGATTTCTCACACTCTATGGAGGAAACCTCTACGAACTCTACCAGGTAAATGGAGCATCATCACTATAAGTAATGGACGACATAGACACATTAACTTATGAACAGAGTTTTAACTTAAAGTCTTATTTGTCACAATTTTTTAGCGCTTCCCTGTGACGTACAATGCTGGAGGGTGCCAGACTAATTATGGGCCATCTATCCCTGTCGTGTATGACTATGGAAATGCTGAGACCACAAAAAACTTGTATGGTCCAAATGCTCGTGGTATGTTCATCTAAAGCATATTGTTACAAGTGGTTAAACAACCCACTTCTAACATTCCAAAATGTTCAAAATCTTACACATGTAACGATAAAAATGCTCAGTTAACATAACTAAACTAGACTGAGTTGTTGTTCTGTATTCATAGGTGAATTCATTCCTGGCTTCGTCACGTTCAGAGTGTTCAACCATGAGAGGGCAGCCATGGCCATGTGTTCTGGAATCCAACCCACTGGATGTAACTCTGAACATGTAAGAATGAACATTCATAATATATCAAGCTTCTACAGATTTGTCTAGCTGAAAGAGCTAAACATCAATGAACACCAAGGTGTGTAGATGTAAATATAAAGTACACTTAAAGGGGAGCTCTGATACATTTCTGTCTAAATGCTGTTAGTGGGCTTCACACGCTTTCATTCAGTACAAAATTACAAAAATCTATTTAGAAATGAGCAAGCTAGTATTGCTTTGTTTTGTAGTGCACAACATCTTGTCAGGGATAAAGGCCTGGTTTTGATTGGTTCCCTATCGCAACCAAAAGAAGTGGAAATAGGCTCACCATAGTGAGCTGAAGAGCAAATTGAATTTGCATATATGTGCTGTCAACCAGGCAGTCTGTTTATGCTACCACTGACAGAATAAGTAACTTGATGAATTCTGCACATTCCATACAAAAATGCTCTCTTTTACTTTGTTCTGCCAGTGTTTCATTTTTCCAGATTATACGTCATTATTAGTAATCCTCTATTTGTTCTACAGTATTGCATTGGAGGTGGGGGCCACTTCCCTGAAGCTGCTCCTCGTCAGTGTGGTGATTTCACAAGCTTTGACTGGGATGGTTATGGAAAAGGAGCAGGGTGGAGCGCAACCAGAGAGATGACTGAAGCTGCAGTGCTGCTCTTCTACCGCTGAATCTAGCAACTGTGGCAGATGTTGATGATAGCCTATTCTGTGTGAATCTTGGTTGGACTTAAGTGACGCAGGGTAAAAACACAATCAGTTGCTAGATATTTAACCCCTTGTTTTTGGTGATATGGTAGTCTACTTCAGGTTTATCTTGATTTCTGTTCTATTATTTCTACATAGCATTAGTTCTTTTTCATCTGTCAATGTACACTGTGAGCAAAAAAGTATATTAAATTTGATCTAATTGCATTTAACAACATGTATGGAATATTATTTTATGTGTTTTTCTGTTTAGAATATTACAGTCAAGCTTTGTCTTGAGATGAAATATAGGTAATTTTGCAATCATTACATCAGTGATTAAATAGCAGTGTGGTGGTGTGTTTGTGTTCATACCAGAAATGTCCCCAACACTTGCTGCTGCTAAGAACATACATTTTAAATATATAAATATTAATAAATACTAAAATAACACATAGAATATGGAAGAAAAAACAAGAAAATCTGATAAAATACAGTACACTGCACCTTTAATTAAAACTGAATTGAACTGAATAATTTTCCAAACATCCTCTTGAGGGAGCCAACAGGCAAACTTCTAGCGGAGACACACACACTCTCTCACTCGATACAAATAAACATCAGGTAGGCCATGGGCCAAAGAGTGCACCCCTCCCCTTTAAATCGCACCCTGATTATAAATCCACCTACCACCCTTGCTATGAAGCTGGTGCTTCTAAATATCAGATCTTTATCTGTCAAGGCATTTTTAAATTATCTTATCTGCTTACATAAACGAGATTTCTTGCTTTTAACTGAAACCTGGCTTGATCCTGCAAACAGTGGAACTGTCCTCATTGAATCAGCACCCCCTGACTAACACAACCTGAGCAACCAAAAGGGGGGATGGAGTAGCCACCATTTTCAGAAATGTGTTCCAGTGTCATCGCACATCGTTTGGTAACCTTACCTCTTTTGAATACCAAAGCACTAACATTAAATATTCCCCACAAGTCTTGTTGCTGACTATATACAGGCCTCCAAAACTGTAAACCAGAATTTTTTTGGAAGAGCTGAGTGACCTACTATCAGTTATCTGCATAGAATTGGACTGTCTTGTGATAGCAGGGGACTTTAACTTGGAAAACCTTGAAAACAGCTATACTCAGGACTTCAAATTAAGCTCTTTTCCAGGAGGCTTTGTTGCAGTCCCTATGTCCACTAACAGACCCAGTAGACAAGCTGTTGGATAAGTTTAACTCTAGGATGACCTGCATCATGGATAACATTGCCCCAGTTAAATCCAAGACTATCACCGTCAATTCAAAGGCACCATGGCTGCGAAACCAATCTGTTAGACAATCTAAGAGAGGATGTAGGAAGGTTAAAAGGAGATGCTGAAAACATACAACAAAATACAGTAGCCCATAACTGATCTGCCTTTTATTCATAAAATTATTTAAAAAAGGTTATTTTTATCCAAAGAACCTCTTTTTTAACGTCACAGTGTTGCTATGATCATTTTCAGTCTGGCTTCCGTGAACTTAGTGCAGCTTTTGACAGTGTTGATTTTACTTCACAGACTAGAAAACTGGGTTGGATTTTCTGGAACAATTATAAATTGCCTTAGGTCATACCTACAAGACATTTGTTTCTGTGTGACTATGAGTGACTATGAATCCTCCCCATCATCTCTTACCTGTGATGTTCCCCAAGGATGCGTTTTGGGGCCACTTCTCTTCAATTTGTAGGCTATATGTTCCCACTGGGTCATATCATTAAGGGCAATATGATGTCATATCATAGCTATGCAGACGACACCAAAGTCTACCAAACCCTTTCTCCCAATGAGTATGGGCCCCTTTCTTTGCTCCTTCAACACACTGAACAAGTCAATCAGTGGATGTCCAAGAACTTTCTGCAACTTAACAAGGACAAAACAGAACTAATTATATTTGGGAAAAAGAAGGAAAGACTGAGGACTGCATCTGGTCTTGCCTCTAAATTACTTCAAGTGAAAGACACTGTTAGGAATCTTGGTGTATTAATGGACAGTGATCTTAATTTCATTGTACATATGACCGAATCAACCTTTTACCACCTAAAGAATATTGCCAAAATTATGGGTCCTATGTCAAAAAGATTTTGAGAAACTCATTCATACTTTTATCTCTAATGCAATGGGCTTTTTACTGGTCTCTCTAAAAAACAATTAACCACTTACAGATCATACAGAATGCAGCAGCAAGAGTTCTTACAAAATCTAGAAGAAAAGATCATATTACTCCAATACTTACAACTTTACATTGGCTAACAGTAGCCTATATAATTGATTTTAAAGTGTTGCTGCTTATCTACAAATCCCTAAATGGATCAGGACAAAAATACATATTAGACATGCTTCAGCCCTATAGGCCAGCAAGGTCCTTTGATCCCAGAAGAAGGAACTGTTACTTAAGCCCTGCATCAGAATTAAAGGTGCTGAGGCAGTCTTTAGTTGGCATGCTGTTCAAATTTGCAATTAGCTGACCACCATCTGTTTTAAATCCACTCAAGACAAGACTGTTCTCTGTTGCTTTCTCCGTGCTACTAATCTAGTTTTAGTTTAATTTAATTTTTTATTCATTTTTATTTATTATTATTTTAACTATTTATTTATTTACTCATCTTTTACATCCTACATATGTTTCCCTGTTAGGTGATATACATGTTTTATCATGTATATTTTTATCAATGTTTTTTAGTCTATCTTCATTACTTTTTATGCAACTTTTATAATGTCTTCTTTTATTTATTACTATTATTATTATTCTTGTGACTGAGTGTGGATAAGATGGTAGTTTGAAATTTTGATATCTATTGCTTTTTCCTGTTTAAAGCACATTGAGTTACCCTTTGTATGAAATGTGCTATAGAAATAAAATTGCCTTGCCTATTGATTTATGACCTTTTTGACCTTTCCTTTAAGAAAGTCCCTCCTGGTCACTGCACTGGCTGAGGTAAACAGGCACACATGTACAGTATTCATCTGAGATCCTGCACATGTCAATATTTCAAACTGTACTGATATAATAAACTAGCCAGGCTATCGTCGCCTTGTACTTTCGCTCAATATTGCATTTCACTGCAGTGCTGTGTCAGGGATCTCTCCAAAGGCTTAGGTTTCCTTCAGTACATTGTTGGCTGACCAATCAGCAAACAGAGAAAAAGCTTTGTCCTCGGTGGGAGACATTGAGCATAGCCTATTCATATATTATTGTGATTATTATTAGGTGGCGATACAAATCAATTGCAATACAATAATTGTGTCTCTAGGGGGCTGTAGGTGACAGTTCTCAGAGTAGTGTAGAGCTCTCTATAGATGGCCCGGGCTGTTCTCATCAGTTATTTGTTTTGTTCCACAAATGAACGGTGCAGTCTATCAATTTAAAATTAGTTTTACACATTAACATTTTCCATTTCATTTCTCTTAGCAGGTGACTACATGACAGATAATATCACATCTGTGTAACATACAACACAAAGGTTTGCCCAATAATATAACTTAGATTACATATTTTTCAGTTTTACTCAAATTAAGGGGGAGCAAAAATTAGTGCACCCCACTGAAAGTCTTAGGGCAAAGCAAGATTTTAGACTACAAATGTCTGATTTACCAAGAATTCAACCACAGGTGAGTCTAATTATTCGATTAGTCCAGCAGATAGTTGACTATAAAAGGGTGTTACTCTAAGAAAACCCCTCCCCATTTCCTGCTGTCAGCAATGGCACCACATGGAAGAGAAATGACACAAGAAAATTATTTCCTCACACCATAAAGGTAAAAGCTACAAGAAGAGGTGGAACATCACTCTCCATCCAACATCCAGTCTCTAAAACAGGTCATTATTGAAGAATGGAAAAAGATTGATGTACTGCACTGTAAATCATGTGCTGGGACAGGGGCATAAACAACCTTCTTTGACCCTGATTCCCTATCTATCATCCATACCGTGGCTGAAGTATATTTTATATATTTTATGTTTATCTGTTTATGTTTGTTGCTGTGATTGCTGACACATTTCTTAAAATATTCACATGGATTCACTTCCAGACAGTTCTATTTATATTTCTGTTATTTTTCATGTAGGTTTATCATGTACAACATTTGTGCAGGTCTATTAATAGCCTAATATCTCAAGCATTTTCTCAGGCTAGCTCCTGTAATAGGTAATAGGATAAGCTACGGGTGCATGGTCTCTATGCGGTTACCTGGCCTGTTCTATATCTGGGCTAACAGTTTGGTCAGACAGTTCAAAGCCCTGCTCTCAGACCCTGACAAACCACACAGGACAGCCTTAACACCCACAAGAAAAAAAAGAGAAACTAGAAATGTAACCAGTCTGCTCCTTTAGGTTGTGGTCTAAGAAAATAGACAGACCTCTGCGAAACCCAGCTGGACAAGCAGTTGTTCGTTTGGGACGTTCACGCATGCATGTCACCTTTACCTCAATTTAGTGCATCTCTGTGCTCACACCTGACCTAGATTGCTTACTTTGCACATCATGACAATTACTGTGCAAGATGAAGGTGATGGTTTTATATATTATTTCTAACTATGAATATACATAAAGACAGATGCTGTGCTGTGTGCTCACAGACAGCAGTGCGCTTTGCAAAGCTAATGTGTGACAATTCTAAATATACCTTAGAGATGTTTCTTATTTTGGGTGGATGTGCATGCAGCAGTGAGTGGTGAAAAGCTATGCATGCTGCCTTACATCATGTGGCATTCACAGATATACATATTTCTCATCTTGCATTGTGGAGGTCATAAAGTAAACCTCCACACAGAAAATTACAGAACAGTGTATGGTTTGCATGGATTATGAAGCATGATCTGGTGGCAAACCTGCTCAGTTTATTCTGTTTAAGCATGGAGCAGAAGTTGTGGTAGTTTTTTCTCTCTCTCCTTCTTTGGCTCCTCTTTCTCTCACACCTCTCTCTCTCTCTCTCTCTCTCACACACACACACACACACACCTGTGCAAGTATGCATATATACACACATTTTGTACATTCACACAAAGACATCACATGACATAACATAACATAAGCACACTCAATATACACACACTAACTGTGTGTGTGTGTGTGTGTGTGTGTGTGCGTGCACACGTTGTTCTGAGACAACAGAGATAGGAGGGACGCTTCCTGTTCTTGTTCTGGTGGTCGGAAATGGAAAATCTGAATAGAAAAAATGAGTTGACTCTTCAGTGTCTTGTGTAAACACAACTTCAGACACCACAACACATTATTCTAAGTCACAGCAAAGACAGTATAGACAATCTATCTTCTGTTGAATGGGCAAGAAAGATCAGAGATCAACAGTTTTTGAAATGAAATTTGTTTTGTCTGTTGGTCTGTGTATGCACCATCTTAACTACTGAGCTTTGATATTCTGGTCATATTTAAATAGCTACTTGAAGTCTATTTGTAGAGAGTAAAGACTTCAAGATACAGAGCAATTCACACTCCATAATGATCAACCACAACAATAACAAAAGATGTGTACAGACTATAGGACATTATGGAGAATATGCAGGTCGTTCCATTTGAAAAGGAGCATTCTCCACGTATAGAACCTATAGTATAGTATAAAGATTAGTTAGTGAGCTGTCCTTTTATTGTTGCTTTCTTATAATGTGTATGCATTGTGCATTTTATGAACATAAGTGAACAGAATACAGGACTGTGTGTGGCTTCACAGGGTAATGGCTGTGTTTAGCAGCCTCAGGGTCGCTGCAATGTGACTACCAGATTGCTACAAAAAATGTCTTGCAACTCAAGTTCATTGTTAGATGCAAAATATTTACTGTACATGTAAAAGTTTTTCAATTTTGTTTTTATTTCTTTCAATGCACTTATGTTTTTGTAATGCTTTGAACATAAGATTTTACTCATTTAGCATACAATGCCATTGATCAAGATAAGATTTATCACATTTAAGTTAAAAGCATGGGATTGTAAGAGCACATGGTATCTGACTTCTTTCTCAGAATTATTTTTTCTGCTATTCTTTAATTGCTGACACAAGCTGAAAGACAAAAGCTCAAAGGCGGCGTCAGATTCTGTTAGATCTCGCTTCAGAGGCATCAACATGGTGTACTGCTCACCATCAGGATACACAATCATTTTATCACTGATTTCTTTTGACTTTGATTTTCTTCCTTGAGCACCCAAAATACAGATACAATGTCCAGAAATGAAAAAATGCATTTGTGTTTTTCATAAATGTATGGCCATTTTTGCTCATAAATATTACCACCTGACAGATATTTGATATTTTGTTGCATTTTGCTGAGAACAGTATGCATACAGTATAGTCTTGAAGTTCTTCAGAAGTCCAGCCATCTCTTTGTTTATGTCAGTCAGAGCCTTATCCTGTAAACATGGCCAACTGTTCAAAGTGATTATATCAGTAAACAGTCAGTCAACAACAGTGAAAGTGTCTGAGTGGAAAACCCAGGACTTACTAATTGATTGCCTACACATGTTTTTTGTTTCTTTCTTTTTCAGTATAGGTCCTGTTTTAGTTACTTTTTCCTCTTAATGAGCCAATTTGTCAATAAAACAACTACTCAGTACAACACAAATATTTGCATTTGGAAATATTAATATTGTCAAGGGGGAATTTCTGAACAGTCCATGAAATCCTTTCTATTATGAGCTACAGTTAGATCCATTCAATCAGTTACTTCAACATGAGTAGTGACATTGGAATCGCAGCATCTTGATGTTTCACATGTCGAAACGCAGTCTACTATCTTTAGCCTTACGTCTGAAGCTTAAGCCGCACTTCAGGCAGGTCTCTCCTCATTACCAAGGGTTGCATAGAAACAAAGTAGCAACCACATTTCCTGTTTGTAACTGAAAAAGACTCAGTCTCAGGGTAAAAATAGCAGATAGGTTCACAAAAACAACCCTGCAATGAAACAGCAGTGATACACCATGCCCTGATCGAGAAGGCAAGATGGAGCCACGTGTCCACAACTACTACTAGGCTCATAATGTCGGGTGAGATACATTTTTATGCCTTCTAAAGAAACCATCATCTGTGTTTTTGCCAAAACCTTAATTTTCCCTATTGAATGGAAACTGTTAAAGGAAAGGTTAAAGGACCTTTAAATTATACTGTTTTTTGTATTACAAATGGACACAATTTTGCAGGCTGGCAAAAACTCATTTAATGATACTTACTTTGCAATTAATGAGCATTTGACATCGGCAAAATAATGACATACTAGAAAATGTAAACTGAAAAACTGAAGAAAAACATAATCCCTCATTATGTAACATCGTAAGTTTACATTTATCAACTATCCAGCAGAAGCGTACTTCCAGAGGACAGATTTCTGAGTTTGGATACATCATTAAACCACTTTAGATTTTGTCTCTCTTAATCACCCGTAGATAATGTTTTGAGAGACATTTTAGTGGAATGTCCAGCATTGCATTATTGGACAAAAAATGATACTGTATCTTGCTTCATAATTGAAAAATCTTGCTCTTGTAAGGTAAAAAAAACACTATACAATGTCTGCCTTTGCAATAGTCCACACATGAAATGTGAAATTTGTATTAATATATATTTTTTCACCCCATTTCAGACTGCAAAGAGGCCTATATAGGTCTGTCTCTGACCGGGCTGGCCTTAATAATATCTGTCTGTTTAAATGTCCTATTGTATATACTGAAACGCAGAGACCAAAAGGCAAGAGGTTAGTAGTAATCTCAACTAAGACCAAATCGTACATTTAAATCACAACCGCTTTATGTCTATGTTAGTTTAGATTTTTTTTTATTTTATTTTTAGAACATTCCAGTTTCAGTCATTTGTGCTTTGGGCTCTCCAACATTGGACATAACATATGAAGAGTTGAATACTGAATACTTAACATGTCATAGATTTTTAAACAATTACAGTACTGTACTTTAATTATTTTTCAGTGCCAGAGTTTGCAATGCTGCCTTGTATATGACAAAAGAAATATTTTTTATCAGATGCTGAGGAGTACTTACAGAACTACTCTGAGCCCAGTGAGGAGAGGTACGGTGATTCGATCAGATATTGTATTGATGACGATGTAGATGAATGCTATCATCTAAGGCTGTACAGCAATGGTTGTGCAGTTGATTGCACTTGTGGTTTTATTGGATTTTATATGGTTTCAGGTTTGAGGAGGAAGTGCAACAACAGGAGAATCCAATCTACGGAAATATATGCACAAATGGAGGAGGTTAGTTGTATATGTGAAAGTCTGAAAATAAGGAACAACAATACAACAATAATGTAATGTATATTTAATACAAATGTATTATTATTATTATTATCCTCACATGTTGAAACACATAGTATATTGTATTTACACTATACAAAATTTGGTATGGCTTATTGTAGACATTTCGCTGTGTAGATTGTATCAATCTATAAACAAACTTATTAGTTATATCTGCTGAGGCCATCTTAATAATGGATTTAGAGGTCATGCAAAAGTAATTCAAATGTCTTTTGATTTTCATTCTGTTCCATGCATCACTCTCATCACTGCTTGTGCCCCAGAATCTGAGGCAGCAAACGAGACATGCTACGAGCAGATGACAGGCCGTGACCCTATACCAAGTCAAAGGGTATGTCCACAAATATAAAATATTAAGCTTCATGGAGACACTTGAAAAAAACTGAGCTCTCCTGGTAAATATGTATCATTGTATCATGTATTATTTATGTATTTATCACAATTACACCATAATCAAGAAATTAATCTTAATTAGAAAATAATCAGTAGCTACATTATCCTTTTGCACATAAATTTTGAACATAACTTTTCACTTCAATAAACTGTCAAAAAAAGACTTAAGTCTGCAATTCTCCACTTTGTGTTGTGCCTAACAACACCCCTCAACCGTGATGGACTCTCGGGGCTTATTGCCTAATAAAACCACAGATAGTCAAGCAGAAATAATAAAGCAGCACCATACATGCCTGTTATCCTATAGTTCTGTATTATATATATATATCATCAGATGTTTGCCTCTAGACTTATATGTAGGATATGCACATGCAGCCTATTAGCATTTGTACAATACATTTTTCTTTTCCATACGCATAAAATTTCCGAGAAGAGAACATTCAACATCCAACTGTTTTGGAGAGGAAAATGTTGTCCAACAGACGGCTTATCCTTTCTTATACATAGTCTATATATTTTTTTATTTCCAAAATAGTGTTCCATTCAGTATGACAGAATAACTCTAATCCTGTTTCTTGAGTCATTTTTGAATAGGCCCATCATTTGTCACATTATTCATGTGCAGTATAGGGGAGTAATGGAATTACAAAGGTATTACATATTTAAATACAAAATATGAGTAGCTTTATATAAACACAGTTACAATTCAAATTCCTATTCATTGTGTATTGTATTCAATACAGCTACACCAATCATTTTAACGTCATTATAACAGCCTTTTGTCATATCTTATAACCTATAGCCATACAACCCAGGCCACCTTTTTCTTTCTCTCTGTGCTATATAACTAGCTTAAATAAATACCAATCTGGAAATATTATATCAGTATTGTTGTGGCTGCGAAGGGGACCAGCCAGCACGTTTCGTTTTTTGGGGTTTTTTTTTGGACAGTGTTCTACAAACAGGCAGTTAATTCCTCATGTTGGTAAACATGTAATGACCAGCAAAGGGTCTAACCAAAGCTTATTTGATAACAAGGCTAAAAATATTAGTGGAAAACCAACAAGCTCCTATGCACCAACGTCTGTAGGTCAGTTCAGTGTCCCTACGTCGTCATAGCTTAAAGCAATATTCCAGCACAAATCAATCCATAGCCCTGTTGTTGTGCTATCGGTAGAAAAAAGAGTGAGAAAATATGGCACAACATAGACCGAACATCAAAATGGCAGCTAACGCTAACCAGTGAGGACAGAAACTCCATTTTCTTTGCCCTTGTCATTTAGCGTTAGCTGGTGGCTCACTGCTTTCTTCCATATTTAAAGATGATGCAAGACACGTTGCTCATTACCTGACTTTGAACCTCCGACAGAACATTTGTGTCACATGAATTCTTTATGTAGCATCTTGTTCTGTAGCTTGGACTATAGACAAAATGATTGTGGTCATTTTACATTAATTCATCGTTTGTTATGTTTTCAGAAGTGTCTGTACAATTTATATCAACAAATATGAAGTTACACAGTCACATTAACAGTAGTTTGTGTTGTAATTGTGGAGGAAGCAAATTAGAGTCTTGTGATGCAAATTTTGGAACTGTTGCTTAAAGAGAAATTACAAATCTGTCCTTACTGTAGGCCTATTCACCATCAGATGAGACAATGTTCTTTCACATAACAGTTGATGAGTTTATGTTTATAAGTGACATTTATCAATTTGAACTCAGCAGGCAGATGTGTCCTATGCTTCTCTGGACCTGAGAAATGCCAAGAAGCACAAAAAGAAGCGCAAGTACCAACCGAACCAGAGCCAGACCACTCCGACACACAACGCCCAGACGCACATGGCACCGCAGGGCTGCCTGGACGTAGCGGAGGGAGAGGAGGAGGTGGCCCTGCCCTCCAGGAGCAGCAGCCTCCTGGTGTCTCGCCACAGCATCTACCTCAACAGCCAGCAGATTGCACAGGAGGCCCATGAGAGGGAGAGGGAGAGGGAGAGGGAGAGGGAGAGAGAGTGGCACCAAGAACTGGAAAACACAGAGAGCAAGACAGTGGAGGAGTGGTGAGAGAGACAGAGACAGAGGAAGGGGAAAAAATCACTTTCTTCACTGTACTTAAGTATGTAATAAATAATTCTACACTTGTGAATGTACATTTTGTTTGTGTAAATTTTTAATTGCTCTTTGCCCTGATTTTTGCAATTAATCAAATAATAATAATAATAATAATAATAAAATAGTAGTAATAATAATAAGCCTTCACTCAGAGTTACTGACTACTTACTCTCATTAAAGGAAAAATCCAGAGTCAATCAGCCTATATCCCTGTTCTTTGAGGCTGCGGAGTGCTGTTGATAGGTAAGAAGGACAGCATTTGGTACAATGTAGACCAAATTTGCGAACTGGCAGCTATCACTAACAGATGAAGGCAAAACTTTCTTGCCCTCATTAGTTAGCGCTGGCTGCCGTTTCGCTGTTTGGTCTACATTGCACAAAATTCACCAAGTGCTCCAAGTTGTTCCCATACATACCGACAGGATTCGACAGTGTGAAACAACAGGGCTACGGGGTAATTCACTCTGGATAATCCCTTTAAAATAGCAAGTGTCATCTAGCCATGAGCAGTCGTGACCTACATCTATGATAGCTTACTACGTAAGTGGTCGGACTGCTGACTGACTTATAACTGGTTGTCACCAACTTGGAGGGAAAATGTGGGCAGGAGGAGTGGTTGAACATGGTTATCCCACGTTCACATCCACAGCATCTAAATTCTAACTCTGAACTGTTCCCTGGTGTTGCAGCAGTGACTGCCTATCGCTCTGTTAGTGTGTGTTGTTCAGTACAACTCTGCGTGTATGCTATTACTGTTCTGTTAGTGTGTGTTAGCTTTGTTCAGTGTGTACTGTATGATCACTAATCACAGATGCGTTAAATGTGGAGCACAAATTTCCCTTGGGGATCAAGATAGTTTCTTACTTTCTTACTATATTTGGAGAGTAGCCCTGCTGTCTGATGACGTAGACCCACGGCTGAAGGCTGTCTGAAGAGGGAACAAAACATCAAACACAAAGATGGGTTAAAAACATCAATGGTTTGCATAAGGGTTTAGCAGAATGCTTGCACAATGAACATAAATGTCTTATTTAGTCACACAAAGATGGATTAAAAACATCAATGGTTTGCATAAGGGTTTAGCAGAATGCTTGCACAATGAACATAAATGTCTTATTTAGTCTCAAGAAAAACAAAGGGACCCTTGCCTGGCCCATTTCAACTTGAAAAAAGTATAATCAAGTGAAATAATAAATGTGTAAAATTTCAAAATTGCACTTGTGTGTGAGGTCTTTAGGAATTAGACTACTGTTTTGCTGTCCTGATGTCTTACAGTATGTTTTACCATGCATACAGTAGATCTTTGGAAGTTTCACAAAACGAAATGCTTGCTTTCGCTTTCTCTCAAATATCCAACTCAGAGGATTTGTTCTGTTCCGTAAGTAGCAAAGATACACTTTAAAACATCAGATTTTTGGGTGCAAACATCTGACAAGTTGTTGTCAAGATCTAGGTAACAAATAAGCACTTTTGGATGAAAGCCCTGTCACATAAGAGGCAGACATCCATGGTGAATATCTAAGAACTGAGAACTAAGCATGGTGTGGACAATTCAGCACACCAATGTCGGTGGAAAGAAAACTTCAGTGTTGTGTATGCTGGTGTCGGCTGCGCATTTACAATGACAGTGTCAAAGGGGACATAAGAAGACACTTGCGTCTACCATAGGTGGAACCCTGCCAGTGAAGCCTGCTGCTGTTCTCCACAGAGATCCACTATGTAAAAGTCCCCAAAGAAGAGTGTTTGTGCAAAGTGCAAACACGCGAATATAACTTGCATTGTTATATTCATATTGGCATCTGGTGCCTAAAACAAATAAAGAAATAAGAAATAAATAAGAAATTGTTATGAAAATAGTCTCTTGCAACCCAACAAGTTCATTCACCTTCATTCTCTTTAAGAGCATGCTATCAATCAAAATAAAGCAATTCTATTTAATCTGTCAGATGTAGCCCTCCAGAGAGCATGGTGTTCAAAGAAGTTAGTATTTTGGGACAGGTAAGACACATTGATCTGACTTTCCCTGCACCATGGCTCCCTCTACAGGCAGATTACATCCCTGCTTCTCAGGATCTCAGTCATGTTCACATACATTTACTCACGCAGAATTACTCTTTACTATAAATAATATATTACAGATAATATTCTCAATTCTTACCTCCACCAAGGAGGTAATGTTTTCGGTCAGGCGTTTGTCTGTCTATTTGTCTATCTGTGAACAAGATGACTCGAAAAGTACTGCACAGATTTGGATGAAATTGATCCGATCCGGTGATCCGTCTGAAATAGCAGATTAGCAATAGCAGATGACTTCTTAATGTTTAGAACATTTTTAAGGTTTTTTTTTTTTTGTGGCAGCTTTTTATTAATTAACTTGCACCTTGTACTATGCTTTAGTATAGTATAAGTTCTTTGAATTCAGATTGTTCAGAAGTAGCATGCTGATATGCTTTACGTATCACATGACCATTACCTTCGCCAAGGAGGTTATGTTTTCGCCATCTTTTGTCTGTCTGTCTGTGAGGAAGATAACTCAAAAGGTACTACACAGATTTGGATGAAAGTTTCGGACTATGTGGGTATCAAGACAAGGAACAGATTGTTACATTTTGGTGGTGATCTGTAATACGCGTTTATATTGGGTCAGTGACCCTATTGCCTTTGCAGAGGTCTGCGAGTGCTTTTCTAGTCATGAGTTCATTGGACAGGCAGGAATGCATGGACCAGACAAGAGGCTGGGAGCCTCTGCACCCACAAACCCAGACATAGCATTACAATATCGATCTAAAGCAGGCCTGCTATTTTGCCAAAACAGATGCCCAATTAGGCATTCTTGGTGAGCAGTGACACCAGTGTATATGTTTTAAGTTATATTGTGCTTATTGTATGTTATTATGTGTCTGGCCACTATCAAAATGATTTTGAAGCTGTTGCATTAGGTAAAAATATTGCTTTTGTCCAAACAGTACAACTACAATAGTGAGAACTGATTTGTCTGTTTCTATGTTTTCACACTAACCAGTAATCCAGTCCATTTTTAACTAGCTCACATGACACCGAGAAATCAGAAGGCCTCCATGTTCAAGATGTCAAGGACCTCATTGAGCTTAGAACACAGAAAAAGACTTTCAGTGTTTGAGAGAGCAGTAGATGGAGCATCTGATATGTAAGAAATGAGTTAATGTCATAAGCCTGAAGACTGTTAGTGTCTGTGTACGGTCAGTGTCTATCTGAGTGTGGCATTCAAAAGTGGGAATATGACCAAAATCAAGTTGTCTGACTGCAAGTGGCAAACAAATTCTTATACTTACTAAGCTCTGTCCAACGTGTAGGGAACATCAAATGGGGTTCATTTCATTAATGTGACATTATGTAGATACTATGTCTCACAGAAAAATGTTATATTAATATTATTTGAATTATTAATACTTAATTCTTTTTTATCGTTACCTTAAAATGCAATATCTAGGCCTAGACAAATGTCATATTAACAGTGTTCTGTCTCCCGCCTTTATATCCACTGATTTTTGTTTCGCTCTATGTCTGTTTCGCTCTGTGTCTAGTGTTTCAACAATAATATTAACATTCTGAACATGTTTTACTTTAAAAAATGATAATAATCATTAGTAGTTAGTAGTATTTTTTTTATTATCATTACATCATTACACATTCTTTTCACACTACCCCAGCCAGAGAGATCAGTCTCAATAACTCAAGATGATGACTGGGAGCCTTCTGTGGTACTGGCTGAAGTGCTGGTTGAAGTGGAAGTAACGGGGACCCCATTAGTCAGATCAGCAGGTTTGAGTACAGGAACTAGAACAGGTGGAGTGGTATCTGATGTGGCCTTTGTCAAATCTGGGACCAAAATGCTGGACTCTACTGATGGGGCAGTGACAGGCAGGGTTAGTGGCGCTGTTGATGGCAGCTCTAAGGGTGAGGGGATCGTCTTTTCCCCAGAAGTGTTAAGAAAAGACCCCTGTGAGGGTATCTCAGTCACTGATGGTATAGACATGAGCGTACTTGGTCCTTCAGCTATTACGGGCACTGCTACCTTTGCTTCAGAGGATATACCCGGGCTTTCTGTTATACCCGGGACTAGACCTACTGCACCTGAAACTTCTGGCAGGGTTGGTGGGGGGACAAACAGCGGTGCACCATTGGTTAAAGATGGTCCATTCATCACGGGAATGTCTTTAGCAGGTGTAGTTATGCTGGATAGATCTGGGACTGCTCCTGTGGCTTCAGGGACAAACACAGGTGGCGGCGGGGCGTCAAGGGTGGTGACAGGTGCTGCCATGTCTGGAGGGATGATGCCAACGGGCACATCTGTGGCTGCTGGTTCTGACACAGTCAGCACTGCAGGCACCGTTGCCTGCTCCACTCCTGTGCTGGCAGCCTGTGACTCAGCATTGGCCAGCTCAGCAGCCTTGCTCTCCAGCTCATCCATCCGCCGTTGCACCATCTTGGGCATCAGCTGCACGTAGGTGCCCATCAGGCGGTGGTTGGAGCGGATGAGCTTACCTGCACAGCTGTCAACACAGCGCTCCTACAGGATGGCACATGGCACACCAGGAGAGTTAGCAGATGCATAGGAGGACAGAACTGACACAGAAGTCTAGCAGTACAAAATCTTGTACAAAATACAATTTAGCCTAAATACATCCTGTTGACAAAACCTTATCTACTCTTACATTTACACCACAAGGAAATAAAAACGTTCACAAGAATGCGTAACATGCAAGACCCACTACAGACGGTATCAAAAATGTAAAGGTATTCGACCTGACTGATTAACGTCATGCTGATTTACAGAGATTTCCTTAGCGTTAACGTTACCTCGTCCATAGTCAGAGCTCTGTAGTTGAAGTTGGTGGTGCATCGCTGAAAGCAGATCTCTGTCATCCGATTGTAAACCAACAGAAATCCTTTAACTGAAAAGAATACATTTCGTTAAAACTGTAGAGTTCAACTGATACAACTGTCTTTCTTGTATTATTAGATCAACTTACATTTCGTAGCTGCTGTACGTGATCCATTTCTGCGGTCTCGGTAGAAATATGAATCAAAATACAATGTGGCCCTGAAGAGTTCTAAATGCTCACTTAATAGTAATATACTTCAATACAATACAACCCAATTTTCACGAAAAATAAAGATATTTCTACGTACACGAGCAGCTTGCATTCAACTCATGACTTTCACAAGTGAATCGCCATGTTTGAGATGGCCACGCCTACTCGCCTTCTCGGGGTTTACACAAACTGTCCCTGGTATGCCTACTGCCGCCTACTGTGGTGGAGTAACGTACAACACACAACAATAGGCCTCTGAAGATTAGGACAGCATACTAAATTAAGAGGTGTTGAGTCTTTTTATGGCATCCATCTACTTTAATTCACTTTATTAAACTAGCAATTTTCCTTTGACTTGGATTTTAAATCAAGTTAGTCTACACAGTGCTAGAAACTTACATAATTGCTCATCATATTAGACCTTTTAACAATTAGGCCTATTTTTAAGGGAGAATGGGGTAAAATCAGCCATTTTTTATTTTTCATCATTCTGTTGGTTTGGAGAGGTTTTGATTTGCAATTTCCACATCAAATAGTAATTCTTTCATAAATTACACGGGTAAGGAGATATGACCTTTGCAAAAAAGTGGTCTCATGGGACAACTTACCCCTGATGTGGGGTAAAATTAACCTATATAAGGGTAAGTCGAGCCAGAACAAATATTTTATTGACACATTCATTTTCATCAAACAATAACACAGAATAGTAACAGACAATTTTTACTGATATCTAGCGAAATAAAGCAAAGGCATTTAGGGCATTTAAGATTTAACAAGGCGGGTAGGCTTATGGCCTTTTTTGCAGCCTGTTCAATTTGCACTACCTGACAGCATGATTAACAGAAAAAAACCCCAATACATTATATTTTTGCTATTGTAGCTTTAAAATGTGTTATTTGGACATGTTGTGTAAAAACACAACAACCCTTTGTCCATTTAACAGATGATGATGATGATGATGATTAATTTTATGGATACAGGCACTTGAATAGGCTCAACTTACCCCTGACCTGATTGCCCATATTACTGGCACCATTTTGGAAAAAATGCCCCTTACAAGTTAAGCTTGACTCACGTTCATGATTTTGTTTAGCCATCACAAAATGGGTTATAAAAGCACTAATGAGATAAAATATATCGAAATATTATTCTATTCAGGTTTTCTCTACATCACCTTAACTGGGGAACTCACCCATAGTGCAAAAAATCACATTTTTACATAAGTACATAAGCATGTACTTGCTTTTTTCACAGACTGAAAAGAATAGTTCCCTCTACCTACAAATCCTATCACATGATTACATTTGTGTATGGTTTCCAGGAAAAAAAGGGGTGGCTCATCTTACCCTTATGCTCATTATATCCCGTTCTCCCCTACTCAAACTTCTCAAATCTTTCGACAAAGTCATTGCAGCACAGGACTACACACACACACACACACACACACACACAGAGAGAGAGAGAGAGAGAGAGAGAGAGAGAGAGAGAGAGAGAGAGAAATAGGGACTGACTCTTGTCTGGCAGCTCCAGTCAGAACTGCATAGGAGCATGTGCTGTCTGTCACTTCTCACTTCCTCCAGAGAAAGTTTGTAGAATCTACAAGATTTGCTTGCCTTCTTATTCAGTGTTGTTGCATTGGTGTTTATTACAGCACTTTCAATTTGTTTGACAGAATAGTGCATAGCTTGTGGGTCTGGCACAGTAATACAGGTTATGCCTTTCACTTGTCCATCTCAAAATTGTCCTCACAATGGTTGTATAATAATAATAATTACTATCTCCCTCAACAATTCTCTTTTCTGACTGGTTGATGGCTACCTCTACCTGGCTACCTCTTGAATTACATTTCCATCCTCCGCTCTAGAATCTGATCTCAATGCCCTTATGAATGATAGCCATAACATTTGACCCCCCCCCTAAGATAAGTTATAATACATTGTTTTCTGTAGCTCACGCACATGATTCCTAATATAAAGAAAATTCATAAAATTATATCACAAATACAAACGGGAGATTAGCGGAATAACGGCCTTTGAGGTGATTAGTTTTATTGAAAGAATGATTCGGTGGAGGCAACCCCTCCTTCGCCTCCACGTCATTATTTCCATCGAACTAGTCACCCCAAAGACCGTTATCCATTATCATCATTATCAGACTGCATCAAAAATTCGAACCAGGGCTACTGATGAGGAGTGAAAGTGTCCTCAGATAACCGCAGAACTTGTTTTTTTTGCGTTAGCAGGTCAGTCGATATTAAATCATAAAAAACATTTGGCCAAGTTTAGCGGTCGTAACGTTTTGACAGTTTTGCTACGGTTCCAATTCATCCCTATGGGTGATGTATAAAAGGTCAACGGACAGCGATTTGTCATCTTGAAGTCGAGGATTGTCTTTATGTCTACAATTAAATCAATTTCCACTATGCTAAGCACTACCATGCTTGATTAGAGAGAAAATGAGTTTAATTAGTACAATAATAAGCACAAGTCCCTGTAGCCTTTTCTCGGAACAGCTCACGTGATAGATCAGCTGACAACATGAATAGCTCACAAGACCAGCTGTGACTTGTTATTGCAAACGAGTTCTGGCAATTACTGATGTCGGATTTTCATGAAATTAACACTTGAATCAAGTAATTTGAACATCTGCGTTTTAGCTTAGTTCAGCGGGTGTTGTTATTCGATGAGTGGTTGACGAAGGAAGTTTGGCTAGGAACATCTCTGTCCTCCTTCCTGTTTTGTTGACTACTGCACAAGTGCACATCCTCGTGTATACCCCGAGGTCGTAGTAGCCAAATGTTAATCTCCCTTTAGCTGTGACTGTTGTCGGAACGTGGTGCAGGACTGTGGGTGTGTTTTTTTTTTTTTACTAAACTATTGAAATAGTATTCCGAAGAGAAGCAGATCGTTTGTTACGGGTTTTCTACACATAAGGGGCACGCTAGTGGAGCTGCACCTGGATGGTTTAGCCTAATTTATGAAGGTTTATTATTTGTCACCATGAATACGTTCAAAGTGTCCTTCGTTTGCTTTTCTTGTCTCTTCGTCGTGGTGACCTTGATCCATTTTAGTTCGTCAGTCCCTCTTCAAGAGAAGAGTTTTGGTCAGTTGAACTTTGTGGAGCAATTGGGTCGTTTTGGCGTCCGATTTAACTGGCGCAACTTTACGTGTCCTTTGTGCAAAACACTTTTCACCATCCTAGACATCGCTTTGCTGGTAAGAACTTGTTTATGATATCACTGTTTTGTTTGCCTGCCTTTCTTGTATATGAGAATTTACATTTGGAGCCCAACAGCATTTAGAACAAAGCATTTGTGCATAATCTACCCTTGTGATAAGGGACTGTTCTTGACTGATATTGATTAATAACGATTTTTCTGTATTGTTAACAAATGAGAGGAGGAAGATGAGGCTTGTCTGCTTTGAGACCTTGTTAGTCACACATAGCTTAGTCAAACAGGCTTTTTTTAAATTAGTGTTCACACTATTGTGGCATAGTTGTTGCACAGTGCATAGACCTGCTCATACTGTGAGGAGGGGGAAGTATGTCTGTTAACCACAGGCTTCATGTGCATTTGCCTGGCCTCCCACCACACATCAGTCCCTTCATCATATTTCCCCTTCACAGAGCGACACAAATAAGGAACGAGTGGCTCGTGCTGTTGGCGAAGCCTGCATTCATTTGCACTTCGCCGACGAGCATGTGTGCCGTGAGATCACCGAGCTGTTCAGCGACGACTTCATCACCACACTCCAGGAGTCGCTTCTGTGGCCATCGGAGGCCTGCGCCGTCTTAGTGGGCCCCACCTGTGGCCATTTTGACATCTATGCACCCTGGAACATCACCTTTCCACCTGTACCTAAGCCTCCTGTCGTCCCTCCTGCGCCTCCCAAACCTGGCTCCCCCCAAAGTCGAGTGCTCTTCCTGACCGACATCCACTGGGACCGGGAGTATGCCGAGGGCAGTAGTGCCGACTGCAAAGACCCACTGTGCTGCCGCAACAGCTCTGGACTGCCTAGCTGGAAGCACCGTGGCGCAGGCTACTGGGGCACCTACAGCAAGTGCGACCTGCCGCTGCGCACTGTGGAGAACCTTTTGGAGAACGTGGCCAAGGACGGGCCCTGGGATTGGGTGTACTGGACGGGTGACATCCCGGCACATAATGTGTGGTCACAGACACGGGCTCAGCAGCTGATGGAGCTCACCACCATCTCCAGGCTCATCTACAAGCACCTGGGCCCCAGCGTCAAAGTCTACCCAGCTGTGGGCAATCACGAGAGCACGCCGGTCAACAGCTTCCCACCGCCCTTCATCCACGGCAACCGCTCCTCCCACTGGCTCTATGACACCATGGCGGAGGAGTGGGCGGTGTGGCTGCCGGCTCAGGCCCTCCACAGCATCAGGTGGTTAGACACCACCCTTTTACACTTTTTTTTTTTTTTTTTTTTGTGTGTGTGTCTGTTTGTCTGTCCTCCCCCTTTACACTGACAATGTCTTCCTCTGACCAGTGTTATGTTCCTGTGACAGTTGTAGCAGTTTTCTCCCTTAGAATTATCAGAAGTTTTTGATAGGTTAACTTGGTTACATTCAGAAAGATGCCATGATTTCATTAGGCCTATACAGCGAATCATCTTATTGTCTTTTTCGTACTAAATTTATTGTAGTATTGTGGAGCCACTGAACATACTGCATTGTAAGCTAGTGGGTCTGCTTAATATACAGTATGTGACTTTTTGGTGATTTGATTTGATTTTTTGGGATTGTGTCCAGGCGTGCTGGTTTCTACACAGTCCAAATCCAGCCAGGGCTCCGGCTGGTGTCCCTCAACATGAACTTCTGTGCCCGAGAGAACTACTGGCTCATGGTGAACTCCACAGACCCGGCAGACCAGCTGCAGTGGCTCGTCCACATCCTGCAGGAGGCTGAGAACAAGGGCGAGAAGGTAGGCTCAGGATGAGGCCACGGAGGGGGGGATGTATCCGAAAGACAGAACATGGCCATCAAAGAGCATTGCCTGAAATGTCCGTACGTTGCTTTAAAGGAAAGGTCCAGGGTTAGTAAACCCATATCCCTGTTGCTTGAGCTTGTTGAGTGCTGTCTGTTGGAAGAAGAATGACAGCACTCTACAAGCTGAAACAGCAGGGATGTGGGTTGTTTTTCTTTAAGGCTTGCTGCTGATAAGTGAGAAGGGGATGACTAATCCCCTCAATGCAGTGGAACATACAGTCAGAAATGGCCATTTCCACAACCTTAGCTATGTTCCATAAAACTGTCACAAAATCCAGGTGATTCTTGAAGAAACTTATGGAAGACGTGCATTCTGCTTGATGGCGCCATCATGCCATTGGGGTTTTTGTCACTGCAGTGTTTCAAAAGTCTTGCATGTGGTTGCATTGGCAAATGCATGACTGTTGAAATTTTACGCCAATGGACTGCGCCTGGTTATTCTGTTGACTAAAAAACGATAACAGCCTGCTGCCAAGCTCAGCTTTACAGTTAATTGCTGTTCTGTCATGCCAAAGAGGGCGTCTAAGGATTATTCCAAAAAGGATTGGTCGCTAAAGCACCATAGGTTTACTTAGCTCAGTCTCTATGGAGCTGAAACTCGTAGGCTTTTTGTGTCCAGGTGTTTTGGTTAAATCCAGATTTTGACTAGACCTGCATGTGATCTCCTTTATGTCAGTGTAATATGCAGCTCTGTCATTTTAATCCGTTTGCATGTTTCAGTCGAGCTGAACTGTAACTATCGGGGAATGTAGTTTGGTTGTGGCCAACACTGCTGTTGAGACATTCTCTCCCTTTTTTCAGATTCATATTATAGGCCACATCCCACCTGGACTTTGTCTTGCCAGCTGGAGTTGGAACTACTACCACATAGTCAACAGGTCAGTGGCCCTGTACACCCAGTGCATGGCCCTCTTCCCCTGTACACCCAGTGCATGGCCCTCTTCCCCTGTACACCCAGTGCATGGCCCTCTGCCCACTCCACTTCACTAATCCCCAGAGAAATTCCTTGAGACCTCAATACAAAGTCAGAAGAATCTCCCACCGTGTGTGTGTGTGTGTGTGTGTGTGTGTGTGTGTGTGTGTGTGTGTGTGTGTGTGTGTGTGTGTGTGTGTGTGTGTGTGTGTGTACATGTTGCATATTATTGTAAGTGGGAAGTGAGAAATAACAGTTGGGTTTGGTCACAGTGATCTCTGAGAGGCTACTTTTTTTTTGGGGGGGGGGGGGGTGCCTTCAGTTTCTCATTTGCATGTTTTAATTTAACTTCTTTATTGTTTGTTCCTTTTTGTAGGTATGAGGGCACCATCACAGGACAGTTTTTTGGTCACACTCATGTTGATGAGTTTCAGATGTTTTACGATGAGGAGACCATGACTAGACCACTGAGTGTAGCCTACATCGCACCGAGTGTCACCACCTTTATCAACCTTAACCCAGGTAGGGTTAGTTCTTCTTCCCCAACTTCATTATTCCCCAAGTTCATTATTATTTTTTAAATTATTTCGTATTCTATGAAAGTACATTTCTTCAAATGCAGTTAAAAAATATGGCATGGAATTTGTCGGGTATGAAGCAAAGAGGCCAGGCCAGGGCCTTCAGGTGTAGAATACTAGAATACTGGCATTACCAGTCGTCTGTGTGTGTTACCCCACATGCATGTCCATTCCAGCTAGTGGTTCCATCAGTGTTTTTCATTCTGGTCAGCACATTGGCTTGTCCAGACAACTGTGTTGCAATATATTTTTGCTGGCAGAGCTGCGTTATTGAGGTTGATGAACTCCTCCGCCTGTGGTGATCTCTTCCCCTGTGTCACATGTACAAACCCAATCCTGCAAAAGCAGAATTGTTGATCTATTTCTTTTTTGTCTCTGCTAGGCTACCGGGTATATTATGTTGATGGAAACTACCCAGACAGTTCCCGTTTCGTGCTGGATCACGAGACGTATATCCTCAACCTTACTGAGGCGAACAACCCCCATGACCCAGCCTCACCCCTCTCTCCTGCCGCCCCTGACCCCAACCCGAAGTGGACCCTGCTGTACCGGGCCACCAAGGCCTACGGCCTGTCCAGCCTCTTCCCCAGCGACTGGGACCACCTCATTCAGACCTTCCTGCAGGATGACCGTTACTTCCAGACATACTGGTACCTGATGCACAAAGGTCATGTGTCGGAGCCCTGCAAGGGCACCTGCAAGACGACCAACATCTGCTTCCTGCGCAGTGGACGCTACCAGGAACTGAAGCAGTGCAATGTCGTTGCGGGGCTGGGGCGGAAGGAGGCAGCCTATGTCCGCAAAACACTCTGTTGACGCCTTGAGAGTGTGAAGAATTGATTTTGGATCGTAGTCAACAAATCAGGTTAATTTTTTCTGGATGCTGTGAAAAACATGTGTGACGCTGATGTTTAAATGCAATCCTGGCTGATGACATTCTGCGGTACTTTCTTTAAACACGGGTGTTTAAAGACGTTTCGTTGTTCGTGGTCTCATTTCTGTCTGGCATTAATTTGGGATTCCATCTTTTTTTGTTGCACAAAAAGCTTCCTAGAGCTTGAACCTCCTGAGTAGGCCTTTGGGTAACACTGTGCTGGTCTTGGTGTGGGTATACTAACAGGCCTCAAGTGTGCGAAATGTGTGATGAGAGCTCAGTTTCCAAAGAATAATGGGGGTAATTCTCATGCCTTAAGGTTCTCCAGTCTTGTCTTGTGTTTTGTGCACTGTCCCGGCTCTTTGTATTTGCTTTGGCAGTGCACTGTGGAACTATATGGTTGGGAAGCAAAACTAATTCAGTGTCAAAAATAACAATTTTGCTCTTGTGTGTTTTGGTGATCCCACATGATGCCCAAAATAAAGTTAAAATTGACTCCTATAGCAAATTATTTAGAGATACGAAATTGCAAGTCAGGTGTTTCTTTGTTTTTGTTGAAGTGTTAACCTACTGTTGATTGTGTTTTGGGAGTAGGTGGTCATAAATTTACCACTTCATGGAATCACAAGTCTTCCATCAGATTGCTCTGATAACAGATGTTTAAGAATCTTTAGCTTAAGTAGTGAGAACATGGAAAAGTACATTAAGTACATTACAGGGTGTGTAATGTGAAACTTGAGAGTGAATTGTCCGAAGGGTTTTACTTAATGTAATGCACAATAGGATTACAGACCCACTTGCAGTTGAACTGAAGCTGCCAGTGAAGGTTTTTCAGTCAGTTAGTCTGTACTAGATGGTCACAGCACTTGCTGTACAATTTCTTTGATCAGATACAATATGTCTGATATCATGGGAAGGTCTTTGTGTTTAGTAAATTAACTAGTTAGGAAGCGGAAATTCAGTGAGGGGAATTAAAACCGAATTTTGTGGAAATGGGTCCTGCTGTTGACACAACTACAAATATCCTGAATAAAGGAAGTGATGGTATCGAACACAAGTAGAGTTTAGGGCAAATACAGGTCCATAAATGGCTAATCAGTAAACTTCTTTACTGAAGCTCAGACTTGCACTATTGACAGACTGTGTGAGGAGACTGCATGTACTCACACTGTTTCTCTCAAAACAGCATAGATCAAACTAAATGCAACTTTCAGGATGTCCATAAAGCATTTGTTGAGCACATTACAAATTGATTGAGATAAACAACAACAAAACACTTCTGAATCATATCAGTCATTTCTTAATTTCCTTAGTTTTTTACATTGTGTGAATTTTCCATACAGCATTACATTGGGACTGAGAGGGCAGGGGCTCCACCTAGAGGTGTCACTTGTAACTACAGCAGTCCTCTAGCCCCAAGTGATTTACCGATAGAGAGAAAATATATTGAAGTATCAGTCATAATGAGTAGTGTTGCACTGATTGTGAAGGTATCAGGTGGTTATTTATCAGGCTTAATTTGCCAAAGTCATACTTCATAATACTTGTGTGAAGAATACAGTGTAGGCATGATGCTTCCTGCAGAGGGCAGACAGCTTTGGGCCCTGTTTGCTGCAACTTTAATGAAGATTATCCTTCCCACTTAACATGTTGTCTAGCTGCCAACTGGGATTTGTGGTGTTGAATGCTTTTAGGAAGTTACCGAGGACAATAGATAGACCCAGTGCAGATCCTTTTAGCTATTAATCAGATCATCCACCAGACCATCCATCTAAGAATGAGCTGTAATATGAAAAAACTCAACCAAGGTCTTTGTAGGCCTTATAGAATGCTTGGTTATGTTCTAACCACTGGTAAAACTTGATGCAGACTCTTTCAGGTGTTGGTCTGGTCTGAAGTGATCTGGCTGTGGTCTGTGGCTCTCTGCGAGTCCAAGCCAGGTCTTGGGTGGATCTGGCCCAGACAAAAAATGCTACTCCAGCAAAGTATCTTATACACATTGATAACACTGTAACACAATGATTCAAACAGTACATTTATTAATAGCATATTCAATGTTATGAGCCATTGTTTAATAAAGTTCAAGACATTACAAATTCAATCAAATCTCCTTTTCCATCTTTACAGTACAGTATCTCTGTTAGCTCAAAGTACTCGCTTATGTCTTCATGGTTTTCTTCTGGGTAACTTCTGGAAGTTTCCTTTCCTTTTGATCCCTTTCGTCCCTTCTAATGTCAGAGTGTCCATGTCAATATCACAATTACAAAATGTGCACCAATAACAACATTCAACGCACTCGATTGTACCAAACCATGCTAAATAGATGTACAAGAGGTAAACGATCATAACCCTAGTGTCAGTACATTTGAAATATTCCCTATGCCATCCTCTCACAGATTAAGCAAGTATCCCATCCCTTTTTCACAGGTAAATTACACCACAGAGAAGAAGTCCTGAATTACTGAGGACTTGAGTAGACTGACCAAACAGGTTGATCTAAAAAAAATATATACTATATTTTGTATAGTATATTCGTATTGTTTCTATGAAAATACATTTGTATCTCGGGAGCTTTATATCCATTATCCTGAGTTGGAGTGCTTCTTTGTTTTTCCACTGCTCTCTTGGCTAGTGTTACGCTTTGTTACATTGCTTAAAATGGGGACATTTTGTCCTTTGTGAAAAAAAGCAGACATGTCCACTTGCACCCATCAAGGGTCACTGAAGGACAGAGTCACCCCAAAGTCCTCTTTGTAGATGTCCCAGACTTTCGATTTGTGTGGATTGTCCAGTTCTTCCCTGGACAGGAATAGCCTGGAACAGTGAGAGAGGGTATGGGATGTGAGGGGGGTAATGTGTCACAGAAATACTCAAATCAGTCAAATCAGAGGTCAAATAAATCTTACTTGTTGTTCTCAACAAATGAGGTATTGAACCAGAAGTAGAAGGGGCAGTTTTCATATCCCTTTGGAAGACCCTGCAGGATGAATTGAATTATACTGATTAAATAATTGTAAAAATATACAAATATAATTAAATTGTTGGCCATTGTGCAAGACTTGGCACATGAATGCATGCATGCACGCACACACACACACACAAAAAATGCAAACTGCACACTTACGGCACTGGATTCAAACATGACCTTGATATCCCCAGAGATAACTGGACAATTTTGTAAACTGATGACCACGGCATTATTGCCAGTGTCTGGAAACAGCTGTAACCAATTCAAGCTATTAATCAGCTAAGCAAAAGTAAATCAATGAATTCAAATCAATGTAAATATAGAGAGATGACAAGAGACAAAGCAAGAAATAGATAATATTTCAATTGTTCAAACGAGGAGATTTTTAATCTTTTTCTCACCGCACATCTCTCCTGCTTGGCACAGACACACTGAAACACAAGGTCTTTCTTCACAATAATTTTTACTGTCAGATCACTGCCATTGCCTTTGCCCACACCTGCAACAGGCACCAAAGACCACACAAAGGAGTTCAGGTCACACATGGATTTATGTACAGGATAAATTTGCACTTTGGATCATTTTAATTTGGCAAAGAATTAATGCATGAGCATGAGCAAGACAGAATACTTTGGATGAAAACAGTGCATGTGTGCCTTTGTCAAATGCTGAAAAAGACTTAGATCACCTGCAATAGACTGGATGCGGATGCTCCTTATCTTCAAGGACTTTGGTGGAGGCAGCTGACGGTCATACTGGGTCTTCATGACTTCATAGTATCCAACGTACCTGCTCTGAAGGCAGAATAGAGATTTCTGAGTCAATATATCATAATTCACGAATCAGAATATGAATATTCTTAATTCTATCCTCTGAGAACTTTGTTTTTTTACTACAATTTCACACTATACCAATACTCACTCATTTTACAGTAATTTCCTCAATATAATCTGCCCTATATTGACTGCACCCATATATTAATGTGTCTATGTATTAGCCAGTTCATTAAACTATTAATAATGAATCTGGATCAGATCATGATCTTCGGAAAAGCTTTTTATAGTACATGTATAGTCCTCCCCTCTGCATTAACCTCAAAGATAAAAACATTTTGCAAAAAAAAACAACGTATTGGCCTCAATTAATAGTCGTGCAATTACAGTACATCGGAATAATTTGGGAGAAAACCATGCACTGTTTTGACTGCTAGGAGTCATATTCCACAGGTGGACAACAGATAATACCATTCAGCATCAGTGTTCACCTGAGAGGGTGTCTCCACTCCTTGAAACTTTGAGCTCATGCTTTTGTCAGTCCTCCTCTCTCCGAAGTAGTCCAGACTTTCCTGTAGATGGCAGTAAAACAAAATTCATATTAGCTTACATCTCATTAAACAAACGAGATAAATATTAAATGAAAATAAACTTGCTAGTGCTGTACCTGAGCACTCTCAAACTGGTCACTGTCAATAAGCCAGGTGCAGATCATTGTCCCAGTACGTCCTGAGAAATGCAAAGTCATGTGACAAACACAATCACCAGGTCTACCATATGCCGAGATTCCATCCAACTTGTTAATGCACATTTGAGTTATGTGAAGAAGTCCTCATCTGCAAAAACCTTCAAACGCACATCAATCCCCTTATGCAAATATAATTTTGATCCATTGTTTCAATCCATTCACGTTGTCCTGGCGACATTACGTTTCATTTTATGCAATTGTTGGGTGCTGTATCCAAAATAACTGCACAGCAGTACAGCAACAGCTAGACTGAGAATCCATGCTGCGAAGACTGATTTACCTTTGCCTCCTTTGCAGTGAATGGCAATGATATTTCTGGAGTCAGCAGACATCCACTCTCTCACATTGGCAGTGTACTTCAGCATATCTCTAGCAGACACGGGATTTGGGCACAAACACAAGAATGGCATGAATTTCACTGAAGACAATAAAGACCATAAATACCCAAGAGATCAGAAGTCCAAACATGAAGGGACTTCTAGCACAACCAAGACCTGTGTACTTTACAAGATCTTACAATACACAGTAAAAACAGTGGACCCTGTGAGTATTTAAACAATGATTTACAGAAGTGACATTGACATATATTTGAAATGAAAAGCACATAATGATTTGGCAGTAAAATGTATTCAGGGGAAACAGCAATGCTGTGTAGCTACCATCACTCAAATTGAAACCATGTATGAAACTGTGTCTATTGCAGTGCATACAGAAGCGAGTAGAACTTACTCTAGAGATGGTACATTATGGTCGTCTATGAACACACGTTCCACCCTGTAGTGGAAAAACTTGGGATCGTAGCCCTTTTCACCTGGCAAATTTATATAAAATGTTATGTGTTATATGAAGTGACAAATTAATTGTGATATATCCATTCTTTTTTATATCCAAATTTCCTCACTGTTTCAGTGGTCAATATGGTTACTTACTGCACAGGTTGTATACTTTGTAGTGGTCAAGATGTTTGGTGTCAAGAAATCTTGCTACCTCCTGACAACAAAAACACATGCCTATTCCATTATGCTTTAGTGCAAGCTTAGAACAAAGTTTACAAGCATAGAAGCATACATTTATATTTTGCAATGAAAATACAATTCATTTATGCGGTCAGATATTACTCAATATCTGTCTGCAATATCTGTCTGTCCACTGAGTCACAGTCGGAGTACTGATTTGCACTTCTCGAAAAAGCATTGCGTACTTTGATTGGATTCCTGTAGAGAGACTGCTTCCCAGACGATGGAAAAGACATGGCAATGACTCGATCTGGAAAGAGGCATGATATGAGGCAACTGAGCTTCTCTAAAAAGCAATCACTCAAACACAACACTGCCACCTTGATACAAAACACATAAATTACACCCACCTGTGACATAGGTGAGGTCAAGGTCAAACCCATCCTTCTGATAGCGCCGTTTGTTTTCTGAAACCTGTGCAAGTTCACACAATTCAATTCTGTGAACTCAAGTAATTTTCCAACTTAGGACAATCTAAATCCACATTCCTACTGATAGGTATGACAGCTGTGAGTGTAACAACTGTCTAAGCCTTTTCCTCAAAAGTAGTGTTGTGCCACCACAATCCAAATAAAGAGGTGGTTTATAATAATAGTCTTTCTATCATTTAGATTAACATGGACAGTCTCAGGGCCTTGCTTAAAGGCACTATGGTGGCAGCCATGATTCAAACCCACAACTTGTCAGGCTACGCGCTCTGCTGGTGACCCTCACCCCTAACCACTGCGCTATCAACACCCGTTATCATTTAATGAAGGTTATGCCACAATTCTTAGAGTCTCCGCTTGGTCCTAAACTCACCATTCTCCTAGTTACTTTCTCCAGTTCCTTCTTCTGCGAAGCCAGACGGAAGACACGGACCAAGATAATGATTCTCAACGCTTTCAGGAAGTTGAATACTCTGTAAGGGCACACAAGATACACTGTGGAGCCCATACAGTTGATGCACAGTAGAATGTGATATACTTTTATTTCCTCATTTGCCTCATTGACACTATGAAGATTTAAATGCAATCTAAATCTGGTCATCTTAAAAACAGATATACAAATCTACTACTACTAGTACCATTAGATCAGCTAGGTCTAAGACAGACATACTCTGGTTCACAATTGGATTGAACCTCAGATTGGTGTATTCAGAGAGACAAGATTGACAGTACCTTGGTATGAGGCTGGCTCCCGAGAAGTCTGAGAAAGTATAGATCATGGTGATGATCAAGGTAACCATCACAATGCAGGCATCCATGATATTCAGCTTGGAGCTGAAGTACACTTTAAATCTGTGAAAGAAAATGTCATAGTCTATGTGAATGGCTGATGTTGAACCGCACAGTGTACTAAAAACTTTATCCTCAAATTTAACATACACTTTACCACAATGCCTCACAGTATTTGGACTGACTGCTCTGATGCTTTTCTATTTTGTAATACTTCAAATAAATGAAAAGATTATTGATATACATGTTGAGTGGAGTGGAGTGGAGTCTTTCTGTTAGATGATCACCACATGAGATGAAATTCATTTAAAAGTGAGTCAGCTAAATATACAGGAATAACAGCCTGATGCAAGCCAACGCTTCCTGTGCATACTTCCTGTGGTGAAGTCAAGCCCCTGAATCAACATATTTGTGACTTTCACCCCTCCACACTGTGGCTCTCACTCCATCACTCATTCCCAAACCTGCCCCTCTCTGTGAACTCATACACTTCTAATGTTTGATTGAGTGCACAGAAAACTTTACTGTTCAAAAGGAAATAAAACCTAATCTAAATATGGTCACTATCAATATAAATACTGAAATACTGGTGCAAGTCTGCATTGCTAAGTACTCAACATCATGGCACCTACAGTTTACCAACACTGTTTGTTGGTTTCTGTACATGCTTTCATTATATAGAGTATCGTAAGTAACATAAGCCAATCACAACTTGGTCCACTAGTTTTACACCAAAACTCCTTAGCGTTGCTTTAAGTCAAGCCACCAAATTACAACTTCAGTCAGAGCCAACAGGTCCAGTGGGATATAGTGGGGAGACAGGGTCCTTTACATCCCTCCTCTTTTTAGGATATCCTACCCGTAGCCAAGCCATTCACACAAAACAATTATGTAAAGAGACATTTTTGAAGCTGTTTGTCCCCCGACTGGAAATAAATATGTGATTATCTGCTTTACAAATCTTAAGTGACCTGCCCCATATCTGAACTACAGTACAGTGCCTGAGAGAGAGGGAGCACATGCAGGTCAAGGTCTTAGAGGGCCTGATGTGAGTGGGCCTGGAGTCCTCCTTACCCTTCCACGTAGACCCTCAGGAGCACATCCACCAGGAAGAAGATGGCGATGGCCAGCGAGAGGGCCTCCAACGTGTCCCCCAGCCCCTTACGGCTCTCCAGAGGAATGGCAAGGTCAGCAATGACCAAGCAGATGTCCACAATGATGAGTACCAATCCAAACACTCTAAGAGCACGCAAAGAGGAGACAAGTGACACGTTCACTCATATAGCTGAAACTTACAGATGTACTGTGTGTGGGGGGGGCATTATAAACACATTGTATGTTCTTACAGATTATTCATTGAAATGAAATTAAGCATTATAATTGGGGTTCATAAAACAAGAATACATTTAAGCTGCATTTAAGTCACTTTTTTAAAATAAAAGAAATATAAAGCATTTACCGAAAACCAAAGGACATCACAAAAGGAGCAATCACCTTTCGCATTCGGCTAATGGAGAAACAGAGTAGTTAGTTATGCACTGTTGGGAAAAGGGGTAGTCATTTTAGGACATGTAATGATTTGAGGGTACAGCACATGAAACTGGTGATAGAGGAGGAGTCTCTGTTCTGTTTCACTCAGAAGACCCCTTTGCAGTTAGTCTGGCCATCTTGGCTGACCAAGAATGCACTGTATACCTGCAAGCTTTACACAATCTGTCTCAGAAAACCTTTTACAGTGGCTTAAGATATGGGATCTCATTACTCAAACAACTTTGCAATGTATCAGCTGTAATACTGTCTGTAATCAGTGCCACCCATGCAAACTGCTTAGGTCTATATGGTGAAGATGGTATTTCCAACCAGCATCTGAATCACCTGTGAACTATCATCTACAGAAGTTTAAGATCCCTAGAATGGGTGCCGTTTCCTACAAACTAAAAGAATGAATGAATAAAAAAATAAATAAATAAATAAATAAATAAATAAGAGCAGAGACAAACTCACTGATAGAGAGTGTCAGGTTCATCACTATCCTCTTTGCCATCATCAATCTTGACAGAAGCCTCTTTTTCTTCATTTCTAAAACAAGGACAACAGAGATCAGACCCATGTCACAATGGACTTCACCCAATGACATTTGATCAGTGTTTTTGTGTGTGTGTGTGTGTGTGTGTGTGTGCGCGCGCGCACTGTGCTTAGATGGGAAATAAAGTGTTACATACTCATCTAGATAGAAATGTGTTGTTCTAACAAAGGCAGCCTAAAGGCTACAACAGCTTGTTTAGAGTTCAGATTGGCCTGAAAGTTTTCGACTTACCCATTAACCTCTTTGGCATCCAGCCCAGGGTTAAAATGCACGGACGACATGTCAGCGGGATCCTGGTGATACAGACACCATCAATACGCCCATAGTGCATGTCATTGCATATTTGCCCATTTTAAAATACACTGAGCACGACTTGATATTCACTTCTCTCACCACTTCTTGGTCCATTCATTAATGGGCAACCACACTTTAAATGACTAATTCCTAGATCTGTATGTAACAATATAGTCGACCAATACTCCAACCTAACACTATGATGTCTGCGCATCAAATATTTGCCAAAAAGTATATGGTAACTTAGCCGCTTGCAAGAGAACTGCAACATTGTTTAAATAGCATGCTGTTAAAATAACAAGCTGTTAAAATGATCGCAGCCATGCACATCAAATGCACTCGTCCAACAAATACCAAGTGTATTTAGTGTCAAAAAGTTAAGGAACAATACAAACCCGACAGTTCTCGGAGGACGGAATGCAAGCTTTTTTGTTTCCTTTGCGCTGTGATATGTTGTGTCAAAACCTAAATTTCCAACTTAGCATTTTCAAGTGCGGTCCCTGCCTTGTGCCGACCAACTGTCTTTTTAATTGTAGTAACTGTCTTGTGACTTACCATGAGGATACTAAGGAAAAAGGTTCAAAGGTTGTCCGTGGTATTTTTCTTCCCTTACATCCAGTTATTCCGCCCCTTCTCTGCTAACGTAGCGGTTTTGGACTTCCTGATGCGCTCCAGAAGAAGCCACTACCTTTTCCTCTCTAAGTTTGAGTCAGAATGGCTTACGGAACAATATGTGTGTCATACGACGACTCTGCATGTAAATCGCATTCGTATGTTTGCAAGTTTAATAAAAAGCAATTCGTTGGTGAGGAATCCGGCTACAGCTGTTTCCAATTAAGCGTCAGACTGCTTTGGGCATTTACAATATATTTTGGAAGCCACATCCCCCATATTGCACACTCCACAGCCAAAAAGCAATAATTATCTGTCAGGAGGTGTCAAGATATTGTTTTGATGATGTCCCTGGCTTCTAAGACCCAGTACCTCAACCCAACAGCTGTGGAATGTCAGGAATGGGAAAAGTTACGACACCTTTCCCGTTCTTTGCAGAATTTAATGTAGAACATGCGGAACCAACAGGTTCTATAAATACTGGAAGTAAAGCCCTGTCAAAACAGGGTATTTCATTTGCTTCTGGAGGGGGGACGTGAGCGAGCCGCATCAAGAATTTATCAAGGTAAGACAAACTCTGCCCGAGCAAAACGGAAAAAAATGAATTTACTTCTGAACAAAACCAACAAATAACAGAGCACATCTAAAATGTAACTCAGGTCATTTCGCTTGATGGATAACCATTTAATTCATTTTTAGGGTTTTTATTTCATACATGATGCCACTTCTTGTGCCTCTGTACCTGCTGCTCAACTTTGTGTGGCATTGCCAGGCTGGGGCCTTTCCACCACTCTCAGTATGTAGTTAGTTAAACAGTTAATCATGTTTTTGTGGCACTCCTTAAATATGACTTAAAGGGTGTTAATATTAGATTGTTGTGTCTTTTGTTTACTTGTATCTGAGGCAAAGGAAGAATGTATGCTGGGCTTGTCAGAACTCAAGCAGAGCATCCAGATGCTCAATCACAAGCTGTTGCTTGGGGAATGGCAACTGAAAAGCCTACGAGAGTACAGATATTTCCCACCTCCCAAACTGAGACAGATGTCCACTCCAAATGAAACAGTAGTGCACAAGACAACCTCTCCACTTCTCCCGCTAGGTCCTGGGAATTTATTGGTGCATGATAAAGGTCAGACTTGTTAGACACACCTTAACATTGCAAAGTGTGAATGTAAATCATAACTTAAGGGAAAGGCATTGACTGGCAGCCAGATCATATTGTTGTGCCTTATAGATTGCTTAGAGTTATACGACCGCTTGCGACCACCGAGTGGTTTCTACCGTATTAAGCCGAAGGCAGCCGCAGAACCATTTCTGGTGTACTGTGACATGGAAGATGGTGGGGGATGGACTGTGTTTCAGAAACGTCGCAATGGAAAAGTGGACTTCAATAGGTAGGCTAAGAACCCCCTGGCCACCCCACCCCCCAAACATGCTAGTTTTTTCATTTGAATATATGAGAGATGTGGTCATATACATTTGCATTTCTTTGTATTTCTTGTGACTTTCTGCAGAGACTGGGCTGATTATCGTGACGGGTTTGGAAATTATGAGTTGTGGAATGATGAGTTTTGGTTGGGGAATGAAAACGTTCATTCTGTGCTCCTTGGAGGTAAGACTGTCATTACATAAACATACAGTACTTTTGCATCAGGCTCACCATCAGCAGGGGTCAATGACCACAGATGAGTTGCTTCTAAGGCCCAGGGTGATTTATGTAAATGTCCATGTTCTACGTGCTGGAGTGTGTGTGGAAGAAGGGCTCGATTTGGAAAGTACTGTCACCCCTCTTCATAATTTCCAATGTCTGCCTTGATTTATATACTTTAATGCATCAAATGCATACATAACATGTGTTAGGCCATTGAGGCATAAATCTTTGGTTAAATTTCAAGGCTGATGAGAGCCATACAGTTTGTTTCCCTGTGCTCTAGATGACTATCTGTTGAAGATTGATCTGATGGACTGGACTGGGGAGAAAAACTACGCCATCTATGACAACTTTAAGATATCTGATGAAAAGGTGAGCTTCAGTATCCTTCCCCACACCAGCAGAGAAAAGGTAGTTCATTATGAATAACTAGAGACTGATCAATTTAGACAGTAAACTCTTTATATATTGTGCTAAATCAGGCAATGTGCCAAATGTCTTGCGCATGAAGCAAAGCCTTATGGGAGCAATGAGCTAACCCAATGATGTTGCTGAATAGTATGTTATTTTTGGTGTTAAATCAGCAAATACACAAAGCTTAGTTGAATTAAATTATTGCATTGAATTGATAATTAATTCATTATTAAATTGGCTTCAGGTACACCTTCTATTTTACTTACTTTGCCTGCCTGGCCACTGTCTGTCTCACTGTCTTGCCATCGCTCATCTCTCTTCACCTGTCACTTCTCCTTCTCTGTAACATATGATGGAGATGGGTATCAGAACCATTCCAGCATTATGATACATTTAAGCTCTGTTTATAATAGTTAATATCACTGCTTGGTCAAATTTCCTATTGTGATGCACTATTTGGAATATGCATTATTTTCAGATAACTACACCTTCAACACTTTGCGTTGTGGCTACATTACGACCTCAAACATGCATTATTTAGTGATAAATGAACATAGTGTCATTCATTATCCCTTATGTACTGGTATGTATGATTAATTGAAGCTACTCACCAGTTATCTGAAGCCAGGTATACATACATACTGTACAAAGTGCATTTCATGTTCCATTTGTTTCCACACTTCTGATTTCTTCCACATCAAACCTACAGGGGGCAGTGTGATAGACTGAACTAGTTACTGTTTGAGCTGATCATCTGTGTGTTCCTCTGCAGGACCAGTACAGGCTGAGTGTGGGTACGTACAGTGGAAAGGCTGGAGACGGGCTCTCTGGTGGGACGAACATGGTGGAGCAGTGGTCAGCCTCACTCGATGGCATGCAGTTCAGCACTAGAGACCAGGACAATGACCGCTACCTCCAGGGCAGCTGTGCTGAGGAGAACATGGGTGGCTGGTGGTACAACAGGTCAACTATTTTGCAAGAGTGTTTTAACATTAACATAGTAGAATACATACATAGGTATGAGTTCATATATATACATCTTTGGTTCACAAGGATTCAGCAAGATTTGGTCGTGTTTACAGTCAGTTTACTGTCTTGGCTAGCCCATCTGTTGATCTATACATCTCCTATAGTTTGCCCTGATGTCAGCTGTGTGTGGTGAGCTGGACATCTGTGCAATTGCGCATCAAATGTTACAATTTAGCCTTGACATTTTTTACATCACAAGGCTGTGAATGCATTATGTTGTAGGAAGGAATGAAACACTTGACAGATAACATTAAGCACAGATTTCTTGGCCTGGGGTCTATACTACTAAGCGAGGGTACTGGTTAACCCGGGTAGCTTTGGGAGTTACCTCTGATCTCTAAAAGAACCCTCTATTGAGCATCAGTTGTTTCTGAAGTGACATGTCAGCAGTTACTCCAGAAGTTACCCAGTTTAGCCAGTAACCTGGCTTCATAGTATACCTCCCTATGCTACATTTTCCCAGGTTTTGCATAATATTTACAGACAATTTAGCCGCACATATGCATGGCTATAGGTTTAGATCTGAAAATTTTCAAATACACGGTGATGCCATTTTTAATATTTATCGTGCAATACAGGTGCCATGCTGCCAATCTAAATGGAAGGTTCTACAGAGGAGGAGAGTACAAGGCCGAAAATGACAACGGTGTGGTGTGGGGCACCTGGCGAGGTCTCTGGTACTCCCTCAGGCACACCACCATGAAGGTGCGTCCAGAGCACTCCATGGACGGCCTGGGAAGCGGAGCTGGACCTGAGGGCTAGTCTATAGCATGCAGGATCCCATTTCCACTTCACATCACTAGAGAGGTTCTCAAAGGAAAACAGCCTTTTCCCATATTTCTTCATCCAGTTACAAAAGCTGGTGCCACTGATTTTGTTCCATCGAGCATAGTTTATTTGAACACATTGGTGTCTTTAGTACATTTCAATACAATGGTTACTGTAGATTGTTCTTGCTTTCCATTTTACTAGGGCTTGTGATGTTATGATTAAATCAATTATTAATACCCTGCGCTACTTTCAGTATAACTATAGTAAAACAAGCATTTGAATATGACATGAATTGATTCCTTGGTTGTGTTTTTCTACCTCTAGATGGATATTTGCAAGTTAAAATTACACAGCAGGTGGATTGTACATCACAAATTTTGCTATAAAAGTATTGGAAAAACTGCTAGGCACGTGCACCTTCACAGAATAGATATCATAAAAAGAAATATTACATCATAAAATGAATGCAATAATCTCTCCCTTATGACCTCTGCATTTGGAACAATTTGTGCATGCAGGTCAGATGAAAGAGATGACACAAGTCACAAGCGAGTTGCTACAAATGCACTTGCAATAGACCTCAGTTACTGTTTGGTAGAGAAACTGTAAAGTGCCAAACACGACGGCATTATCCACAGTGGGCTCCCATTACAGTGAGTACTACTTGCAAGCAGTTCTGAGTGGGAGTTCTGAGTCCTTGTGACAGTCATTCATAAATGTGTAAGTAAGAAAGGGAGTGAGTGAAATAATGCAAGTATAATCAGATACAGTTCAATAAACATTCAGTAGTTAAACATTGTATCAAAGGGAATTCAGATTTAACAGTGACTGCTACATGTACAGCAGCACAGAATTGGCTCTTTGTGTGTCACAAAGGGATCTTGGATCTTTTGAGCCCCGGATTGTAGATGACAATGGAAGATCTAACTCTGATCTTGGATGTCTCAATCCCTGATTTGAGGGATTCACTATGAGGCATATATTAGGTTAAATCAACCTTATCCCTGTTGTTTGAGGTCACAAAGTCCTGTGAGAAAATTTGGTACAACACAGATGGAACAGTAAAAGGGTTTTAATGGTTGGTTAATTGGTCTGTGATGTATCAAATGTTCTTGTTCTTTTTCCTACTGACAGTACTAGGTGAACAACAGGACTATGGGTGGATTTACCCCAGCATATCCCTTTAAGTGATACGTTGAGCGTAAAGCTGGTGATGGGTTCAAGTTCAGCAAACATAGTCAATGTTTTTGCTTACAGTTTAAAGCAAACAAATTATTTTTTTCCATAAAGGTATTCACATTTGAAACGTGAAAAGTCTGCCAGGCACATCCACTTTTGTCAAATTTGGCCACATATCAGACTTTCGGCTCAACATACCACTAGTCTTGTTTCAAGTTATAGCCCCTTGGAGTGTGAAATGGATCAGTCCTTAATCTGGCTTTGGTGAATTGATTTTAATGGCTCAGATACCACCTAGATCAGTCCCTGATCTAACACATCTCCATTGTAAAAGAGCATGAGAGCATGGTGCTATGGACTTAGGTTTGAATAGAAAATGAAGCCAGAGATTTACTTCTTCAATCTTCAGTCTTCAAAATCTTCAAAACTGGAGACAGAGAAAACAGGTCTGCCATTAAATGATCAAACTTGCTTGAAACTCATGTTCCATTCTTCATACATGGCTTCACATTTGATTGAGAGAACACTGTCCACATTTTTCCCAGTCCAAAGTGTCACCTCACTCACACACACCTCACCTCGTTCTCAGCCATCCAAACATCAGGCACGCCTGTGCATTCCCAATCCTGGCAGTGGCTCCACTCCTTTGCCATCCTCTCCCAGGTGTCCCGGCAGGTCAATCATACGCTTCTCTGCCTCGGAGAGGCCGTAGGGTGAACTGATGCAGGCATTGCTATAGTCGCCAGAGAGCGGGAGGCTGCGGCAGCGGTCCCTCCGCTGTGCTGTCGAGGAAAAGGTTGCGCTTCGCTGGCGATGCTGGGCAGCGTTAGCATTGTTAGCATTGGAGTTAGCAGTAGCATTAGCCTCACGTAGCTTCCTTGCCAGAATGTTCCGTTGGATCGGTGACGGGCCTCTGCGATTCCAGTTCTGCTCGGCCTGCTCGGCCCTGCTCAGGCCCAGAGCCAGTGGTGGACTGGAAGCATCCCCTCTGTGCCTCTCACCCAGCGGGACCCCGGGTCTGGCGCTGGTGTCGGTTCCAGCCGAAACACTTCTGATTAGACCTCCTGTGTTTGGCTTGAGGTCAATGAGACACGGCGATGCCTCTATCCACGGCCGCCTCCTGCTGTCTGTTGTGCTTTCAGAAGTTCTAGGTTTTCCGGGGACCCAAGCCTCGCTCTCCCGGATGGGGGGCGGCTGCTCCCACGCTCCCCGCGTCCTGCAGCTCCCCTCGGGCATCTGCCGCGGGGTCACCTGGGTCATGCTCCGCTCCCGGAAGGGCCGGGCAGCCGCCGATGATGATGGAGTGGCCGGCTGGTGCAGTTTGGTCTCGTGAAAGCTGGAAGTGCGCCTGAAGTTGGGGTTCTTGGAGTATCCCACACCACAACGCTCCACCATCTCCACCCAGTCTGCTGTTCGCTCTCTCTTTTGTGCACTGAAACCTGCAGTCGGGGACCCCAGGACCCCGAAGTCAGATTTCGTACCCAGCCTGTCAGGGAGGGTTTTAGAGGTCTTGGCCGTCCAGCCTCCCTCAAGGAATGGAGACTTGATTCGGAAGCGGCTGAGGTTGGAGTCTTCTTGGCTTTCGCTGTCCTGCTGTGTGCAAGTGAGACCACTCTGTGTGGAGGCCTCCACAGCCTCCAGCATGGTGTCGTCTATGGGGCTCTGGGACACATGGTACACCTTGGTGGTCTCCTTGAGCCCCTGCTTTTTCATCTCCTTCAGCTGTTTCTGGGCCAAGCGGTAGCCAAAAATCGGCGGCAAGATTTTCTGCCCTGACGGAGACAGTCTCTCTGGGTCCTGAGGGCTTAATGGGAGAGGGAGGGACATGCTCTGTTGATGCCCCCCAGAAAAGGTCCTCTGCGGAGGGCTGGACACCACACCAGCCAGGGGTGGACCCTTCTGGAGGGCAGGAGGGGCCTGGAGGCTGTCGGAGAAACTTGGTCGCTGGAGGCTGTGTCCGCAGATGGACGCCTCGTCCGAATTCTTGCGGCCCCCGGGGGAGTGCATGGAGCTGCGACGCACTGAGCTGCACTTGGCAGCGCGACACACCTTCCTCCAGACGGTGATGAGAATTGTTGCGACAATCACTGCCAGGCACAGAGAGATTCCTGCCAGACCCACCAGGTTAACCTGCAGTGGAGAGCCAGACTTTGGAGGAGGGAGCATAGATGGCAGGGGCACAGGAACTATAAAATATAAAAAATAAAGGACTTTATTTAGTGTAATACATTCACAGCATGAAAATACAACAAACTATGTTTAAAATATGAAGAAACATGATTTTTCCAAACCACACAAAATCAAAAGAACATTATGCAGAATGTGATAACACTATATCATAGTTCATAGTTCGAAGTATCCATGTTAACACATATTTTGAGAATATGTAGGTGTGCATTTTATAGTAAAATATATGGCTCTGATGTATGGTATAGGAAAGCCTCTTGCTGGTGAACTGACCTACGCAGTCCTCTAGAGAGCAGTGAGACTGCTCCTTCATCAAGCCTGTACACTGAATCATCCCACCACCAGAGGGCACCAGACACTTGCGTGTGCGCTCCCGTATGCCATCCCCGCAGGACACACTGCAGCCGCTCCACGGCTGCCACGGACCCCATGTGTCTGCGAAGGCCAGGAGAATCAGTCAAATAAGAGAGCGATTAGTTTGGGCTGACTAATTCAGGATTGTCAAAACCAGCTGATGTTGTTTCTGTGTAGGTTTGCAAACAGAAGTCAAGTTGCCTTACAACTTGCAGGATGTTCAACTCTAGATCACTTTTATCCAAAATGACTTGTAATGTGTGTGTGAATGTAGTGTATGTCTGTGTCCTTCTGTGTATGTATGTTGTTTATAAGCCACTGGACACCTTAATTTCCTTCTGGATTTATAATATCTATCTATCTATCTATCGATCTATCTAAACACACCACACTGTCATCAGTATTTGCAGTATTTTCCCTAGGCAACTGTTCAGACTTCTTGATGTACACTCATCTGAACTAATGATGCAAATGGCATACTGTTAACACAACATCCAGTTTTTGACATATTTTGGCTATTCTGCCTAAACTTTGGTACAGGTGATGCAAACAGAAACATTGCACACTAACAATACACATATACGGTCCTTGTATGGCATTCTGTTGGATGTGTGGTTTGTTCTAAACACATTGTGTAGACAGCATATAATTCTAACCTGCAATCCTCTGCACCAGTGTACAGGTCTGTGCCGGACTCGGCAGGCGCATGTGGTTGAGGAAAAAACGGAAGCAGTACTTATTCTTCCCAGGGTCAAAGACAGAGCAGTTGAATTCGGTCTCGTTCTCCCCTTGGGTCAGCCATTTGTAAGCCAGGTGAGCGGGAAGTGTGGCTTCCTCAGAGGACCCAGACCCGGACAGCTTGGATGCCCCGTCCCTGTACAGGACCACCTTCCCATTGGTGAAGGAACAAGGTGGGGGGACCAGACGCACAGTAACTGCTCCCTTGCACCCGCTCCGGAGGGTGCTATCCACCAGCAGCTTGTAGGGGAACATGCGGGAGAGGTAGAGGGGCATAGAGGTCTTGATCTCTTGTTGGTTGTGGGGTGACTTTAGGGCGACTCGGATGAAGTCGTGATCAGTGAAGGGAAAAACGCAGCCCAGTTCTACATGCTGCGACTTCAGTGCTGTGATCTCATGCTCCGTCTGTGCCCGGATCTTATTGATATTATTCTTGCCGATCTGATTGTACTCCAAGTAGGTAACCTCCAGGAGAAGCCTTGCGGCTCCGTCGACAGTGCAAACATGGAAGTGGTCATTGGTGGACACGCCGATTTGGAAGGAGCTTGAGGTGAGGTTGTTGGCCCGGTCCACAGAAATGTGAACGGTGGGCCAGCTGACCTGCAGTACTGGACTCCACCACCGGGTGGCTGAGCTGTTGGCAGCAGTGCTCTGGTCACTCGTTCGTTCCATGAGGAATTGGAAACTGCCAGCGTAGAGAAAGCAAGAGCAGTCAAACTCCATCCTCCCCTCTGATTGGTTGTAGTGGATGTACCTGGTCAGTAAGGTAGCATTATTTCCTGTGTCCACCAGAGAGATGGTCAGGTTGTGGTCAGTGCCATTGCAGTCTGTGTCGTAATCCACAAACACGCTGGCATTGCTTAGCGCAACATGGACAGAGGGCCACAACTGGAGTCCAGCCATTGCTAGAAGGCATACATCAAAAAGTACATTTCAGATTATGTACATCAGATTATGCTCAACACATTTTGTTTTGGTCTTTTTCTTTGGCTTTGATGAACCTTGTACAGCTTTGGAGGACCACCCACCATTCTATTACTACTCTGCATTGTGATCCCAGATGCCATGGTGTATAGGTCACTTCCTCAGAAAAAAGTGCACATGGAAGACGGAAGAGAGCCTCACCCTTCCACTGGCCCCTTTCCCTCTTGCTCACACTGCTGCCGCACCATTGAAATAAACCAGCACTGCCCTTTATTGTCAATGCTGCCATTTTAAACTACGTGTGCATAGACCACTGAGTTGAGCTATCTAATCTCTAACACGGAGTTTACTTACCATATCCCATGAGCAGTATGAGAAACGGTAGGTGGATCCTACCATTAGAGGGTCTCTGTGTCATTCCGATGCATGTGCTGCGAGACCCTTTAGCATCACATGCCTCCACTGATCAGCCATCCAGGCCTGTCTGTCGAACAAGGCAAACTTTCAGCAGACGTCTCAAGGTTAAAGCAACAAGACCATAAAGTCTATGTGGTCACATATAGTATGTAACACTACACTAAACCATATTCAACTCCAGAAACTGATGCACATGCAACAAGCAGTATACACAAGGCATATCAGCATATGGGCTCACTGATGATTAATATCTTATTTTGCCATACCTGTAATTTGCAAAGTAGGGCACTGGATTATTGCAGTTTATTTTTACTCATTTATTTTTAAGTATTGTGTTCTAGTCTTTATGTTTTAGCCTACATTAAATTTAGCCAAACACGTTTTGTTTTTATTAGTAGTATTTTTGTATTGTTTGTTGCTTTGGATAAAAGTGTCTGCAACGTACACATAAACATGTGTTTGTACATCTACTTATTGAGCTAGTTTAACCAAAGCTACAAAGCTAGTTAAAACACACTGCTGAGGTGTATCTAACCTGTATCTAGCCTGTATCTAACCTGCAAAATCAGCCTACACAAATGATCTGTTCCAAGAGGTGTGTGTGTGTGTGGGGGTGCTCCGTACCCCGCCCACTACACCCCTTGTCTGAACCCCCAGTACCCCAGTAGGCCTACTTGGAAAAAATGTCACTGACATTACACAGATAACCTACTGTGTCAGATAACTTGAATATATGTGGTATAATCATTATGGGAATACATTGCTGTGGTTTTGGGAAAGATGAGATTTATTCTACAAACTGTGATAATTTACTCTGTCTAGTCAGCAGTTAGGTTAAATTAACTTGATTCTTAAAGCTCATGGCTCAACAAAAGTAAACCAGAAAGACTACATAAGAATATTATCATGCAATGAAAAGTATTAGACCTATGTTGCTTTTTATTTTTATGTTTTAATTTGTCAATAGGTGGACGATGTCAACACTGTTATTGAAAAATCTAACGAGTAGCCATACTTTCAAACAATAGAAAAGTTACGTAAATGTATTTAGATGTAATGCAATAATATAATATAGAGAACATTTTCACGGTATAAGTGCAACTAATTCCAGAGCAAGACCAAACAAGATCTTGACGGCGCGTTATCATATAGCTGGAGAATGTTAGTTCTAGTATAGGACAATAAAAACTAACCTTTTTTCGGAGTTAAAGTCATCCGTCCAGTCACCTTAAGACAGTAATTTCTGCATCATGAAGGCTACTCGTTTGATAGTCAACAACGCATTTGTCACTGGCGACTGCAAACCAGACACGGATTATGAACACACGCAAGACATCATCAGGCAATCTGTCTCGCCTTGCTCTCCAGACGCACTCCTCTGGCAAAGCGACCGGCGCACGCTTCCGTACTCCCTCTGTCGGCTGGTATTACTGGCTATTGGCATTAAATGTGGTTAAATCGTTTGCCTCTCAATGTCGACATCAAAGAAGACAAAACTATTATATTTGGCTCAGTAACACTGAAGTCTACTTTTAGTCAGTCGTTTCCAAAGTCAGATATTTGAGTTGCTGTTGATTTAAATCTAATAAAAACTGCGAGATCCCCATTGCGTAAACACAGTCTAAGGGAAATGCAGTTGAACTTCTGGTCAAATATGAACTTAGTCTAGAATTATTAACCACACAGATCGGGATTTTATTTCCTAAAGTAAAACAAGTAACGTTCTTTAATTGAAAAGAAAAAACATAATTCATAACAATAATCTGCCACTAAATATGACCCATTCTAAATCTTACCATCTGGGGAAAATTATTCACGTGTTTTCCGGATGAGACATAGAGAAAATACTCACGGATGAGTTTGAGTTTCCCGGATGAGACAGAGGTAAAACAGGAAACTCTTCTCGAAATATAACTCACATGAAAAAAGACTAGTAACAAAACAATAGGAGCCAATTCCAGGCCTATTTGAGCTAATAATAGGAAAAAAAAAAAAAAAAAACAAGGGAGGATCTCTTTACAAGGCCCAAATTCTCCATAAGCCATCATACTTTTTCCACAAGACTTCAGTGAATTATTTCAATAAAGATAGGTTTCATATAATTAAATGAGATTTGTTCATTCATGAGATTTGTTAATTTCAAAGTTTATTGCCATAAATATTATATTCTTACTTGATTGCTTCCTCATGTCAGTGCATGTTAAGAAGTCTGTTGAATTTTAAACAATTTTATGGCATAAAAAAGATAAAAACTATCCCTGAATCTCACTCTGTACAAATAGCTCTGGGCTATTTAACAGAGGGCAGAAAGGACAAAAGTGTTATCCACTCGTTCATTTGTTCATTCATTCATCCATTCATTCACTCATTCAGCTTCAAGTTTAGAGCTACCTCATTATACATGGACCGTTCATAGGTAAATCCAGATACCTTTTAGAGATGTAAGCGCACCATGCAGAGGAGCTCCATATATGTATGAGTATTGTATGCATGAGCTGTATACAGTGGCCTTAAAAGAACAACAGGCTTCTATTCCACCATGAAGTGACCCGATTTTGAGCACAAACTTATGACAGTGCCTTGAGCTTGCTTGCCAATAAGAAAGATTTTATTTAAATCACAAAGACATTCAAATGCAGTACTAACAGCATTACAAGGAAGGAGGTCCTTTGTACTTTATCATCTGAAACTGGCAATGTCATGGTTATGTATGGATAGCCTAAATGGAGCAGAATTATATTCTTTTAGGCTGATGTCTCAGCAGGACAAAAAACAGTTGAAGGAAACAGTGGACTAACATCACCATATGGGGTCTTGGTTCAATCAGGGTAAAGTACTCAGCAAGACTTAATGCTTCAAAATGCAAAAATAAATAAATAAATACATCTGTAAAGCTGTTATATATGACTGCATTCATCCGAAAGACAACAATGGTCATTTTAAAACTTTATTATTTCAATTATGATTAAAATTAAACATTTGGCCCTTGCTTCAATAAACCAGCCTGAAATGATGGAGCTATTGAGTAAATGCATATTGTTAACTGCTTAGGGGTTAAACGTTTTGAAAGCAAGAGCCTGGCTTCTTTCCCATTGTTTTCTTATAAAAGGTGGAAAGGGCTAGAGGATACATCAGGCGGACACAGTCTCTCTAACACAACAGGAAGTGTGTCAGGAAGCTGGTGACGGCAGTCTGTTCTCTCTCCCTCTGTTTTAAGGGCACTCAGCATCGCCTCATGAGAAAGACATTGGCCAGAGAGTATCAGAATTATACTTCTTTTAGTTCTCTGGAGTTGCTAAGAACAAACAGAGAAATTGTGTTAGATACAGAATCAGATAATTTGACCAAGAATGTAAGTGAAACATCATTTGGCTCCAATTTTTGGCAGCTCTCAAGAATAAATTAATTGGCATATGCATTTTGTTTATATACTGTAAATTATACATGCAATTATAGTGTACAAACTACAAGTGGGTGAAATCTTCAGACTCAAATTCAGGTCCCCCACTGTGCTGAGACTCATCTTGTTATTGGTGTACCCATATTCAGCCGACCTCTCTCTGCTTCCCTATGGAAGACTTCCTGTGTTGGGGCCTGCTTCATCCCAACCAGACCAGATGGCCCTCCCTCTCTCAACCCCCCCTTTATCCCTCTCTCACCTCTAATTCTGCTCAGCGACCGGGGAGATCAGATCAGCTCCTATCAGCCTGCTGGACAGTTGGTTTGCTGCTATCACTACAGTGCTGATAGGCTGGGACACCATAAGGTGGGGGAAAGTTACGATGATTCCAAGGGTTCTAACGGGCTGTTGCCAACAGGGGGCACTCTCACAGAATGACCAACAGTGCTATTCTTACAGGATGTCCTGTCAACATCTTTCACAGGGTCCAGCAGGGAGCAAAGAACACAGGACACACACATACACACATTGTCCCATCACTCCACCTCAACTTCAGTGTGCTTGTATACAAGCATGTGATGTACTTTCATAACATCAACAAAAAACTTTCAAATTATTACCCACAATCTGCTGTCTGTGTGGACCAGAAAAAATGAGAATCCATTCATATCCATTATCTTTTTTCTCTCACATACGCCAAACAACATAATTGACGCCTACCACATATTGTACCACTACAACTAATTTAGCAACCAGCGGAATATGAAGCAATAGTTTGTCTGAATATTTATTATACTGCTGTGACACTGAGGATTTCTCTCAAGACTTGATCACAGACAAACTTGATGTGTCTCACTAGGTGGATTACCTGCCACACACACACACACACACACACACACACACACAAGCAGGCACACATGCACGCACACACACACACAGGAAAGTGTGCAAGTGTTGCTTCAGGTATAGCAAAGGTGTGTCTAGATTACTCTCCAAAGTTTGCCAAGTAACAGGCTTATATTAGCATCTAGACAAGCACAGACTGACCCCTTTAATGGACTCAGGATTCTCACAGTAATGTGGTGTGACACATGCGTGGGAAAAAAAGTCAAGGTAGATACTAGCACACATATTGGTGAAGACGACCAAGGGTAATCTGCGCTGAGATCCTATTAATCCAGGGATTGGGACATGACTATTTACTGTATATTACAGATAGTAATTTGAAAGAATTCAAGCTGTGGAAATAGCATTAGCATTTGCAGTAGCATTTGCATTTTTGCAAATTATACAAACATCAATTTTCATAATAATAATTTTACATTTTTTGTAAATGTGTTCAAACTATAAAATATATAAAAAATATCCTTTCACTGCTACTCTCTGTTAGCTCATCTGTTGTGATCCAGTTATGCAGGTCCTTATCTGGTTTTACCCTGATTTTACCTTTGATGGATGTCATGTCTTTAATTCAAAGAAACACAATTACGCTTGAACACAATTATATATGAACAGATCAAACAAATGATAGCATGTCTTCCAGTTCCAGGTAATAAAAGATGCAATTATTGGCCCCAAAGGCCACATCAGATGAAAAACAGTATGATACAGCTCATCAGTGACATGCACACACACTTAACTCATTTCTATGGGCATGGGGTGGGCATCACTAAATCCACTCGCTGGCTAGCCTGTAACATGCAAACTGGTTTTACTTTGGTGAAGAGGTCAATCTTGTGTTCTGCGATTGAATTATCTTTTACAAGCAACACAAGATTCATAGGCTTGAGAGGGTTCATGCCATGGTCAAATGTCTACCCTCTCCATCCCTTTTGTTGTTCTCTCTCTCCCTCTCTCCCTCTCTCACGAGGGACCACATAAAAGAGCATATCTCTCCTTAAGCGGAGCAGACAAGCTTTTGAAATACTCTATTGTTTTGCCTGTGTACATGCAGCACAGCACAAAAGGCCAATGAGCCGATTTCCTGCACAGTCTCACGCCACTGGGGAATCTCGAGCTAGTACAGAGGAAAAGGAAGCGGCTTCTATAGGCGCAAAGGAGGAGCCTGTAAGAAAGCAAAGGATAAAAAAGTCAAAGGAACTTTTAAATAAAAAAATATATTTATATTCTCATGTTCCTTTTGTTTTCAGCACTGATCCCACCAATCAGGTTCATCACAGAAAGGGATCACAGAACTGTTATGACGCCTAGTGGCAAATACAGTCATTGCAGTCTGAAGTACATTTCAAGTTCTACAGGACCTCTGTGTATTGATTGTAAGATAAGTCTAACAACCTCTCCTCTGGAATGGAAATGGACACTTGATAACATATGTTTTTCTTCCCTCCACTTGATAAGCAATTCTATCCATACAGATATGAGTCAGTGTTATTGCTTCCAACTCACCAGTCACTGGCCAGTGAGAGATTGAAGTAAAAGGTCCTTTACTGCAGGTCAGCCTAAAAAGTATCTGGATAGATTCATCAATGTAAGCTGATAGAGTAAGCTGTAGCTTGTAACAGCATACATTTAAACGTGGGCAACGTCTCCAAAATCTAAGAACGCTTCCAAAATTAGTTAATGCAATCTTGACAAGTGAAAACGTCAGATCGATGCTTTTGTGCTGATAGGCCATTTTAAATATAGAAAGACATACTTTTAAAAACTGCAATTAGAAAAATGCATATACTTGTAAATGTAGGATGTGTGTGTATGTATGTATGTATGTATGTATGCGTGCATCGATGCCCGTTCACCATACAAATAACCCCGGTCTTGCTTGATTTGTTTGACAAGAGCAAGTGACGTATGTGATGTTGTGCATCTGGAATTACAATGTATCAAAGTAAAAGTGACATAGGCATATTTGAGATAGCTACTTTGTATTTTTGTAGTACGATTAAAGCAATATGTATATAGGCTATATGTAGGCCAGTTTATATATCATTTGGCAAGCTCCTCATGTCTGTGCTCCATGTGACAGTTTTTCCAATCCGCTGGTTGTATAATATGACTATATCCGGAATCGCTGCACTGGATACAGAAAATCTACCGCATGAGCGTCATCAATCTGAACCAATGGAACTAGCTAGCTAGCTAGCTAACAAAAGAAGTCATGTCAGTAGTAGGTCTTCACAAATATTGAGACCCATGCAATTGCATTTGCAACACAGTGTATATGTAATTTAGAAATTAGAAGTGCACCACTTTAGAAAATTGGACATTGGCATCCTATCCTCCAAGCTTTTCGCGTGTTTCCATTTCAACGGCGCTCAAGATTGTCGGAGAGATTGCTAGCTCGCATGCTAAGTGGGGATGTTTCAGCTTGGTAAATCAACCTAGCTAGTGGTGGTCTTGCATACAAGATTACCAAAAAAGACAGCCAAATAATTTTGTTGTTCAGAATATTTTTAAAGGATTTGACTAAGACATGGTTCGTTCGAAGCATATTTTGCTGGTCCAGAAAGTGACTCTTTGGATATGACTTTAGGTTAAGTTACCTATCATATTTTTAATCAGCAAATGTTATTGCTGATCCGTCACCCATTGGAAAGTTGTTTGGTGAATAGCTTGGGTACCAAGCTATATGCTTTAAGTCCGGATCCTGAAAGCTATTTCGGCGATTTATGCAACTTTGAACATTCATCATGGATAAAAAGTCATTTGACATCGTTTTGGACGAAATAAGAAGGGTAAAGATACACTGTAGTTGACTTGCACGTAGCTGATAACAACAATGGCAGACAATCTATCTCATGCTAATAAATCCTCTGCTATACTCAGTGTGTTTTGACAGATCAAAGAGTAAAGGCAATCGAACAGGTTCATGGCTACTTCTCCAGTGAACAGGTAAGGTTTGGACCAGACGTCAGTTACAGACTGTCAAGTATCAGGTTAAAGGGAGCATTTGTGAAATTTCACACTTGTGTTCACAGGTTATTGATATCCTGAAGTACTTCTCATGGGCAGAACCACAGATTAAAGCTGTGAAGGCTTTGCAGCATGTAAGTGCCCAATTAAACTGTTTTGCATCACTTGTCTTACATGGGAATGTGAAAGCTTTTGCGTAGGTTGTGGTTGATTACATTGAGATCAATATCTTAATGCCAAGTCATTATTTACCACATAGCCTAATGTAATGATTAAGAGATTTTTATGTTTTCTTTTTAACTCAAAGCAATGCAACACTACCTTATTATTGAATGTGCTGGTATTGACATCACCATGTGTGTTTAAATTGCAGAAAATGGTCGCCATCCCAACCACCAAAGTGGCTAATATACTCAACTGTTTCACATTTACTAAGGACAAGCTTATTGTTTTGGAACTGATTGCATTGTAAGTACAAACGTAAATCCCCCAGATCCTATATTACAAGATTTCAGACAGTGATATGCATTTGATTTACCTACTTTCAGAATTCAATGGAAGCAGTCATAATGGTAGAGTAAAGCATTAAAGTTGGGTTGTGTAATAACCCCCACCCCACCCCCCTACACACACAGGAATATCTGTGATGCTCAGAACTATCGGCCAGTGGAGGACATCTTCCGCACTCACCTGTCTGAGAAGAAGCGTGCAAGGAGAATCTTGGAGCAGGTAACTGCATACACATTCAAATGTCTCTGCTTAATAGTTGCATCCAAAACAGTTGTGGGTTGTTCAATGTAAAATTAAGCAGAATTCAGGGAAATTATTGCTGCTTCTCCCAGAGTTTGCTCAGTAAAGAGGTGGGCTCCTAACAATGTGAAATATTTTTTCTATTAATGGATGGTATATAGTCTGTGAAGAGTGGATAAACACAAGTATTATTTCCAAAAGCCATCCAGGATATGAACTGAGCAGTTCTAGGTGGAGTGTAGGAAAATAAAAGAGAACCTTTACAGCATGACATTGCTGACTGTATTGCCATCACCAATAAATCTTGTCTAACAGTGCCAGTGGAAAACATTTGGAAGGGTTTGTGTACCTTTTAGGCAGCTGGCCCACTAGTTTTACACCAAAAACTACGTAGTGTTGCTTCAAATATCAGTGCATTACATGGATTGTTTCTTAAAGACCATTTCTATAAACTCAGAATGGCTTATCTTGGTTGGTTTAGCCAGGTTTAACTGGGTCTGAACAAAATCTGAGATGATAAAGCAACAACCTTTTCTGATTTGACACAGAAAGACCAGATTATTCTAGCGCAGGTTGCAGTAGGTTTGACATACCTAAAAATGTAGAAAGCAGGTAACACACAAAGAGTCGGGTAACTTGAAGAATCAGCCATATTTACAATAGGTATACTGTATGCCCAGCAGTAGGGATGGGTATTGAGGACTGGTATATTATTGATACCGGCTTGTGCCTTACAACGGTAACAGCATATCGTTAAGCTACCTTACAAAGAGTGCTGCTGTTTGTATTTTACGTCGTGTCATTCTACTGCATCTACAATATCAAGCCCTTTCACTTGTTTGTGTGGAGTGATGTACTTCATGATAAAATCGATGAAATGCCTCTGATTGTCTGCATCTGATTTTGAAAGCTGCAGAGCTAGGGACACAGCAGACAGCACACTAAAACAAGCAGGAGAGAACAACGTTTAAAAGTGTGGCTTCAGCAGAGACAAAACTCATCTGCGTGGAAAAAATGCGAATAATCTTGCATGGATTGTTGTCATAAATAATACAGTATTACTGCGTATAGCTATTTAATTTGGTTAGCATCGGATTAAACTGCTTAAATTTAGCTACAACCCTGTCGACTGAACCGATGTGTCCAGTTAGTTTAGACAACACGCAATGCTGTGCAAGTTTACTTTCAGTTTAACTGGAGCAAAGTGATGTCCCATGTTTGGCAGATACTTAAGTGAATTTCATGTTCAGATTTCTTTACCTGTATTTTATCGATTGAGGTAGCCTATTGGTTTCCAAATATTCCAACATTAGCCTACTGCACTTGATTGAACTCTGAAAGAGAAGCCGTTTCCCCTTTGCACTCTTAATGCAAATGAACTCTATGACAGTTCAACAAAAATCATGTATTAGGCTATTTCTCCTAATCTTTTGCTCATATATCTAATAACTGACTGAAGTGTATCCATTATTTTAAAAAGAATATAGGCCTAATATAGAATCAAATCTGAAATGCAAACATGCATGCAGCAACATATTCTGTAAACCTGTCTGAAAGATATGATTCTAATGTTACTGACATGACATGAATGGTAATGTGTGTGTGTTTGTGTGTGTGCATGTGTATGTGTATGATAAGAGCTGGTATCGATAAGCAGTATCAGAATAGTTATCAATAAAATCTAAATACCCATCCCTACCCAGCATTAACGTAGATTTAGATCAGATATACATTATATACCTGTCATAAAATGCTAAATGTTTCCCTGCAGGTTTGTAAGGTGGGCTGTAAGGCTCCTGTGGCCATGATCTCCTCCTGTGGGGTGATACCAGGAAACCCTTACCCAAAGGGAAGGCCTAGCCAAGTCACCGGCAGCTTCCCGGTATGTGATCACATGAGACTGCTGCTTTTTCCTCCTTCGCTCAGATGCCACCAGTAACTGCACATGTTAATTTTTAGTACAGTGTCGTTTTTCTGTCCAAAATTGGTAAACCATTAGGCCATTTAGAAAATCGGATCTTTACCACCAATGGAATGAGATCCCATTCTTAATGCTTGCTGCTCAGCATGACCATGTATGTTATATTGATATTTAATTATTTGGTGTATACACAGGATTTTGATGGTACTAGTGATGGCTGCAAGGTTTGGACTGTTTCGTTTTGATGGTGACTGTTTGTCTGTGTGTTGTTGCGATTGTTTTTCAGAAAGCACCTTTGCCTCAGCCTCAGTCCAATAATGGCACTGCAGCCAAGAAAGAGAATGAGGAGAGTTCTAACACTGAGGGAAAGGGCATTGCTGCAAGGATCCTGGGACCCTTTAAACCAGTAAGACTCTCCGTGGGCCTTTCACTGTCTGCTCTTAGGCTAGCCCTGTTGTACTAACTCTGCTCAATATTGTATTTCTACATCAGGGAACTCTCATGTTTCCTCAAGGTTTTTTTTTAACATAAATAGTAGCATAAGTAATATGTAAACAAGTAAACTGCGGTGAACAAACGGATGTGGCAATACACAGTTTTATTTTTTTAACTGACTTCCTGGGGAGTATACTACAAAGCAAGGTTACTGGCTAACCTGGATAACTCCAGGTGTAACTGCTGATCTCCAAACAACATGTCACTTCAGAAACAACAGATGCTTAATGCAGTGTTCTTTTGGAGATCAGTGGTCACCCCCAAAGTTACTCAGGTTAACCAGTAACCTCGCTTCATAGTATAAGCCCCTGGTCCATACATAGTGTGATTTATATTTGGGAAATGACTGTACTCTGCACCCGGGCTAACTGTTCTTGTCTTTGATCCTAGTCTCCTTCCACATACAACCCCCACCGGCCAGTCCCGTACCCTATCCCACCATGCCGGGTCCATGCCACAATTGCTCCAAGTAAGTCTCCTTAAAGCAACACCAAGGTCCTGATGAGTCTGCCAACTGACTGGGAATGTAATTTGAGAAAAGTTGACTTTTAATGTGTCTGTGTAGGTATTTTGTGCGGGTGATGTGTGTACTGTATGTTGTGGTAGTGCGTGAGGGTTTATGAAGGAGTTGATACTGTAATGTTGAGTGTCTGTTTGTAGGTTTGTGTTTTTTAAGTTGGTGTGCTGGTTTTGTGCATATGTGTATGTTTTGTTTTTGTGTGTGCTTGTTTGTTTTTGTGTGTTTGTGAGTTGCAGTGTGCGTTCTGTAGCTGGTTTTGTGCATGCATGTTTTATCGTGTGTGTGTGTGTGTGTGTGTGTTGGGTGGCGCTGACGTGTGGTGTGTTTAAACAACCTGCCCAGGTGCGTACAACAACGCAGGGCTAATGTCAGTGGGTGGGGTGATCACTGCCAGCGTACCCCCCCCACCTTACAGTGCCTCAGTCTCCTCCGCAGGTATGACACCCCTCCTTTCCCTCCCCCTACCCCTCCCCCTCCCCGCCCGACACCTGGCACCCAGCTGACCAACCTGCCTGCACGTTCATGCGGCCACGAGAGATGCCACTTCATTCACGCGCTTCAGCTGTAGATGCTTTCCTCATCAGAGGCTACGCACACATATATAAGCCCAATATTTTCATCTGGCGCTAGCGATTAACTTCATTATCCGCCTCTTTCTCTCTTGCTTCCTGTGGTCAATCTGACGGGCAGATCATTGGGAAGCACAGGCTTCCAGGGCCAGATTAACCAATAACTGGGTGTGTGGGCTTTGACCTTTGACCACTGACCCTGCAGTAACCCCCATTCCTCATGCTTCTACTACCCATAACCCTGCTTCTCCTGGTTAATTGATGGCAGCTTGATCGCTTAAAATGGTCGCCGCAATCTACTGGGTGCATCAAAACACTGGTGTCGTAGTAAGTGATGGTGTCTTGGTAATAACAGAATTTTTGGCCACGTAATTTGAGGAACAAAAATTGTTGAACAGTCTAATTAATTAATTTTAATTGATCTTGTTTATATTTGTTCTTCTGTTTGTTTTTGTTGTTTTTTTTTTGTCCAGGTTACTCTCGTTCTGCCAGTCAACAGAACCTCTCTACAAGCGTGACTACCACAGCTACCATGACCCCGCACACGTGCTCAGCCCCCTCTACACCTGTGTCCTCCCAGCCCTCCACCACGCCGGCGCCCACCACCCCCATCACACCCGTCTTTCCTGGCATGGTGCCCTCCCAGAACCCCGTGGCCCAGTCACCCACCCCTGCTCCCGCACCCTCTCCCTCGGTCATCAAGGCCCCGCCGACGAACCCCATGTCCCCCCACCTGCCCTCCAACCCTAGCGGGCACCCCCCTGGCTCAGGCTCGTACCCCGGCATGCCCCCATCGGCTGGCACAGTCATCAAATCCCACACGCCAGGGCTATCCGGAAGCTTCTCACCGTCGCCGTACCCCCCAAAGACGTCCCGTGCGGGGACCCCGTCAGGCGCGCCTCTCACGCCCACCCCCAGGAGCTCTTCCAGCGACCTCTCTTCGGCACTGACCGGCAAGCCGTACCCGTCGCCCACTGACCAGCAGCTGGGCATGCCCTTCCCTGGCGCGGGCGCTGCTGTTGGTGCCCCCACGCACTCGGTTATCCGCAGCTATACTCCTACGGGGGGCCCATCTGCCCACGCCTCTGACCGCTCCACCCCGCACGGTGCCCCGCACGCCCCCAGCCCCAAGCCCTCCTCGGCCTTGGTATCAGCTCAGCAGGCAGGCACAACCTTCCTGGCCAGCGAGCAGCACCTGGGAGTGATGGTGCAGCAGCGTGGGCAAGGTGCCAACAGCGGCAACAGCAGCCCTGTGCCCTCCGCTTTCAAGGGCCCCTCCTCGCGCTCGGGCACGCCCTCCCTCAGCTCGCTGGCTATGCCCAACTCGGCCGCCCTGGCACGCTCCCTGGGCTTGACGGGCCACCCGCACTCGGCCGGTTCCCCGCAAACGCCGGTGCCCAGCCCCGCCGGTGTGCTTCCAGGCCTACCTGGCATCTCTCAACAGCCGGGTGCCAGTCCCGGTCCGCCGGCCTTCCCCGGTGCCCTCTCCTCCTTCCCGGGGTCGCTCTCCTCTGCCTCCCCCTTCCCCGCTGTGCCCTCCTCCATGCCCTCCTCCATGGCCTCCGCTGCAGGTCCCCCTCCCTCCTCCGTCTACTCTGGCCTGGCTCCCTCCGCTGCTCAGGCTGCCTCTCCCTTCGGCCTGGGCCTCACCACCGCCCCCTCCATATTTCCCGGCCTCCCCCCGGGCCCCAGCCCCCAGGCTTTCTCTGGGTTCGGGGCCTCGCAGGGGGGCCCTGTGCTTTCTTCGCTAATGGGGCTCCCGGGAGCCTCAGCGTCGGTGGCGACCGTGGCCCCGTTACAGGCGGCTGCGGTAGCGGCGGCGGCGGCTGCTGGGGTCCCGAGCACGTCACCGGTGCTTCCAGGCTTCGCCTCAGCGTTCAGCTCGAACTACAATCCAGCCCTGGTCGGCCAGCCTGGGTAAGTGTATGCTTGTGTGCATATGTGTGTGTGTGTGTAGTTGTGTGTGTGTGTGTTGAAAGAGATTCACCTTCTGCTATTGGCTAAACTGTCCATTCTCAAATTTCCTCAAAACATGAACAATTACTTGCTAGTAGACCATCTCTCCATATCACTGTGTAAATCTGTGTCAATAGTGCAGTTGAACCCAGTTGAAGTGTGTAGCGTCGTGTAAATGCATGTTGTTCTGCAGGCTGACCAGTGCTCTTCAGGCCCCAGGAGGAGGCTCTTTCCCTGGGCTGCTGTCTTTCCCCACCATGCCTGGCTTCTCCCCCAGCCCCTCTCCTGCTGCCTCTCTGGACTCCATAACCCAGCTATGCAGTCTGCACTGCTGCAGGTACTACTGGCACACACACACACACACACACACACACAGACACACAGACACACTGGCTGCATGTGGTACAGTGTCTCAGCAGGGCACTTCTCGTAATGCAGCTTGGACCGGATAACAAAACAGCAGTTAATGGTAAGCAGGGAGAGCATAGAAACTATACGCTTATCAGGTAGCATTAGCTCCTAGTTCTCGATTCACCTGTGCTGCACCAGATTTTCTCATTCTTTTTTCTTGTGGCAGCACTCAGTGACCATTAGAATTGACTGCTTTTCCCTCTCTCTGTATGTTCCTTTCAGGCGTCACCTTTGGAGAGTTACCCGCCCCAACCCAATGGCTTCACCAACTACAATCCTGCCCCGGGCACCCCGTTCCCTCTCCAGCCTGGCCTGCACCCCCAGCTGGGATGGCAGTGATGCCCCCCAACACCACCACCTCCACCCTCACCCTCACGCCCACACACATCCACCTACTCTGAATGAAAGTGTTGGGTGACCTCACCATGACTGTGATGTTGGGGAAACGGTAACTGCAGTCACTAGACCACTCCAGTCAAATGTCCATGTTGTATCCATGCCATGACACCACAAAGCTGCTAAGCATAAGGAGTGTGTGTGCTGAGTGACTGTTGAGAAGTATCTGAGAAGCAACAAGAGGGGTCTAGACTCCTGAATTTGAAGTGAATTGTTTTTTAGTCATGCCTGAGATATTACTTAGCAATACAGGAGCCGTATGTACATGACATCCAGTGGACATTTGTATGGGGCTGGTCTGTGTATTAGACCTTGTTTTCAGGGGGTTTGTCTGTAGGTATCAGCCAGAGGAAAGGGGGAGATTAAGAGATGAAGGCTACATTTTGAAAGTCTGCATCTGAGCCACTGACAGGACGCAAATCACGTCCTGTCATTCTGTTAGCCGCGTCTCTCATTGGTTTCCAATCATTGCTCAACACGCTCTGGAGTGAAGCCAAAAGAAACTCATTAGTGACAAAATGTTTACATGTTCTGTGTGTGTGTGTGCGTGCGTGTGCGTGTGTGAGTGTAGCAAGCTCTTGTCTTTGCCAGCACCAGTGTATGGTGGTTTTAGTATAGCGTATACAAAAACAATGAAATTACAATGGCAACTGAAACAAACTAACAAACAAAAAAAAAACCAATATCCTGCTTTTATCTACAGTATTTAACAATTGGGTACTGCTCCTTTTGCAAATCCTTTTAGCCTTGTATTGTATACTGTACTCAAACTGTATTCAAAAAACTTTGTAACCCCATGGTCATGACCTGTTTCGAGCGTATGATAATCCAGGGCTCAAATTTGATGTGGATTCATTTGCAAGTTGATGATGAATTTGATATTGTTTTTAAAGAGCGTGGAAAGGAGAGGCATTTTATTGACGGTATAAAGCATGTCAATTTGTAGTGTGTAGGTTTGCACACACTATCTAGCTTTTATTTTGATACACTTCAGAAACACACAGTTGTTCTGTGACACTTGATGAAATGGTGCCGTTTTTAAGGCTTTGTCATGAGGTTGCGTGGACTATATTGCCTTGATGCAGAGAACAACAAATGAGTTGGACAGTTGTTCTTCAAACAGTTATGATTTTACTGCTGTTAGCTTGTCTGTGTGCAAAGGACATGCATTCTTACAACTTGCTGTACACTGAAGCTTTTTTTTATACATACTAGCCTATATGTATAGAAAATTCCATTCATGTTTAAAAGCTCACATGACTTGTCCTAGGGGATAGATAGATGTTGTTTTGCTATTTGTTTGAACTGAATGATTTAGTTTGTTTCTTAATTTCTTTATTTTTGTTGTCATGGGGTCATATTGCTATGTTGCTCAGTAAGTCAGACTGAGCAAATCTTTTCTTTTTTACCAACAGTTAAAAATGTTTGTCTTTTGTTTTTGTTTTTGTTTTGTTTTTCTTTGGTGTTTTTGGGGCGTGTGGCCATGGCTAGCTGGTTACCTCTCAACAAAGGCCTTGGTCAGTCTTGTGTTAATTGGGTTTAACAGACTTTGCATTTGGAAGAAGCTTTGGTCAGTAAACAGAATACCAGTCGGGTCCACATGGAACTTTTACAGTCTTGAGAGAAAACCCTTACTGGAAATGTTTGAAATTCACAGAAATGTTGAGACTCTTTGGTATACCCTTCTGCTAAATTTTCATGAATGCATTTGAAATATGCAGTTAAGTTGGAAGAGATAAAAGCCCAGCTACTGGCACCAACCAAGCAATGGGTTGAGTCATTGCCTATCAGCAACATCAAGGCCTAAATAGTCTTACATCCATACATTTCAATCATTGCTCCAAAGTTATCTTCAAATGTAAGCTGTAGGCCTGATGTATGTCAGAACTAAGACAAAACTAAGGTTACCAAGGCGTTTGATACAAACATTAATATCCCAATGGAGGGAGAGTGATGTTGGTGATATTTGTCTAAGGTACCAAGTAAGCCATGCCTGTGTCTGTTCAGGGGATGACTGCTGTCTAGGCTTAGAGGCTATGTACTGTAGCAATACTGTCAAATATTAAAGTGGGTTTAAACACTCAAAATGTTGCTCTGTATGTGTGTAAATGCAACAGTTGAATGCTGTTTAACTGATCTTACACCATTGATAGCTTACTCTTTGTATTGCTCTGTATGAAACACACACCAACACAATGAGAACATAGTGAACTGATGCTGAGGTTATGCATGACAAGGTTAGGAGGCAATTGCAATGTATAACATTACTAGGTAGTATTAAGCAGTAGCCTGGGAAGCACTAGCCCAGACACACCACTAGCAAATTTGAATTTGCTCTACCGGTCCGTCTGACAACGAGCCATTGGTGTTCATTACTATTTTTTCTCAAAAAAAAGAAAACCAGTCCAATCACAAATGCTTATGCAGAATGGGGTGGGCATTATATGATTCATAACCAATGAAGGCAGATGAGTTGCTGTCTGTGGTAGAGGGAGCTGTGAGCTATGTTTGAGACTTGTTAAAATATCCCAGATGACCTAGAAACTACAGAATGTGAAGAAACAACTGTAGCGATGTTATGCCAAAAATGCCTGATCATGGCAGTGCATGCAAATCAACAAGCTTTGGTCTGTCTCTCCTGTAATATCACTTTCCAGTCTAAACTATGGATGTTGTATGAGTCAAAAAAAACAGTGCTTAATGGCAATTGTTGACAGGAATGACGCATTTGTTGCACAAGTTTAATGCTTCATTTTAACTTCAACTCTTATGCTGATTATGACCAGGTTAGCAACTTAAGTTTAGCCATTTTAATAGAAACTTTGAAATAATGGTCATTCACAATGGGATCATGAAAAAAAGCACCTGAAAAGCAGACAGCCATGATGCATAAAATGATATTGTAAAATAATATATACAGTGACATTACATGACATGCTATTCCAAAATACAAGGCAAAAAAAAACAAGAATGGAACATTTTCTGTGTACTAAATGATAACACTATTGGATAGTAAGAGATGCTTGTTTGTTGAATTTATGTTTATTCTCTCTAATAGTTCAAACATCTTATGCAAGCGCATAACCTAACTCCATAAATTTTAAAGGTAGTGAACAGTTTTGACAAATTGTTGGGTCTGGTAAACTAAACATGAAAGCCGTAGTGATGTCTGGCATTGCTTAGTGCATGCCTTATGACTCATTTGACCATAAGCAGATGAGAACAAAAGTGGTTTAACCTAGATTTTTTTCAAAAGCACTGAATTCGGCACACATCTAAGATCTTCCTGGCACTGTGTGGTTCCTGCTTAGGATGGCATAACTGCTGAATGCTGCTTTCAGTGTTATATGTGGAGTTGTAACCAGAGGGCCTTAACTACTTGGGTGGAGTCCATGTAGGTAGTGGTGAGTGGTAAACCTGCTAATAGAGCAGTCTGCTGGCTTTTTTTAGTTAAGAGAATAAAGACTTCTTATGTGTCCAGCGAAAACAACTGGAGCCATACCCTGTTACAGCCCTATTTGGAGTCCTTCCAAATACAATTAAACTATCCAGCTCTAAATCTGATTTTGCTGCATTTCTTTTACTTATTGCCAGGCGTTTAATATTAATACATTGGAAAGCCCAGCACCCACCCTCAGACAAGCTCTGGATAAGCTAGAGAAACTAGAGACGGTTAGACACCTAGTATGAGGTGATGTATCTAAATGTCATAAAGTCTGGCAGCCTGTCCTCCTGTATGTGGATTCCCTTATCCTGTAACCCATAGACACGCCATGAGCTTCCCTGACAGTGCTTACCATGAATGTCCAATATATGTTTTGATGTGTTGATAGCCTACTATTTACTTTGGTGTCTACAGTGGTTCAGCATACAGGCCCTGTTCCGCCTTTCCCTGTTCTGAGTCAGAAGTCATCAGTGACACTTAATTCCAATCCAAATGTATTCCTTTGTGTCGCCCAGAAATTTTTAATCACCAAATGCTGAGTTTGTATCTGAATGATAGATATTAGTTCAAAATGTGCTGTGCTCGAGACTACCTAAGATTTCCTTGTGGAGTTGTGGAGTATTTATTTATTTATTTATATAATATATAACAAGGCACAAATTTCTGTACATTCCTGATTTTGTATACATCCTTTTTACTTTATGTTTATGTTATGTATTATAACATGTAAGTATCAAATAAGAATCTATAAGTACGGTATGACTTTAAGATTCCCTAGATTTCTCTCTTGCAAAAAAAGTATTTTTATGTCAGAGATTTAAAAATCTCAGCAGATTGTTTGTAGTTCCTATCAAGCAGTTTTAGAAACAAATGGAGCCTCATGACATCACATCCTGCTGTGAAGGAGACAGGCTTTCCTCTGACTCATTTGGAATCAGCTGACAGGTGTCCTCTGGGATGTGTCTCTGAAGGTGACGTACAGCACTGCACACAAACACACACACACACACACACACACACACACACACAGTGCTGATTATAAGAGGCACAGAGAGCAAAGAAAACCACTGAGGCCAGCAGACTCAAGAATAAGTGCTATATAGCTGCATTTCAGCATTATTTTTGCTGAACTAATTTCTTTGCTGTAAAGCACCATGAGACAATACTATTGTAAAACTTTCTGTTGAAATAGAATTGAATTGAATTGAATACATTTATATGTTAATTGATATGTTCATGATTTTAAAGCTTAATTTGGGCAATTGTAAAAACTTAAGTTTGTTTGAAAGTGCACTGTACTGCACCTTTTAAATCTTCATGCACACTGTAGACTCACCAGATGAAGGTGACAGGGACAAGAGTAATGAGCGCTGCCACGAGGAAGCTGAATCCAGGGAACCAGGAAATGGTGGCTGCATACATGCTGCTGAACATGGGGAAGGACACGCCAACGCTCACCATCTCCATGAAGGACACACATGCAAACACAGCCCCTGGCACAGTACACGGGTACATACACGAACATAGGGAGACAGAGGACAGTAATGACAAGAAATTAAGGAAGTAATTTGGAATGGACAACTAATCTTTTCCTTTTCAAACCATGTTCTTGCTCATACTGTAACTAATGCCATTTGAAATGACTGATGACTGTACAAACTGTGGAAAAGCATGACATCTATCACTCCTATATTATGGATGCAGACATAATAATGCATGGGTGTAAGAATCCATGACATATGACAGCTCTGCCAAGGAACCACTGGATCCTATTTCAAATATGCACTTTGTGGAATGTATGAAGCAGGTGGTAGCACATAGAAGTTGTGTACTTTCTCTTCACTTTAATGTTGACCTTACCTTGTTCAGAGTTCGTGACCATCTTAGACATCATGGAGCGCATCAGTGGTGAAGGCATGGCTGACAGCAGAAGTGGAATCCTCACTGTAACGCACACACACACACACACACACACACTTCAGGCAGAGACCTGGCTTTTCTCTTTCAAGTTTCTATTATTGCAGAGGCCCTGTCAAGTACTGGGCCCCTCCGAATCCTTTAGGGTCCCCTCTTCAGTCAGGGGTGCAGGGGAAAATGTTTGGACGCTGAACACTGAATATTTCAGGGTTTTCCATTCCCTTGATCTTACCTAGATACATGAACAAGGTAGTCTTGGCGAAGGTGGCCATAAGGAAGCCAACAGCAAGCGAGACGAGCCCCAGGAGTACCACAGGCATGTCGCCAAGACAACCTGATAACAGACGGATCCCAGCAAAGCTGCCCAGGTGCATGGCGGAGGAGAGTGTGGCGCCATAGCCCACCATCACCTCATCCCAGCAGAGCGGTGCATTCAGCTCATACAGGATGAATAGTGACATGCCGCCCAGCACCACCACGTTGTAGAAGGCGAACGCGACCAGGACCAGAGCCAGCAGCATCCCACGCGGCTTTGGACCGACCGAGAAAAGCTGCCAGACCCCACGCAGTCGTGACGCCACCGTCTCCAGCCGCTCCGCACAGGCCTGGGAGGAGGTGAAGGGTGCCGGCTGGGCAGGGACCAGAGACTCCCTCAGGGCGAAGAGCACAAAGGTCAGCACGAGAAGGTGAAGTGCAGTGACTGTGAGGAAGGGCCAGGTGAAGCCAGCCACGTGGATGTAGAAGCCCGTGGCGATGGAGGCCAAGCCCGACTGCATGCCCAGCAGCATCTCCAGAAGGGCCATGCGCGCCGTCCTCCTCATCCTGGACTTTCCCTCATCCTCACTGCTGCAGCGGTCCGCCACATAGGCGAAACAGGCGCCGAAAAGTGGAGATGGCCCACCCAGGAGCCCCCTTACGAACGCCGCTGCCAAGAGGTAGCCCAGGTCCAATGAGTAGCGGCTGACGGTGGCGTAGGCCAGCGTGAAGAGGATGTCACCCAGCAAGGGGGGCACGATGGCCACCTTGCGGCCGTGGAAGTCGCTGTAGGCCAGGAGCAGCAGGGACATGATGAGGCTGGGGAAGAGGAAGGAGAGCTCGCTGTGGAGGAGAAAGAGAGACGTCTCCCTCTGCACAGCCTGGAGCTGGGTCTAATTGACAAAAAATAACACAACATGGGGGCAGCAAATGACTGGAGATAAATGATAGAAGCCAGTTACTGTAAGATGTAGATGTACCACCTAGCAGTACATAATATGACCGCCGCACATTGCTGCATGTGCCATTTAAAGAAAATTAATGTCAATTCATACCCTTGACACATCTTTTGAACAGCAAATTTTACAGCTTTTTGCCCCTAGGAGTTATACATATATGTCAAGACACGTACATAGAGTTCACGCATGTCTACAGGCAATTCTTTTAGTCCTGAATTCCTTCTTCAACATAATGGTTTTTGTAGTCAAGTTCTTGCAGGGGCAAAAGCACTGGGGAGGAGCTGTCACAGGTGACCAAAATAACTTAGACTTAGTTGAATGCCCAGTGAGTTTGAAGGGACCTGGTATTTCGGTGTCCCGAGAATCACTGATGGTAATTGCTCCAAAATATTGCTATTTTTGTGTGTCAGTAGGTGGTGCTGAAGACATGGGTGGTTGAGGGTTGACAGTCACATGCAGCTTCTTGAGACCCATGCACAACTAAAACTTTGTCCGCTGGGGAACTATTATTCAGGATTTGTGCAACTTTTTGTCTGTCAACAGGTGCCGCTGCACCACACATCGGTGCATTGCTTGTTTGATATGGCTCCTTTAGACTACTCACATTTTGTTGACACATTTTGTTGTAGGTGCTCAGGTTCTCATGTTATTCCACCAAACTGTGCCCAACCAACCTGTGTTTTGGGGGGTTGCGTGGGGTGGGCATAGTAGTACATACTAGCTTTTGGGGACCTACCTTTTTTGGCCTACTGGGGCTACATGTCAACCAAGTTTCAAGGAACCCAGTGTTTCAATGACCCGTGAATCATTGATGGAAATTTGCCCACATGAAAAATGACCAATTTAGCCATTTTTGACCTGTCAATAGGTGGCACTACACCACACATGGGTGTACAAGGGCTCATTGGATGCAGCTCCTTGAGACCTAAGTATTACTCCAAACCACCTAAATTTTGTTGGCTCAGGTGGTAAGGTTCTTGAGTTATTCCCCAAAAACTGTGTCAGACCACCCCGTGCTCTGGTGGGGCCACAGCGGGGGCGAGTGGCCCCCCCAGGACCAAAAGCTGCTATGCACTAAAACTCAAGTGGGTCTACATGCCCAGAGAGTTTCACAATGCCCGGGGACGGATGACCAAAAACATGGGAAGAAAGGAAACTCGAGCAACACCTACGCTACGCTAGCTGCAGTCATAATAAAGCTTTTTCCGTGTGAGAAACTGAAAACCTGGTGTTAATCCCACCCACCTTCTACAGTTAAAACCAGTTCCTCCTCAGGCCAAGTGAGACTAATCCAAAGTGCCTCTCAACAATAGCTCATTTTAAGCTTTTCTTCCAGTCATTCTTCTCTCTCTCTCTCTCTCTCTCTCTGTCTCTCCTCCCCCCCCTCCCCGCTTCGGTTCATCTTACCCCATGCTGGTTGCTCTGGTTGCTCTGATTGGCTCCTCCGCAGCGTGAGGTCTTGTTGAGCTCGGTCGGGTAGGGAGAGCCAATGATCGTCTCCCACTGGCGCCGGTACACATACTGCTGGACCAGCGGGTAAGTCATAAACATGCCAAAGGAATACACACCACCACGGGCTCAATCAGGTAAACACGCCCCATCTTTTTTCCACAGCACAGCCGAGTGGTTGCAGTAAGATGGCGCTGAAAGGTGACACCAAAAATAATCATGAGACAGCGACTGCATGGAAAATGTATTCCAGTGTATCTCTTAAGTCCAAGCCACTGTACACAACATCACCTAAATGCTTACTTATTCAAACAAATGTGGGCGACACAACAGAATTGGAAGGTTCTCTGATAAGAGGATCATGGATAAAAGACCTGCTATTGTTGAAACCCAAACACGTCCAGCAAAGTCCTTACCTGAGAGATGTAGGTCAGTGGAATGGTTTCATGCGCACTAGTCCTGTTGTGAAGGTATTCTCAGACCAGGTGAGAGCATTATGACATGGACGCACGCCACGTCTCCTTCACTTCACTCCTTCACGGCACCTTCACTTCCTGATTGTTAGTAAGGTCTGCTAATCCCCAGACGTGTATGCCCTGAGGTGTATGTGTGTGTGTGTGTGTGTGTGTGTGTGTGTGTGTGTGTGTGATTGAGAGTGTGTGTGTGAGTGAGAGAGAGATGCAAGAATGGAAAATGGAGAATGATTCCCATGGGTGCTTGAGGGCGTCACATTAAAGTGGTAGTTCATCACCACTAAATAAAGATTTTGGATTTCAGGGTTTCTGGATCCCTCATCCCACATCAATATTGTTAATGTATAAAATAACAGAGGTAGAAAGAGTATATGACCAACTGTTTGCCATATAATTGTATTTGTACCACACTGAAACAAAGACAAAAAAAGAATCACATGAATAACATTAATAGTGTAATCACTGTATAGTGGTGTTGCCACTTATAATAAAACTTCAAGTTCTCTACATGCAAGCAGTTCCTTGTAATATACCAAATTCTTTGTAAATCAAATATTCTCCATCCCTTACTCCAGCAACTTTGTAAATAAGTCTTACATATTCTCATGTGCTACTCAGTGATTGGTAACAATGCAACACAAGTCTATTGTGCATCTTTTTACTTTTCAAAATTATGATCAGTAATAGTAACACTGCGAGGGGAAGGGTGGTTTGGAATGAGGCTCATTGGCATAATTCTGTTTTGCTTTTGTCTGTGATCCTGTGATAACCTGTTTTTATTTGCATTAGAAGGGAAGTGAGGTTGGTGTTATGATGTGTGTGTGTGTGTGTGTGTGTGTGTGTGTGTGTGTGTGCGCGTGTGCAAGGGGTAGTGGGATGCATGAGAGAGAGAGCTGGCTCTGTTACTGTCTGTTGATCATTCTGATTAGCAGTGTGGCTGTAGCAGCAGCTCAGTCCTGAAGTTACTCGGTTTTATTATAAAGTTGTGAAGTTTCCCTTCATCCAGTGCAAGTGTCTCTGGGCTTTTGCAACATTATAGAGGTGGCTTTTGTTATAACTGACTAGATTTTTCGACATGATGAACCCCACGCACTATCTTCACGACACTCACCACTTCATTTGTTTCTAACCACCAGTCCTCCCCTCACATAGCCTGACAAGCCAGACTATAACATGAAAATGTATAGTTTGTCCATGACCGATACACCAAGCTCAATCTTTGGGGTGAAATCAGTTGTTGTCTTTCAAACTGCCTCTGCACGCAATAGGATAGCACTACCCCTGCAGCCAATCACAGCCATCTTAGCTGTTTGTTTTGCACTGCTGTAGCCCTGTCGTCATTGTGCTAAGCCTGCCTGTCCCCGACTCGCTACAAAGATAGAGCGTTGTGATTGGTCCGACAAAGCCTTGGTTCTACCGAGCTACTGAGGCCCTATGGTGTGTGGCTAGACCGGTTGACCGGTTGAGCAAAATTATTTGCCACTGCTAGGATATGTCTAGATTTCTAGGCTACCACTCCCATCCTATTTGCCAGACATTCGGACAAGCACACACAAACTTTGTTCTCTAATGACACCACTAAAAACAATAATACAAAGCTTTATTAATGGTTCTACTGATGAATCAAGTTCTCACTAAAAAGCCATTTGCATTGGAAAAGGCCATTAGGTCTTTTCAGTCACTCTTTGCGTTGCTTGGGGTGTCTCACTTTTGGAAAGAACCACAGTATTTTTGGAGGGCGAAGATGTTGCAGGGTTTGTGGCAGCATTCCTCCACAATGCCCCCCGGCACAGGCCCTCTCTTTGAGATGATAGTTTCTCCCCTGCTTCTGTAGGGGAACTCCACCACCTCAATCTCCTGGCCAGATTTTGGAGTCAGGAATCCTAAGAGCACAAAAGAAAGCAATATCTGACAAGAATGACACTTAATAATGGCCGGACAACACACAGTGAGACACACACACTACTTGTACTGCTCGCTGATAAAATGGCAACTGAAATCTGTGCTTGGTAGAATCTGTGATGCAGTAGTCATTATTGCTATGCTAGAGTTTCAAAAGGCTTAACATGGGCTCAGAGTGTTTAGGATCCCAAATAATCACAGTTTGTCTTTCCACTGAGCCAATGTTTTCTGTCACTCTCCCTCTCTCTCTCTCTGTCTGTTTCTCTCTCTGTGTTATCCCACTCTCTTTATCTCTCTATCTCCCCATCACTCTCTGCCTCTCTCCTTCTCCAGCTTATTCACTCTAAACAGTTTATCTTTGTCTTTCTCTTTCTGTCTCTCCCTAGCCTTCAGTTTTCTTGCCCCATGGTTCTTACCCTGGAGGGGGTCCAAGTCTCTCTTAGGGTAGTTGAAGCCGTCGTCTGCACACACCAGGTACAGTGCATCCACCAGGTGTGATCCACACAGGTGCTGGGCGGCAACAGCCTCAGTGCCCGAGGTTGACAGTGCAACCACAATAAGCAGTGCAGCTATCTGGAAACAGTGTGCCATGGCAAAGGTGGGCTGTCACACACAAGCACAGGAGCAAAGCCAAATGAATTACAATAGGTATGTGAAAAACAAAACAGAACAAAACAAACATCTGCACTACATTTTTATGATGAATAATCTAACCCACATTCCACACCAACTTGCTTTTGACGCCCCCCCCCACACACACACACTCCTCCCCACCTTGCAGCAGTCAATCTGTTGTTCTGTTCAAAATCTTTTCATGGCATTATTCAGTTCTGACAGCTTGCCAAATGAAGTGCTCACATTTTTTATTAAAATCTCTGAGCTCGGCAGTGGACTGAATGTTAATATAGCCAAGGGTTGGGCATCAATTGAAGTAACACATCAATTTGTAACATACTGGGTAACCTTGTTGCAATAGAGGGTGGATCCAATTTGTCCAAGGTCACACCTATACCCACATGAACAACGTTCATACATAGTGCAACTGTGTTCATCTGAGCAGGCTGTTGCTTTAAAGAAACGGAAAATCTGCCAAGAGACAGAAATAATAAGACGAATAATCAGAAGACAGAAAATATAGTCTCCTTTTCACTCTTTGTCCTGTTGATGGGTCTTTTCCTGTCCAATGGCAGTAGTGTAACATTAGTTTGAGCAACAGATCTCTTCTCTTGATTGAGAAAATATTAAGATGTATTATGTCACAGCCTGTTTGCTAATCATAATTCTGATGTAAGACAATTTGCATACATGTTTAAATAAGGGCTGTTATTCAGTATTAAGGAATTAAAAGAAAGGTTAATAGAAAGCAGCTTTAAATAAATTAAGGTGACAGTATTTAGACTACAAGCCCACGTGCCCCTTGGATCCCTTTGGGTCTCAATACACCCTGCCACACTCTCACTGAACACAGGATTCATATGTTGGGGAGCCTCACCTGTGTTGATTGATGGAGATGAAGGAGGTCTGGGTGGAGTTGGAGCTGGAGTTGGAGCTGGAGCTGAAGGCTAAGGATGAGCATCGGGAGCCTTGGCCTTATATACCCCCAGCAAGAGGGCCTGATCGTAGTGTTTTCTTCCCCAGTCAGCGGAAAAGAGAAGCAGAGTGAGCAAACAGCATCTCAGATTAGATAAGTGCCCGTTGGACGCAAATTGTGCGCCCCATTTAGTGCATTTGTCTCATTAGGACTTCCTGCCTTGTTAGTTATGTCAGAGGTGAAGTACCTGAGTGCCGCTGGCTGAGGAGAATGTCTGGATGCGCGCAGGATCATGTCGCCATGACTAACATTTGGCCTAAAGTAACAGGGCCAGTGGAGCACTGGGGTCACTTTTCATGTGCTATGGTGTTACTGTTCATGCATTTGCCCACAGAAATGCACACAGGCCATCTGGTGATGGATAGCATTTGCTATTTTTGTCTTTGCATCTTTTTCCACCTAGGTTTTTTTCAGCAGATGCAAAATTTGATCACAGACCAATACCCTACCAATACCCTACTATTGATTGTACACGCTGTTGCATGCACCCTAACATGCTGTTGCTTAGTCTAAATACAAGTGGTCAGTTCAAGGCTGTATACTTGTAAGCCCTGGAATCACAGTGAGAACCGAGCATCATTCAGAGTGTCTGGTTGGAGGTTTTCCATTTTCAGTTCATCAGTTAATCGAGTTATGAAATCCTGCAGAGTATGCCAACAAAAAGTATTTCTAACCTCTACCTATGAATATGCCCACGTCCGCATGTCTTGACATTTACACACATGGGCACACTGGCCTTTTATAGAATGCTGTACAAATACACAGATAAATACACACACAAATACATATGAATACACTCACAAACATACCCAGACAACAACAGTGAATACAGACACACACACACATACAGAGCTTTGACAGCACGTCTTTTGACCTGAGCCTTTGACTAGGTTAGGTGCCAACACTGTGGAAGACCTCATGTCTGATCCCAGTCCCAAGGAAGCTACACCCCAGTGAACTGAATGACTTCAGGCCTGTTGCTTTAACCTCCCACATAATGGAAACTATGGAGCGGGTACTACTGCACCTCCTCAGACCCCAAGTCAGTCATGCACTTGATCCACGACAGTGAGCATACCAGGAGAAGGAAGGTGTGGAAGACGCCAAAATGTAGGAGGGTAAAAGTCAATGTTGTCAGAAAATCAAATACTCAAATCAAATACTGTAAAGTGCAGATACTTGAAAATGCTACTAAAGTATTGTATTTCATTACTTCTCATCTCTGCACATACACACATACACATTCAAGCACCTCACTTCACAGGATTATACAGCATCGTTAAGTAATTATTGTGCAAACAAACTATGAATTTGTAAAAGATTTTATACAAACAAACAGTGATAGAAGTAAGGGATGGTGAGAACTCGGAAGGTGCATGTGTTTTCCATTTTACAAGGAGCTTCAGGTGAGCACTTGGGATGTATGCTTTATTTCCTTTGGATAGCAGGTGGTGTCAACACCATATGGTGGTGCATCTAGTTTATAAAGACTCAACACTCACTCTTTTACTGTTACAAGTTTTATTACCCACTTCTCTTACCAAAAGTGCATACAAAGGTGTAAAGTTATAAATACAGGTCTCCATTTTTCAATTTAATCTCTAGTCTACCATTACTATGTTGACATCACAACAGATGAAAACGTGTAGAAGAGAAGAAAGAGGTAGACAAGCATGCATTTTGCTCATGACATTTTGAGACATATTATGGATTACATATGATATGTACACAGCTAACAAGTACATACTTTCTAGATGAAAACATTCCACATACATAAAAATTCCATTCGGCAAGCCCCCCTCCCTACACCCCTTCCCCTCTAGTACTATTCGCTATGGCCGTAATTCTCCCATGTGCTTAAGTTCAAAAAAACGCTTAGCTGTGCGCTTTCCAGCCTGCACGCATTTTGCAAGTGACTTAAGTCTGACGCTAAAATGCGCAAAAGGCTCTATGGCCCTTAAATGACAGACGGATAACTAACAAATGTGCAGCTAAGTGCTTTTTTGGACTTAAGGACATAGGAGAATTCTGCCCTATGTTGCTAGTTTGCCGTGTATACTATATATACTGTAGCAAGAGCTAACAGAGCTAACATTCAGTAGTTCATAGACATGTCCACAGGACAAACAACTCAGTGCAGCCTCACAACCTGATTTGAAAAGGTCCATTTATATACTAATTATCGATAAATGCACCAAGTATCAGTTTTGCTTGGAAAGTCTATCAGAAGTAAGTTAGTATGGTAATAATGCGTGTTGTTGGTTGATATTGTTTATAGCATGAGACTAGAACATGAGGAAGTCAGCTTATCTTTTGGAGGGAAGTATTAACCTAGAATTTTATTTGTCACTGTGATGATGGCTGAGTTGGTGTTTTCAAATGCCTTCATTTCATTGCTGAGGCTTTAAACGCCATTTCATGCACCATAGATAACCAGAGAACTGTAATAGGAATATTTAGGAATATGATTTATTAGCGAGGCAGTGCTTTGTGTTCCACTGTGCCCCAATGACACAGCAGAATGAATGAAATAATATGTATTCAAACTTAATGACACTCAACATTTACCATTTTGATTGTGAAATGACACATTTGAATGTATTAAAGAATATGGAGTTTTGGATGCCAAATGTACATTTGAATGATGACTTTCCAAACATAACCATCTGTGTAGTGTCAAGTTCTGTTTCACAATGAATTCATTTCTACATTTGGAATCAGTCAGAGATAGAGTAAAGAACAATGACTAAAACTACACTGAAGGGTCCTGCACTAGGCCAACATCATTGCTACACATCACAATCGTAAATAACCATTAGAATCAGAATTTCATTCAGACCAAGAACTCGCTATGGCTCGTTATCTTCAGTCACAATCATTGCTGTCGTTGTTGTCACCACCATCATCCTCATCATCATCATCATTATCATCACCAGCAACATCATTATCATCATCAGAATCTAAATGCAAGTGGCCAGTTCCTTTAGGGCTGTACACCTGCCCAGGCATCACAGTGAGAACTGGACGTCATTCAGAGTGTCTGGTTGGTAGTTTCATTTTCAGGTTAATGGTTCAGGTTCATTTTCAAAAAACTTGAAAGAGTAAGAAGAGACATTGAATAAAAAATGTAATTAACCTCAAAACACATTCTAATTTAGAAATACTTTTTACAAACCATTGGTCAATCTATTATGAAATCCTGCACAGTATGCTAACAGTGACCTGTAGGATATTACATTCTTCCTTCACAGTTTAAGACCAAATGTTTACACACTACTGGTAGCATACACAGCTAATTTTTCCCTCAGATTAACTTCAAGTTCCTGTGTGGTGAGGTGAAGCAAATGCCATTTTTTCCCCATAGAGATATGTACATCAACAGTAGCACTTTATCCTACACTGCTCTCTTTACACGGTAGCCTATGGTAAATGTAAAATACAGTTTAAGTCTACTGAGTCTATTAAGTCTACCAGGATGTGATACTTGTGTTATTGTTGTTTCACCCTGAAAGTTAGTGTGACACTAGCGTGCTTTGTGGTACAGTATGCTGCTGACAGTGTTAGAACTGCCGTGTTGTTTCAAATATTACAGAAAATAGCCTACAATTGAAGTTTGTTATGATTACATTATAGAATGCCACTGAAACCTTTCCATAGCATTTATTTAGCTTCTTAGCCTGGTGTGCCTGGATGCCCCTTGTTGGAGACTGAGAGGTCATGTACCCTTTCTGTCGACCATGGCTGTACCCTGTAGAAGCATTTCAATGGAACTGAGAATTTACATCACATTCAGCAGATGGTGGTGTAACTCAGTTACTATGACATTGATGATAATACAAATTCAGTGATCACAATATAACATAAAATATTTATAGCCAGTCATGAACGGAAACAAAGCCAAAGGAAACAAATCAAGGACTCCATGATCGATTTTAGGATAAAAATGAGTGAATTCATAAATTATCTACCACAGTCAAATCAGTCAAAAAGCTACAGAGAAATATATCCAGTATCAAAAACCAACATGGCTAAAATGCCCGTCAAATTTCTACTGGCTACATCAACACAAGAAGAAAACTCCCTGAAAGTTGTACTACAATAACATCTGGAGGATTTCATTCTTTTTTTTCTGAAATATACATTCTCTACAAAATAGCCCACCTGGGTGTCATAGTGTCATATTAGCGTTGCCAGGGTTGAAACAGGTAGCTCGTTTATAGGATCAGCCACATGCTGGTGCAATCCCACTGGCCAGAGTAGAAAAGAAACAGTGGCCACTGGTTGGTCATCGTATAGTAACTGGAGTTGGACCAAAGGAAGCACAATGGCCACAGGAAATTTTTTCATAGGTGAGGAGCTGGCACATGATCAGTCAATAAATGGCTGTAAAATGCTGGGCAGTAGAAGCAGCATAGATGTGGAGCCTGAGGGCTTTGTCTAACAACATCTATTCTGTGGCTGCTACCATCAAACAGTAAGTGACTCGATAGAGCCCTGCTTCATCATTCCTGCTATTGCCTCGACTTTGAATGGTGCACTTAAAGGCTGTAGGTCATTTCTAAGTGGACCACATACTCTTCAGGGACAGTCAAAAGTGTTAAGTTGTACGCAGCTGGACTTCTTATTGGAGTTTGAAGACGTTTCACCTCTCATCCAAAAGGCTTCTTCAGTTCTGGCCTGGTGATGGAGAAACCAGGAGATATAACTCTGGACTGAAGAAGCCTTTTGGATGAAAGGTGAAACGTTTTCAAGCTCCAATAAGGAGTTCGCTTTTGATTACCACGACCTGGAGGAATGAGAATCTTCACAGACTTCAGGAACAGTGTTTTCTGTACGCATTTCTGTGAGGTGGCTGCATACAGATAATATCAGGGGGTATTCCAAGTCGGTGGTTGAGTGGCAAACCTGGTTAAGTTAAGCCGGAGATAATGGCAAACCTGATAATAGAGGAGCCTTGAGTCATCACTCTCTTAACTAAACAAAACAAGCAGGCTACTCTATTAGGAGGTTTACAGCTTCCTCTAGCTTAACTTACCTACAACTATAGCTTAAGTTTATCACTTAACCACCTACTTGGAATACTGACTGACCACAAATCTAGAACAACAATCTAAGAGGACTCTATTATGTCATACAAGACTGGAAGACTGGAAGAAAAGCACATGCACAAAGAGTAGGAAAATGTGAAATGCATTAGACATAATGGCTAATATAGACAATCATTGAGGTTATTACAATTCTATTTTAAAATTCAGGTATTACATCCTCATCCCTTTGTTCCTGGTGTGTATTTCTGTAAACTGGAATACAGAGAGGATGTCTCATGCCAGATCCCCTGAGAAGAGGCAGACCAGAGAAGGAGTCTTCACGGCAACTCACGGAAGACTAAAACAGAGGAAGGGAAAAGACTACGGAGTTTAGACTTTCTGTATGTCCACTGAGAGATACTGGTATCACCCAACCATGGGGATAAAATATCCTCTCCATTCGTCTCTCTCTTTCTCTCTTACTCTTCTCTCATTCAGTTTCACAGCCTCCCAGTTTAGAAATATAGCCAGCTTTACATCTCTTACTCTATTCTGCATGTCTCTCTCTCTCTGTCTCAATTTCTCTCTATCTTTATCTCTTTCACCCTGTTTGGGACTTAAAGTTAGACTATAAACAAATAGAAAACCAGGGTCTAGACTTTGTGCGATCCAGAGACAGTGAGAGGGTAGCTGGTAGCGCAGGTCTATCTGGCAGTAGAGTATGCTGTTAGCTTAGCTTAGCTCCTTGAGTTGTTGTTGGGGATATAGGAGGTATATACCTGTATGTTCCACATTCACACTCTCATGACTTGGTCCTCTACTGTGTGTTGACACAGGGAGCCAGAGCCCTGGCAGGGGAGCACCTAGTGGCCGGACTGCCTGGTCCGGAGAGAGGCAGGGCCCGGTGGGTGGGGGTGCTGTGCCCAGGGGAGAAGCCGTGGTTGGGGGTGGCGGGCCCTGGTGAATAAGCGTGAGCGGGGCTCCCCGGGCCAGGAGAGTAGGTGTAGGGGGGAATTTCGGCTGAGGCAGGGAAGAAGGCGGCGGTGGCGGCGCGGTGGTTTGGCGAGGCGCAGGGTGACATGCGGGGGCTCAGCTCGCCCATCTGCAGACGCCACAGCAGCTCCTCGTTGTTGCGGCTCAGCCGCTTCTTCTCGTTGCTCTCCTTCTCCACCGACACATGAAGATTGGCATTCTCTTCCGACAGGTGCCTGCAGGACAAGCAACACATACAAGCGCAATGAAGATAAGCTGAAAAGATCATAAGCTATGTGCCACACTTGCTTATTAAACACAGACATTATCTCAGCCTTAGGCATCTCTCTAGATAAGTTGGATAGTGCCCAATGTAGCCTGTTGTATAAATGCTTATTTATTCATCATTAAGTGCCAGGAGACTTGAGGCAATTGGAAGCATGGGAAAAGCCGGGTCACTGAGTGTCATTCATAGAGGTGTGTGAGTGTGGTCTAACTGTGGAGATGGCAAGTTGGGGGGGGGGGGGTGTTATGTATGTTATGGCCTGAGGTGTGTGAGTGTGGTCTAACCTGGAGATGGCATGTTCGCGGGTGTGTTATGTGTGTTATGGACTAAGGTGTGTGAGTGTGGTCTAACCATGGAGATGCCAAGTTCAGGGGTGTGTTATAGGTGTTATGGACTGAGGTGTGTGAGTGTGGTCTAACTGTGGAGATGGCAAGGTTGTGGGTGTGTTATGTGTGTTATGGACTGAGGTGTGTGTGTGTGGCCTAACCTGGAGATGGCAAGGTTGTGGTCAATGCGTGCTTTCATGTCCTCATTCTGCTGCTGCAGTACTTGGACCCGTTCCTCAAGAACCACATTCTTATGGGCCTGCTCATAGGACAAAGTACACACACAGCCTACCATTACATTCTTAAATGAACACATATAACAATGCTTCCATGATAAACCAGCCCGTTGCACAAAAGTGCAACTATTTTACTGTAAATATAAAACAGATGCTACAATGTCTAATTACTAATTACAGACTAAAACTCAATCAGTCCAAATGTCCCACCCATTCAGGGATGTTGTTCTGAGCCTACCATTTTCTCAAGGTCTAAAATCTTCTTCTCCTGATCATGGATCTGTTGGTTCTTCATCTCTAGAACATCTTTCAAGCTCTTCAGGTCCTCCTCTATGTGTTGGTAAGGAGCTAGGGCATCCTACAACACAGGGGAGCTTTTCTTAGACTACCACAATTAGCAATACAGGGTGTGATGCTCAAAAACATACAATATTTTTATGATTGAGGTGGTTTTACTCTGTTTACTGTATGTGTACACACGTGAATGGGTATGAGTGTGTGTGTGTGTGTATGTGTGTGTGAGAGAGAGAGAGAGAGAGAGAGAGAGAGAGAGTGTCTGCTTGTGTGTGTGTGTGTGTGTGTGTGTGTGTGTGTGTGTGTGTGTGCGAGCCTGGGAGACATTACCACTATCTGTTCATCAGCGCTTCTCCTGAGGGCTTCCTCAAACCTCTTAGCCTTGTCTTTGAGGGTCTGGTTCTGGAAAGTCAGGGTGTCCACCTGGTCCTGTAAACATCAAACCACACACAGAGTCTTGGATTATCTTGGCAACTGGGATTTAACATTTAAAAGGCATTGGGATGTTGCACTGTGATGTTGCACTGTATGCCATCTAGCAGATGACTACATGCAAACTTTACAGTAAACATGCAAGGAGTCTGAGAGGCATAGTTGTGCCTGCGGGTCAAACTATGAATGGGTCTAAGGGGACCCAGGTTTGAGTCTGATCTGAGGTTATTATTTATGATTATTTCATTATCAGATAAGTAAAAAAGCCCATAATGCATTGCTGCACCTGTAGTGAGAGTCTAAACTGCTGGAAATCCTCCTCCAGTTTGCTCTTCTGCTGCTCGTGGGCTTTCCTCAGGTCTGGGTAAACACACACACAGATACACATACACATACACATACACATACACATACACATACACACACACACACACACACACCATACACAGTAGAAAGCAAATACATTTATTACACTTTCATGATGTCCTTATGTGTGTATTGATATTGTTTCCTTAATAAGACACATACCTCTCATGGTGCGGGTGTGTTCCTCCTGGAGAGTTGCCATGGTGAGGTTCTGCATGGTCTTCAGCTCATCCATGGCAGATGCATGATTCACAGTCATTTCAACAATCTAATGAGGGAAGAAGACACACAGACACACAGACACACACACACACACACACACACATACACACACACACACACACCTCTTTTTCTTTGGTTCACCTTGACCCTACATGACCATCCAGGGATATTCAGGTGTATGCGGGACTGGATAAGGTACATGTACAGACATTTTCGGTGTCCATACAGTTTTGGATACACTTCTTAATAGTGTAAGAAACACCTCCTAAAGAGCCATGTGTGTAGCTGTAGCTATGGGTTCCTGACCTGCTCCTGCTGCTGGGTCCTCAGCTCCTCCAACTCAGCCTGGTGCTCCGCCCTCAGGTGCTCCAGCTCGACTGAGTGACGACATTGAAGCTCCTCCTCTAGAGCTGCAAGCTCCGCCTCCTGTTTCTGCTGCAGTCCCTCCACTTCTTGGTGGAAGTTGTGTTCCAGCTCTGCCTTCTCCTTCTGAATATGCTCCAGCTGCTCCCTGTTACAGGCTGGAGGACATGTGGAAACCAGGGGGTCAGGAGTTGTCTGGTTAGCTTCAGTCAATTAGCAAGACACTTCCTAGGCACCATTTTTTAGAAATTCCATTGTTTTCGGCACCGTTTCCCCAATGCTGATTGGTGGGCCCCTTCAGCTCATGCAAGAGTTTAGTGTTGTGCATGAACTCCCATGCGTGTGCCTGTAGGGCACGGTATGCAGGTAAATTTCTGTTCCATTCCACTTCCATGAAAAGTCACCATCTGTTTTTAAAATCTTGTCCTGTCACGCTACCAATCTTTAAACCGGGGTAAATAAATTTTCTCTACACGATGCATTGAGTTTTAAGACACTGATATGACATTGTAATCAAGCCCACGAACAAGACACAAGCCAATTACACAACAATTTCCATTATCAAGGCTTTAAAATAGGCTACTCTATTGTGAAAGATTCCAGCATCTCGCCCTACACCCAGTTCAAGCACAACTTTGTCACATGAAATGTTGCCTGCTGCTGATGAAAAAATAGTCTTACCCTCTCTTTCATGTTGATTTCTCACCTTGGCTGTCCCTGACTTGCCTAAGTCCGAGCCTATGCCGCTTTTCTGAAATCAGCGGTGGCAAGAAAAACAGGCAGGTCTCCCAAATGTAGGCTATAATCACCTTTCCTTTCGCTATACTGGTTCAGCCAAGTTATCAGTAGGCTTGATACACTTTTCTCCACATTCTTGCTGTCAATCAACTGAATTGTCAGTCAAAGTGTTTTTGAACTGTGTGGCCAACATGCTAGAGCATATGGTTTGCTGTTGGCATGTTTTATTCACTGCTACACTTTTAGTCACTCCAACACCCAACAATAAAAAAAAAACTAAAAGTGCCTGAAAAAAGTGAATGTTTAACATCACTAAACATCACTGAATGTAATGTCAGGAGCACAAACGGGATAATTATTATTCCCACTCCACCCCCCGTCCATATTTTTCCTGGGATTAATGGTAAATTACTTAATAAGAGCACTTCATCAACTGCTCCATGTTTTTTAAAATGAAAAACGCACTTACGGGCAGCGCTGAATAGGCCTACCAATGGGCTGTGATTTTGAGCCAGAGGACGATGCGTGTTCACACACACACACCGCTTTGTGCCGTCATTACCTCCATTATAAACATGAGACCTAACTGGCTACATGAAATGGTGCCCCATAAAATCTCATTTTTAAAAATGACAAATTTGTTCAATTTTGGCTGAATTCACAAGCCTATCATTTCCCATTTAAATGAATGGGGGTAGAACTTCCTCACTTCCTTTTATAATACCTCCATGGCGGAATTCACTCACACATTTAAACAGTAGCCAATCAGCTGAATGCACTTATTCAGAGATAGGTATTTTGTTAAAAAACAATACAGCAACACTCATAAAAGGGTCACACACACACACATACACACACACACACACTCACACACACAAACACATACATACACACACACAAAAACACACACACACACACACACACACACACACACACACACACACACACACACATATTCACACCCACCCACAGGCAAGCACTCACCCACTTCTTCCTTAATCCTGTCCAACTCCAAAGAGAGTTCCTTCTCCTTCTCAGAGGCTGTCTGGCTCTGAAATGTGTATTTATAGCCCAGACTGAATAATTTGTTTGCTCAGAAAAAATGTTCATTACATTACTTAAAATTAAAACAATGAATATTTTTGACATCACAAAGGCCATAAACTCACCTAAATGCAGAGCAATGACAAGAAGTGCTTAAATATTCCAAATTCATAACATGCAAATAAACATACAAACTTTCTATCATAAAAATCATACCCATATCATGCTGTATTAAAGTGTTGCTATATTGAACAGCAGGGGGCAGTGTACCCACAATAAGCCAGTGTTCTTTCAGCCTGAGCCCACTGCAGTGGTGCATATTGCTATCTTAGCCATTCAAGATATCGTCGCTGTCGGGTGAAAAACACCACTTTTGTTCATTTTTATTTTTCATAAAACAATGCTATTGGTCAGTCATCATATTGGTCTGTGAGTTTTAGACAAATTTAACATGTAACTATATGAACACAGGCCAACATGACATTCAGTTTTTTAGATAAAGCATGTTTTTTCTAACTTTAAAAAATTATTTTGGACATACACGGTTTTCATCCAACAGTGACGATATTCAATTATAACATTATCAGGGTTGGAATTGACTTCAGTCACTAAGACATTGTTAGTGGAGTACATTAGACTGGTGTTGTCAGCATGGACTTGAGGAGATCTTTGCTTTCTTTGAAGTGCAGGTCCTGTCTTCATAACGGTCTAAATTATATTTTCTTCTACATTCAGTGTTAAAATCAAACCATCAGTCCCTTTCAAAGTAATCACACAACACGCTTAACCAATCCCTATTCAGCAAAGTTATTGATATCTATGCCCACAAACAATACCCTCTGATAATCCTTCATAAATACCACTCTTAAGGCCAGAGAAGACAGGTGGTGTGTTGGCAGTGGTGTGGGTTACCTGTAGACACAGGTGCTGTGTGCAGATGGCAAAAGCCTCCAGGCCCAGGGTGGTCTTCTTCAGCTCAACCCGCATCAGCTCCAGCTGCCTGGCCTGTTCCTCACAGCGCTCCTGCAATCGCAGCACCTCCTCCTCCGAGGGGCCCTCCTTCTGAGGAGCGGCAGACTCAGGGGCACTCTTCTGGGGGGAGGCACTGTGGGTCACCCTTTGGACCGCAGCCACAGGCCTCTGCCTACTGGGGACTGGGAGTGAGAGATAATAGGTATATACAGTATGGTCCGTCGGTCAGTATGGCAAAGTAATAACAATAATAACAACAATAATCTATTCATTTGTATAATATCTGATACAATACTTAGATTTATTTGTATAAGAAATATACAGACCCTTTCAAGAGAGTTTTACTATTGGCGTCATTGCTGGTCCCACAAGGTTTCATATGGCTGTTTGATGTAATATAACCGTAGTGGAGGTAGTTTGGAATGAAATGTTCATGCATCTTTTACTGCATTTTTATTTTTACTGTTGAAATGGCCTATTATTATATAATATTATATTTATTTATATATTCTAAGAAGCCCATTGATAATGATTTCTATGCGTATGATTTGAGAAATATAATATATATCTGTGTGTCTGAAAGTAGTGACTTGACAGAAACTACAACACATTTGACCATCACAGTTCTAGGTCATGAAGGGTTAACATCCGCAGCTGACAGACAGCAGGTCTCAGCACAGACTAATCAATATCAATGACTCTGGCTGATCAGCAGTTGATAAATTAACGGTCACGATTCAAGCTGAATTCCTGCGGCAGAGAATCCTGTGATAGAGCTGTCACTGGTTCTGCTTGTAGAGCACAAATTTAATTTCCGCCTGTTTTACTAAGAATCAGGAGATGAAGATGGGTGAAGCAGGGCTTGATACCGGGACAATGTACCAATACTCTCCACTTGTAATTGAACATAAGGGGTCTCTTCAGTTACTGTGACAGCATTTTACAGCAGCGTTTACCATATTTCACAGCAGTGTTAAGTACTTGCTTTTTTAAACGTTAGCCAGAGCCCTATCTACATGTAAACCGCAATGATGTTAGCCAGAGCCCTATCTACATGTAAACCTACATGTAAACCGCAATGATGTTAGCCAGAGCCCTATCTACATGTAAACCGCAATGATGTTAGCCAGAGCCCTATCTACATGTAAACCGCAATGACGTTAGCCAGAGCCCTATCTACATGTAAACCGTAATGACGTTAGCCAGAGCCCTATCTACATGTAAACCGTAATGATGTTAGCCAGAGCCCTATCTACATGTAAACCGCAGTGATGTTAGCCAGAGCCCTATCTACATGTAAACCGCAATGATGTTAGCCAGAGCCCTATCTACATGTAAACCGCAATGATGTTAGCCAGAGCCCTATCTACATGTAAACCGCAATGATGTTAGCCAGAGCCCTATCTACATGTAAACCGTAATGATATAGAATGGTTTTGTTCTGCTTTCTATTTCCTCTTCCAACTATGCTGGGTGGGATGGATGTATTTTTTTTCATATCTTCTTGAAGGAGAAACACATACACAAAGATCCTGCATACTGTATCTACATTTCCATGATGTGAAATCCACCGGGCATTCTTAGTGGATAATCCACAAGAGGCAATTCCACCAGTGCTGCCAGTAGACTGGGATAATTAGTGCTTCTGTTTCTCTTTGTAACTCTGGAGCTTTGCTGAGATGAAAGAATGACTCAATTAAACATGCCGGATGGCAGAAGCACATGATTTATTAGTGCTTTTACCTGGTGATTGAGGTTTGGGGGAGACCACTGCTAGTCGTTTAGGGGAAGACAAAGCTGGGTGGGCAAGGTCTGAGTTCTTCTGTAGCTCTTTTTTGGAAGCTGTTGATGAGCAATGTAGATGATTATTACAGCATTCAGCACAAAATAATTTCACTCATTTTCAAAAAAAAAAACAAAAAAAAAACAATAAAACATGAGTGCTTAGAATGACTGAAAGACACTGCAGAAACGCCAAAATGCGACAGACCATCGATCGAGCACATCCAATTTCACATTCTCTCAGTCTCTCCCCCTTTTTTCCTTTCACCCTTTTATGCCGGCCTCTCTCCCATCCCCCCTCTCCTGATGCTAGGTGGCCCATGGATCAATTTCAATATGATTCAGTGAAGCGCAAAATGGGTGCGCTGCCATGTCCTAGTCCAATCCCCTGTTCTCCAAATTGCACCCCAAGGGCAGCTGACGCTGTTCAGTACAACCACAAAACATGCAATATTAATCTCATATCAGTGTCAAAGCTCAGTGCACATCACCTTCATGTGTTACCATACAGCAAATGTGTTTGCATAATGTGACAAGGTGGTGACTGAGATCCTTTCAAAAAGCCTAAAATGTTAAATATTAAACAGCTAACAAAAGATCTCTTCTTTTGGATTTCAACTGTTTTTTAAACCACACTTGGTACTTGACACATGGCTTTCATGCAAAATCTGGACAGGACTGATTAAAGGTGAGGTCTGCCCTGCCCTGAGATGGGTGCAATTTGCTTGTTGATCTGAAATACATATCAGCAATCATTTTGTGGAATTCAGGACATTACATTTAAAGAACTTTAAGTGTAATACATTTCAAATTAAGAAATGCTCTGTGTGGCAGTAGGTGTTATACAATCACCACACAGACTGATAATGCTTCAAGTGGTGGTGGTGGCATAGTGGTTAAGGAACTTGGCTAGCATGCTAGTACCCTGGAAATTTTGGGTTCAAATTCCACCATTGTACCCTTTGGCAAGACACTTACTGTTAAGTTGCTCTAGGGGAAACTGGCCCTGATGTAATTGATCGTTGACAAATGTAAGTTGCTTTGGATAAAAGCATCTGTTAATGCATAAAAGTTTATTTGAACCATAGGTTGAAATGTGCCAGAGTTCTACTTTAAGCCTTAAAGTCTTGTCTTGAGATTAAAGGCACACCAGGCAACATTTTACATTGTTTTTAGATAAATTTACTAGCTTTGTAGTCACTCCAGTGGTTAAATAGCTCATTATGGGGTGAATAAAGTCTCTTTCAGCACTCTCCTTTGCTTAATCATGCACAGCATATACAATATGACAACACCGGCCCAATGTTAAATGAAACCAAAACTGAATGAAACTGAAATCGTCTTTATTAGCTTGTCGGTCAACATAACTCTATGAAAATGATCATCGCTAATTCCCATGCTTTGGGTTTGCAAACAAATCCACATGGATTGGTGAGAATGTACAATGTTGATGCAATGTTTTTTTTTTTTAATCGGCGACTATGAGGGAGTTTCAGAGGTAAACATTCGCTTGCCTGGTACCTCTGTAAACACCTTCCACTGTAGCAAGAACTGACTCACCTGTGGCAGGTGGCGGGAGGAAAGAGCGTCGCTTGAGTGCGGGAGTGGCAGGGGGCTGAGGGCTGCCCTGAGAGGACACCCGGGTAGCACCCCCTGGTGCTGGGGAGATAATCCTGTGGAATGGGGGTTCATCACTGACACTGCTAGGACCTGGAACCAAGAGAAACACAAATACACTCAGATAGGGACATTCACATGTGCCTGTACACATACAGCACAGCCTTACACAGTCACAGACATAGCCATAAACACACATATGCACATATACACACATACACATACTGACTCTCTCGCTCTCTCATACACACATGCACACACACACACACACCACACACAGACACACAGAGATGCACACTCAATATAATGAGTGATGTGAACAATAGTGAATAAAAGTGAGTAATGGGCTGTATAGTATCTGGGTCAGACCTCACCTACTGTTGTAATGGAGCAAGGATGCTGGAACAGATCACATTATAGATTACATTACATTATAGACTAATGATTATCAAATGGGATTGAGAGTGCTGATCTAAGCAAAGCAGTATGATATAAAAATGTTAACTGGCAAAAAGGGCCATTTTGCCCATAGTGGATGGCTACACATAATACACTGATTGACGTGCTGTGTGAGTACACTTTGTATGTGTTCTTGAATTATAAGGTTTCCATAGTTTCTTGTAGAGAAGAAAAGGAATTACAAACAGGAGCATTTTTTCGATTATACGTGTGGCAGCCAGGCAGTTCTGCCTCTGTGTCCCTATCTAACAGCAGACATCAATTACCTGAGCTGAGCATCAATGTCCTTTAAAGGCAACGCTCCAGTCTCCCCAGCCAACCCACCCCCATCAATAATCTCAGTAATCACACCGTGGAAAAAGAACAGAAAAGAAAATTAACCAGCCCATAAACCCCTGCCTTTCCCTCTCTCTCTCTCTCTCCCTTCCTCTCTCATTCTGTCTCCTTCTCCTTTTCTCTCTCTCTCTCTCTCTCTGAGGGTGGATTAAATGCAGCCAGTCCCACACACTACACCTGCATATGACGTCTGCTGGTGTGATGATAAAGAAGGGGAAAATATGGGTCTCTGACTTGACCTTGATTACTCCATAGATTTCTAGTGGTGCAGGACATGTATGAGCTGTGGGTTATGGACTGAGACTTTTCCTGGAAAGTTGTAAGGAGGGCTGCTCTGTCACTGACACAGACTAAGATAAATGACTCTTCCTATCCTCGCCTCAGCATTGCATATTTATATACCAGGTCCTTTGTTTGTGTATCTACCTCATACATTACATAAGACCTTCTAAGACTTAAGATAAAACTGGATAAGGTGCGTAAATTTAGTTCCATTTGTTAAATATGCAAATACTCACTCTCACCAGCTCTGTCTCATCCAGCCAGAGACTTTATGAGAGGTCTCTTTCCAACAGCCTTTCACAGAAAGCCATGTGGAAACCCGTTATTTTAACCTGTCTATGTGTGTGCTGTACTGTGTTGTTCACATTATAAAATACCAACCAATGGAGCTGCTAATCTTTAGTCAACCCACCTCTGCAGAGGAAGATCCCAGAACAACAGAACCATCATGTGGCTAGCATCTCAGTCAACATGATGAAAATAAAGCATAATTTGGACTCTATTCTAATTGTGGAGACTAGAGAAGATATTAAACTGCAGTCTGCGCAGCAGCAGTTGGGCTTCAGGCCAGAGTGTGTTCCCACCAGAGAGCCCGAAAAAAAACAAAAAAACATTAGCCGCTTCTTAGAAAGATTACTATGCTACAGCACAGACCAGGATGAGGAAGCTTTAGATTGGCTGAGCAACGATCCCAAACGAACTTCCTATTGGTGCGCGAGTGGAAATGTGCCTGTGAACATCAGCCACTTTAAAGCGAGGCCCCCCCTGGTGTGCGGACCATGCAGAAGTGGGTTAGCTGCTCCGAGGCACACCAGCGCCAATGCCAGCGCCAGCACCAGCTAAAGCTTCATCTTCCTCTTCTTCTTCTTCCTCTCTCTCTCTAGCCAGGCCCAGGCTCTCTGTAATCCTGTTCTGTGGGATGTGTTTATCAAGGGGAGCCAAACACCAGCCGCCACCAAGTAAAAGCCAGCCACAATACTAAGCAGACCTTCTCAGCGCTGGTAAATAGTACTTGTTTTGGCTCATCAACGCAAGGAGAGGGGTGGGGTGGGGAGGGTGGTTGCACAATACACATTACACATTCCTGTGCTCTCTATATACATATCTAGCCGACACTCTTAACGAAAAGAGCATGAATGGTCACATACAGTACACACACTGTGAGAAAAGACCAGAAAGAGAGAGAGAGTGAGAGAGAGAGAGAGAGACGGAGACAGAGCAAGAGAGGAGAAATTGGTTTCACATGAAAGATGTGAAGTGGCCACTGTGGCTGGCTAACATGGGGCAGTGGTGCACTGCTAGCTGACACCTATGGCCTAATGAAGACAAATGTTGAGCTAGGTAACACGTAACACGAGGAGAGCAGCAATGCGGCTCCACTGACAGGTCTGAGGCCCAGAGACACAAGGCAAAGATAAACACTCCCTGGTCTGGCATGTCCAAGAAGACAAATAAGCCTAGACCTGGCACCGGTGCACTACAGCACAGAATCACTTTAATACTGGCTGCTATTCAGAAAGCTTACATGCAGACAAAGAAGTACACTGCAAGGCAAACTTGATTCTTTCCTTAGAAAGGCTCTATTATGGAAAACAAATATATTAAGATGATAAGACGATGTGTGTTAGTGTGTGTGTGTGTGGTGTGTGAAGTGGACTGGATAAAGAATGTGTGTGTGTGAGGGAGAAAGTGTGTTTGGGGACCAACTGCTTCCCCTTAGGTGAGGTGCTTTAAGACGGTTCCAAGCCAAAGCTCTTTGGAGTATACAGCTTGAGGAAGAGGAGAGAGGGAACACAACCACTTCCTTTGAAAGTTCTTCTAGATACCAGGTGTAGTGGTAATTAAAGGAAATGAAAAGACATCATAAATGAAAATGGCTATTCAAACAGCTGACATTGGTCAAAACACTTTGAATGACTTCTTAGAGTGAGAAATGTATAACAACCTTCTTCCACCACCACCTTCTCTGGGCTCAAGAACAGTCTCAAATGTCCACAGAGAGTTTGAGTAAGTTAAATACCATACCAATTGTCTACAGACCATCTCACTATCTATTGGGATATATATTGGGAAAAATGTAACTCTCCACAGAAGGAATTTCTCTAAAGTCCCTCCCTGAACCAGCAAGGGACACCCATGGTTTAATGACTGTAAGTCGAGTGACTCCCACCTGAAATTAGACAAAGTGAAGTCTTCTGCTTAGGCAGTGACCGAATGAAAAGAGTCGCTGAAGTAAATCCCTGTGCCTACTAACCTAGATGTGTGCTCCCCCTCCTGTACTGAACCAGACCTTATTCACAATACTCTTGTCGACTGCATCAAACCCGCATTGACCAGTGTTGTCCTCAGAAGTACTGAAGAGAACCAGACAGATGTTAAAGCAACACTAAGTTTTGTGGTGGTTTGCTATCCTGACACCCAGATCTTTCTATACCCTAACTGACATCTGTGATCTTGTCTAGTATCTGTTCACTATCTAAATGCTGGACTTGAATCTTATTCCTCAATCTGGGGCTGCAGCAAGCAGAATAACTCTCTTAATAATGAGTCTTGTGTTACATAATGCAGTAAATTTTATAAAAAAATGAAATGGATAGAGACAGTATTAATGGTACAGCTAAAGATGGAACGATCAAAGATTGAACACAAGATATCAAAATACATATTAATCAGACAAACGTTTTGGTTTTCTGAAAGCCTAGACTCTGGAAAATCCAACTGATACGGTCTGTGGTTAGAATAACAAATGTGCTTTACATCATTAGTTACATGGTAGTAATCTCATAAATAGACAGAGGATCTATCTGGAGATGGGATGGGTTTCAAAAGAACATCAGAGACAACTGGGGCAACAGAGACAAAAGTACTTCACACAGCCTGCTCAGCACAGCTGGGGTCCCAGGCATAGAGACTAAGCTGGCATACATTAGAAATGACTGAGGAAAAACCGAAGACCACTTCTCCACAACTGAACAGGCAACCTGAGGGGTGTTGTGTAAAGGCCTGGCATGACTTCTGATTCATTGGTGAAATCAGTGTTCTTCAGGGAAACTCAAATCCCTCTACACACACACACACCCACACACACACACGCACACGGAGAGAGATTTATTTACAACAAACAAATGGATTATTACACTGCAGTAAACCTAGCTTGTTTCAAATGCTAGAGGGTATTTTCTTGTAGCAGTGCTATTTCCAAGGCAAGGCTATTTTCAAACGTGTAGAGACATGTAATCCAAAAATGTCTCAAATAAATTATTGACGACAGCAAGTCATTATTTGTGTGTGCAGCAACATATTTTTTTTCTTGTTTCAATGGAGAGTTTCACGTTAAAACAGTTCCCTATTTTTGGTGTGTTATTTCTATAAATACTAAAAACATATGTCAAAATGATGCACTACATTCTGCTGGTTTCTGAGTTAACACAAATACATCCTTTGGAGTGTTGAGTCATCACATGAAGTAAAATGAAGACAAATGGCCTTGAGTGGTCTTCTGGTTGGATGTTATGCAGTCCTCAGCATTTCCTCAAGATGTTCTCTGCGTTCAGATGTGTCATTAATTTAGACTTTGGCTGTTTCTAAATGTCGAGAATGCTTCCTTGATAGAATGCTTTCTTGGGAGTCGGTTGCTACAAAGGCACTCTGCACTTGGTAGAATTTTGGAGGATCCCTGACTTTGGAACAGTTCTTGGTGGCATTTGATGACGTAGGAAACAGTCATTAAGCCTGATCAAGCATCCTTCTTTGACTTTGAGAGACAGACATTATCCTGAATCTGATGAGTTCTGCCAAAATATAACTTTACAATACAGTTGTAATTGTACAACCACAAAGTTGTATCCACTCTCTCTATCCCCTTCTGTTACTTAAGTCTTTTTAAACCTCTTCAAATATTTGTGGGAAAAACAAGCCAGACACATACAAATTCAGTAAGTGATTATACAAAATTAATTTAACTCAACTAAATAACTCCTGCTCTATACATCTACAACATAACAAACAATAAAAAACTCCTAATTCCTTAGTCCTATCAGCTGTCATATCTGTTCCTGAATTGTTCAAAGTTCTAAGCTCTGTGTGTTGAACCATCTGTTCTCTGCCAGACTGCAAGTATCACAGGACGGATCTGTGCCACAGCATCTGTACTCTTGCAGCTGTCTGATGTGCCTCCAGAGGGCCCTGCCTTTGTCTCTCGCTGCCTCTGTACACCCTCCACTATCAGACACTCTTCTCACCTCTCGGTACCTCACCGCATCTCTCCATCACACACACACACACACACACACACACACACACACACACACACACACTCTCGCTCTCTCTCTCTCTCCCTCTGTCTCTTTGTACCACCATGTATCACTCCATCAACCTCTGCATGAACCTGTCTCTCCTCAGTCTCCACGGACCATCTCCTATCAAAACTCATAGCAAATCTGGGAAATAGAACAGATGCCAGCCAACTACAAGGCCAATCTGGCCCTCATCTGGCCCAGGTCTGGCATGTGCTGTATGTACGCACAAGGCTGGTACTACTGATCTGACGCTGATCTGACAGTCTACTGCAATTTGGGTCTCTTCTCTCTCTCGTCCTATTTTCACACATCCTCAAACCTCTATTCTCTCCTTCTCACTTTCTCTCTCTCTTTCTTTCTCTCTTTCTCTCTCTCTCTCTCTCTCTCTCTCTCTCTCTCACACACACACACACATACATCCGCACACACACACACACACCACACGCTGTTATTCTTCCAGACTGTTCTATACTGTGTGTCCTTGCTTGTCAGAGAAGGACAAAATGCAAAACCACTTGGGATTCCATTGTAAATATAGCCCCAGAATGTGGGAATAAGATGTGAAAAGGTTTGGTTATTTTGACAGGCTTTGAGAAGTTGTGTTCATACACCATTTTATATTCTGTGGACTTCGGTGAAGGGTGAAATGAAGGTCATAGATTCATATGAATATAATAAAAACGAAAATAAAAACAAGAATATAAAAAGTTAAATACAAAAAATCCTGTATTGTCAAAATTTCCCTATGAAAGCCTTTCACCTAAAAAGGTGATTCTCAGGACCTTCTGTCTATTGTTTATGTCCTGGATGAAAGGAAACTCAGATCTACTGACACCCTGAGCTGCCAATATAGGGGTCATGTACAACCTCAGTCTGACATGGAACTCAAGTGGCTATTCAAATACCTCACTGGTAAACAACAAACCTCAGAGCACTCTCTGAGCAGACTGACTACCACTGTCTATACTTATAAAGTCACCAAGGCTGAAGAAAATACAGTGTATCTCTTCTATAACCATTCACTCACTCTCACCACAAGAGAGTATAGGAGTTAGATGACTTCCTAAAAGGTGTTTGATGGGGGGCACCATGGCGCAGTTGGCTAAGGCCTCCATACCATAAAGCCTGGAGGCCTTGGTAGAATTCCGGCTCAAGATCCTTTCCTGATCCTTTCCCATCTCTCTCTCCCTCAGTCATTTCCTGTCATATCTCTACTGCCCTATCTGGCAGGCAGACACACACACACACTTTATCTCTCTCTGTCTCTCACACAACACACACATACACAAACGTGCTAGCTGACTAACAGAGAGCACATCAACACCATGACAAAGTAAACATTACAGTACTAATGACAACGGAAAGAAGACAGGTGCTGTGCTTGTCAGTGATAGGGACTTTCACCAGTATGACATGCTGCTGTTTCTCTGTGTCAAAGCTACAGGTATTGTCACAATCACAGGCCTATCTCTGTGTCACAGCTACAGGTTTTACCACAATCACAGGCCTATCTCTGTGTCACAGCTACAGGTTTTACCACAATCACAGGCCTATCTCTGTGTCACAGTTACAGGTATCACCACAATCACAGGCTTATCTCTGTGTCACAGCTACAGGTTTTGCCACAATCACAGGCCTACCTCTGTGTCACAGCTACGGGTATCACCACAAACCCAGGCCTATCTCCCCTAGCACTAGATGTTATTCGTCTGGGTAATCTTTTAGATATTGCAGATGTTTTCATATGATAATCCACAACAGAATCGATTTTGAGATCCTCTGCTTTAGAGACACTCGACCCATTAGGATGTTCAATTTTCAGAGCGTCGGTTTGTCACCAGTCTGGCGACTGGTGCAGGATGCTGGGAGTGGGGCCGTTGAGAGTACATATTGAGCTTTAAGTCAATCCTGTCTGCAGCTGAGTAAACACATGTGACAGTCTCATCACTCAAGCCCACACATCTTACTCTGGGCCCTCCACTTGAAACCCACTTTAGCCAATTACGCACAAGCCCTTTATCGTACTGGGACTGGCAAATCAATTTTGGGTCTTGTGTCTATATGAGTTTCTTGGTGGTGGGGAGCAGCACCTTGATATAGGCTGCATCAATCCTGCTTAGACAATTAGAAAAGTGGGTGAGAGGCATTATGCAAAATCACAGGGAGAAAATACAGTAAATCTGTGCTTAAAATACTGCATACTGGGCATATGTAACTCTAAATACAGGCATCATTAGGTAGAAACGGCAACAAAATGGAATAAAATTAAAAGTGTATTTAGCCATTATCCAGAGCCAGAATTAGCATCTATTATTGATGCAAGACATCGGTGCATTTGTCACATGAGGTGATTTCGAGGCTTGAATGCTGCTTCTACCCCCTGCTCTTTGTTGTTTGAGGCTGTAATTATCTCTGGCAGAAAGGTGCAAAAAATGTATGCTTGCATATTATATCAGCACGGGTCACCTCTGAACAACCACAGTTCTCAGACATCAAATAATATGTTGTCGTCAATCTCATGGTAAATACACAATGGCCAGGTCACAAAAGGCTATAGCAGTTAATTGCATTGGATTGTTTACCAGCCCTCTTTTGATAACTTTTCATAACTAATCAATCTGCAAGTAGGGGCACAATTTAGATGAAAACTGCATTTCCATCAGTCTCAAAGGATTTCAGAGGCTTCAGAGGAAAACTGAATTTTGAATATATATGCAAATGAGGCATGTGAATCATTCCTCACACACCCCCGTGTCGGGCTCCTTCAAGTCCGCTCCCAGTGGTGGTCTTAGAGGGCATTCGCTGAGGCGATGGGGGCCCCTCTGCCACCAACACCTTATGAAAAACTAACATCACGCGCAGCTGAGCAAAGAATAACAGACGACCCATGCAGCCTCTTCCAGAGTTTCATAAAACTCACACCCAGCCAGTGCTACTTCTCCAGTGCTACGACCGAAAGGGCTTCAATCTCACGTGCAGCAGCATATATTCATTAGCGTTTTTTTTTTTTTTTCCTTCAAGCTCTCCAAAGTCTTTCATCTCTGGCTTTCACTTGAGGGGCTTTCAAGCTGATAGATCACTCAGTCTACACAGGCCAATATGAAAGAGAGACTTTAAAGCGGGGAGATCACTCACTCTGCAGCGGGATGATATGAAAGCGTGTGATGATATAACACACAGATGCTGACGCAGATGAGTGGAGGAGACGGAGGGTGGGGGTAGAGAGGGGTGTTGAGGGTAGGATGTGCTTACGTCAACTGTAACTGGGGGAAAAGTAACTATCATTACTAATGTAGGTCACATTAAAAACCCATGTAGTGAATGCTGTCATTTTCCTTTTTGAAGGAGTACATTTCTCCATGTGTAGGATGAGCTTTGTGCTGCAACAAACCTGTACATACTGTTTGATGCTGTTTAAATTAGGGCAAGTAGGAAGTCTCTTTCCTCTAAACCTACCCAGTGTCTTTCCCTCCAGAGATACAGTAATGTTAGATGACTATCCATACAGTTTTATTGGAGAGGAGGTTTATTGGGGAATGTATATTTGGGGGCACCTGAGAATGGGAGAGGAAGACAGAGAGTCAGAGAAGAGATCCCATAGTCCAGAAGAGAGAAAATCAGAAACGGGGAGAGAGACAGCAAAAGAGATTGAAAACCAAGAGAGAGCATGTGTTTGTGTATGTCAAAGGAAATCACGGAAGGAGAGAGAGAGGGAGAGAGAGAGAGAGAGAGGGAGAGAGAGAGAGAGAGTTTAAGAACCAAAAGAGAGCATGTGATGTGCGTGTCAAAGGCACTCACGGAAGGCTGGTCTGCATGGGTCGCTGCGGACGCTGTCTCCAGAGTGGTTGCTGGAGACGGACGAGACGCTGGAGCTGCGCACGAAGCCGAAGGCGGTCAGACGGGACGGGGGCAGCCGGGAGTAGCCCGGGGGCCGCAGACCCGACAGAGAGGGTTTGGGCAGCAGGGACTTAGAATTCAAACCCCCAGAGGGTTTCTTCAGGTCTGCCTGTGTTCCTAGAGACACAGAGCAAAATGGCCTTAATGTTCTGGCCTGTAAAAAGTGGTCAGGTCTGAGAGATAAATAATGTAGACACAAAATCACTTTTTTGTATTTCACCCAAGCACTATGTACTGCTACTTTCAATCAGACTGTCTATGACTAAATATATACAACTCAATCAATAATGTATCACGTCACAAGAATACACATGAATGTTAAAGTCACTATTTCACTTGTTTTCACTGACAATATTTTAAGAACCTTTGGCTAATGTAATGCACTTTCTTTGTTTATTTATGAAGTGCAACAACATAAATTCATTCAGGGTTAAGGTAGTGCCTTGTAAAAACATACACACATGAGACCTGTATTATAGTGTGTATGTTTCAACATCACATTAACTCGGCAGTATTTTATGTCCTCCGAGAGGATGAAACCTTGTGGTCATACTGTTTGATATATATGTACTGTATATGGCAGAGGAAAATGCAAGCCAGAGAAGGGAGCACAAATCCCTGGCCTGGCGTGAACTCCTGCAGTCAGACAATCTGGTCTCCCACTGCTCTGTGCCTGTGACACGTCTCCGGCGGGACGTAAATTGCGGCTATGAATAGTCAAGTGCACAATGGCTCTGAGAGCTCCTACTGTCAAGCACATTTGCACAGTGCAGTACCCCTGGCACCAGTCTCCTTTTCATCTGCGTCGGACTTTGTTGATTAAATGTGACCGCCTTTCACAATCAGGGAGGACGATCTATTGCTCACTCCACTCAAAGTGAAATGGATAGTGACTCCTGTACGCCCATGCCCTTGAAAATTCCTCTCTAGGTTGGCACCATAGAAGGGCTTTATAGAAGAAAACAATACAACCACTCTATTAGCTTAGCATAATTTAAGAGTGAGAAATAAGCAATAACAGACACAGTGTTGTTATACTATGTATTCATCTGACCTGTAGCCTAATGTTGGTTTTACAGAGGGACATGCATGACAAATAAAAATGGTGTTACTTCTTTAGCATTAGCAAAGAATACACTGATAGACTCAGTTAGGAAAAATGCTTCAAGCACTAAAATGTCATAGTGCAGTTAAATGTCAACACTCTAAAATGCCTTTTCATAAATCCTAGAAATGAGGCTCAAAAACTGCAGGTGATGAACCATGCACAATGTGAACATGCACACATTATCGTTGTATGCCGCTTAACTGGCTACTGCTGCAGGGTTTTGTTTCGTTCTTTAGCATTTTGTCAGATAAACAATTTAGTATGTCCTCATCTCAAAGCGATGCATAAAACTGAACTGGAAAACAAAATGATTTATGACGACACAGTAGTTCTCATAATATCCTACACATTTGGCTTTTGTAACAACGATCTCACTCAGTCAAGCCTGCAAAAGCATTTTATGTTTAGATTTGTGAGAGGGAGCTCACACATGCACGCACGGACGCACACACACATACACACACATACACACATGCACACACACACACGCACACACACACACACACACATGCGCACGCACTCACGCACGCAAGCACGCACACACACACGCACGCACGCACACACACACACACACACACACACACACACAAAGGCAGCAGAGAAAGAGAGAGTATGGAGAAGTGGGGAAGGATGAAACGAAGACGGATGATACGCTGGCATGTTTCACAGCTGGGGGGCCTAAGCCCAGCCTCTCTCCCATGCCAGGTTGCCATGCCAGAATGCAGCATGCGGCATCAAGCTCCAGTCCACAGCTCTGTGCCTCCTGCTTGGAGACAAGAAGAAGTGTGGCAGCCTCCTTTCACACTGCGCACTATGTGCTGTGGAGAGATGGCTAATAAATTCATTGCAGGAAAAAAGAATAACCCTCTACAGCCTGAAAAAAAACTGTATAATGTCCCAACAGTCTCGGCATTCATTAGACTGCAATGTCAGCATGGGGGGACTGGTGGGGGTGAACATGTATGGCTCTGCAGTGACAATCTGTCCAAGTGGTAACACTGCCCCCCCCCCCCCACCCCCCACCCCACAGACACATTTACACAAACACACACACACACACACACACACACACACACACACACACACACACACACGCACACTGCACATCAGCGCATACAAAAACTCCCTCCCTTCTCTTGGTTGTGCAAAGACAGACACCTCTCCTGTACGCCATGAGACATTGGTCCCTTCCCCCCACCTAGTGTCGCAGGCTGCCTAATGTGGCAGTGTGTGGCGTGAAAACGATCATTAAAGATGCATGGGCCCCTATGATTGCCATCCCAAACCCAGCTGGAGGCGCAGACAAGCAGGCACACACACACACACACACAGATCTGTGTCACACAAACAATCCCGTCCAAAGGGTGTGCATTATGGGCAACTGGCCATGCTCGCTCTCTGAGAAGGCAAAAAGCCTTAAAAACCTTTTTGCATTTTGAGAAGTATGTGGACTTGAAAACTGATGAAATGATGAAAATTTTTTAGACCTGCAGAAAGAAGCACTACAGTCATGTGTCTTTCACAAGATGTGATTTTATAATAGCCGTCACAGGACAAGCTCCAGCAGAACCTGCTGAAAACATCAATTTCCACCCAGGCATTAAATTGCATGAGTATGAATATATTAGCTTTCTAGGAAACATTTATCAAGAGACCACTGTTGGAATGGCACATCAGACCTCATTACACTAATTGACAGACATGAAATATTGATGCATTTTCCATTTGTTTGATGACAGAAAATCCAGAAACATTTGGAAAATCTGTGTCAATCAAGCTATGGTTGAAATAAATGTTGAACAGATAAGATATGGTGAGTGAGATGATTCAGAGGGTTCCACAGCTCTGTGCTGTGTTGTACTGCTTAGTGTATATTTTGAGTGTGATATAAGTGAACTAAGAATACAGAAATGAGTTCTTCCAACAAACCGACCATCAACCTCTAAACAATGATAAAAGTCTCTTTTGCTTTGGATGAGACTTACATGCAGGGTTCCCACCGTTCTGCCCTTCCCTTAAAAGTTAATGTTATGCAACAAAAGTCAACTCTTTAAACAGGCAGTTACATCAACACCATCGGTATGGACCCAGGCAAGGGCACAGAGACCCACAGTCCCATCCGCTAGATGAGCAATGCACCCTATGCACGTTTATGCTCACTGAGAGATGCTAGCATGAAGAATAATATAGTGATATTGCTCATGTTTTAATGCCTTTGCATTTCAAAGGCTAGCTCAGCACTGGAAGGCAGAAGCCAGTGAGGGGAACCCATCAATATGCATGAGTAGGGGGATTATCAGCCTGCCGCACCCCGATAACCACATGGAGATGAGACGATCTGGCCTCAGGTCATTTAGATAGGGTGCGCTAGTCTGTAGACAGTGAAGGGGCAGGCTGGGGTGTGGTGTGGTGTGGTGGGGTCGACGGGAGACCTTTCAGCTAATAATTCATGAATTTCATGAACTGAATTCATAAATTCCTCATTCACGTACAGATTCACTGACTCCCTCATTCACTTCCTCCCTCGCCTGCTTGAGAAGCCTCCTCACAAGGGAAATCACTAATGAATTCACATGAACTTTGCACTAACTCACCTACCTACTAACTCAGGCACTGACATACTCATTTCCAAGTCAACTTGCAGCATCTCTCCCTCTTTCTCGCTTTCTCTCCCTCTCTCTGTCTCTCTCTCTCTCTCTCTAAAACTTTCATTTCTGAAGACATGTTACTTCATGTTTTCAATATCAGGCACCTGATAAGTCCTAAATATCCGAGGATGAATTCTAATTAGCTTCGAATGCCATGTTTCGCAAGCATTCCCATGAGGGGGAGATCAAAGAGAAGTAATCTACACTGATGTATAAATTAATGAAAGTCCCAACGGACAACATGCTGTCAGGAAACCCAGCGGTCCACGGTAAGTCTCTGAACAACACTGCTCAAACACAATCATGGAGAGTAAAATTGTAATACTAAAATACCCCATACACCTCACATCTGTTCTCTTGGTTCAGGAACATCACAGAAACATTTTCAGTTTCCATTTGCTAACATTCATTGACAAACATGTTCCTGTCACCCACACACAGGATAACTGTGTCTATCTGCACAATTAATTGCTTTGCATAGCCTACAGCAACTGAGGAATTTACAAAAGCAATGCTAAGGCAATCATATGTAGAATTATTGTCAATAAAACATTCTAGTACAATCAGTCTTGTACTTGAACTACAAAAATTAAGGTTAATTGATATTTGTCGTTGAAGTAAGAGAGTTGTCTATTCATGTTTAATAACTGGAAAATAATTTGTTCCAGAGACTAGCTAGGAAGAGAAACCCATTAACACAAAGAATTATAACCTTCAGCATTTAACACTGCTTATAATTTATTAATCATGAAGTTCATTGCAAGTTCATGTGCATTAATGCAGTAAAAGCTGCAGTAATGACTGGTATCTTTGGGAGATCTTAAAGCATGACCTAAATCTTTCCAGAAACACCTTTCCAGTCACTCTCTCTCCAATAGAGGTATTAAACAGGCCTGGAGAGGGTAAGGTTTTACTACTTACATTTACATTTACATTTAGGCATTTAGCAGACGCTTTTATCCAAAGCGACTTACAAAAGAGGATAACATTCAAGCTACAACACAATGAACTAACAAGGAGTGCATATTGCTAACATAGAATCTGCGCTGTTTTAAGTTGAAAGTGCAATAGTGTAACACAATGTAGAGAAATTAAATTATTAAGTGCATTCTCAAAGTTTACGCCAGGAGATATTCTTGGAAGAGCTTAGTCTTCACGAGTTTCTTGAAGGTGGAGAGGGTATCAGTTGATCTGGTAGCACTTGGGAGGTCATTCCACCAGCGCGGAACCAGATATGAGAAGAGTCTGGACCGACCTGCACAAGGTGTTGGCCGTGCTAGAAAACGTTCCTTAGAGGAGCGTAGTGGTCGTCGGGTGACATAGGGCTTCAGAAGAGAATTCAAGTAGATGGGAGCAGAGCCATCATTCACCCTGTAGGCCAACATAAGTGCCTTGAATTTAATGCGAGCAGCCAAGGGCAGCCAGTGAAGTTCAATGAACAGAGGTGTGACATGTGCCCTTTTTGGCTGGTTAAAGACCAGACATGCAGCTGCATTCTGGATCATCTGTAGCGGTCTCACTGCACAGGCTGGTAGGCCTGATAGGAGGACATTGCAGTAGTCAAGACGAGAGATAACCAGGGTCTGAACCAGGAGCTGGGTTGCATGTTGGGTTAGGTACGGCCTGATCTTCCTTATGTTGAATAGGGAAAAACGGCACGACCGAGCCACAGAGGCAACGTGATCTGCAAAGGTCAGTTGGTCATCGATCATGACACCTAGGTTTCTTGCCACTTTGGTGGGAGAAACAGACAGGGAGTCGATCTTGATACCGATGTCGTGGTGTATGGCTTGTTTGGCTGGGAGGACCAGCAGTTCAGTTTTGGAGAGATTTAGTTGGAGGTGATGTCCTTTCATCCATGCAGATATATCGGAGAGACAGTCCGAGATCCGTGATGACACCGTGGAGTCGTCCGGCGGAAAGGACAGATAGAGCTGGGTATCATCCGCATAGCAGTGGTAAGAGAAGCCATGGGAGTGGATGATTGAGCCCAGCGAGGTGATGTACAGTGCGAAGAGAAGGGGCCCCAGCACAGATCCTTGGGGTACTCCTGTGGTGAGTTGGTGAAATGCCGATGTCTGTCCTAGCCACGATACGTTGAACGACCGTCCAGTAAGATAGGACTTGAACCAGGAGTGCACTGTGCCATCAATCCCAATGTTGGTCAGTTTGTCCAGTAGGATGCTGTGGTTGACCGTGTCAAATGCTGCTGATAGGTCCAGCAGGATGAGCACTGAGGACTGACCTGCCGCTCTGGCCTCTTTTAGTGCTTCCGTCACAGACAGAAGCGCCGTTTCAGTGGAGTGGCCACTTCTGAAGCCGGATTGGTTGGAGTCGAGGAGGTTGTTCTGAGTGAGAAATCCTGTGACCTGTTTAAAGACAGCTCGTTCAATGGCTTTTGAAAGGAAGGGAAGAAGAGAGACAGGCCGGTAGTTCTCCACTTGAGTGGGAGCGAGGGATGGTTTTTTGAGCAATGGTGTTACCTGGGCTTGTTTGAAGGCAGTGGGAAATGTACCCCTAGTTAGTGACGCATTGACCACATGTGTGGTTGCTGTCACAATTGTGGGGGTTATGGCCTGAAGAAGGGTTGTTGGGATAGGATCCAGAAGACAAGAGGTAGGCCGGCTGTCTGTGAGAAGCTTAGACACCTCTGCCTCGGAGAGAGGAGTGAAAGAAGAAAAGGAAGCAGTTGGTGTAGAGAGGCTAGGAGAAGGAACCACTGTAGATTGGTTTGAGAACTGACTACTAATAGCTGCAACTTTGTTAGTGAAGAATGCAGCAAAAGTGTCAGCTGTGAGGTTAGTTGGAGGAGGTGGAGGAGGTGGGTTTAGTAAAGATTTAAAGGTGGAAAAGAGTTTCTTGGTGTCCGTGGCGTTGTTAATCTTGTCATGATAGAAAGCCTTTTTCGCAGCAGTGACACTGGATGAGAAGGAAGACAGTAGTACTTGGAATTGTGCTAGATCGGCCGAATTCTTAGTTTTGTGCCATTTCCTTTCAGCAGCTCTGAGGTTAGTGCGCATTGACCAAAGTGAGTCATTAAGCCACGCATGAGACTGGGTGGGTCGTGCGGGTCTGGTAGACAGAGGGCACACACGATCCAAGCAGAATCTCAGCGTAGAACAGAGTGACTCTGTGGCGTCATCAACCTCAAAAGAAGAGAAACTTCTAGACGGTGGTAGAGCAGACGCCACCAAGGAGGAAAAGTGAGTAGGAGATAGATTCCGGAGATTGCGACGGACAGAGACAGAGGGAGTAGGAGCAGATGGTTGCTGACAGAGGGAAACCTTGAACTGAATAAAGTAATGGTCAGATAGATGTAGAGGAGTAACTGTCTGTAAAGTAGCGGCGCACTTCCTGGTGAAAATGAGATCAAGTTCCTTACCGGCTTTGTGAGTCGGAGGGCTGTGAACCCGCTGTAGCTCAAAGGAGTCCATCAGAGATAGGAATTCTGCAGAACCTGGATTGTCTAAGTGGATGTTCATATCACCGAGAACAAGCATGGGACAGTCATGCTCAGGGATGGAGGAAAGCAGAGTGTCAAGTTCCTCAAGGAAATCGCCCATTTGACCTGGAGGACGATAAATAACACACAGATATACTTTGACCGGTGCCGTTACTAAGATGGCATGGTATTCAAAGGAGCTGTATGTGACAGATGGTACCAGTTGAGTATATTTCCATTTGTCTGATATTAACAGCCCCGTACCACCCCCTCTCCTGGATGGGCGGGAGGTGTGGGAAAAAGCATAGTTGGTGGAGAGTGCAGCAGGAGTGGCAGTGTTTTCTGGTTTGATCCAGGTCTCGGTGAGAGCCAGAATGTCCAGAGAAAGATGGTTCGCATAAGCCGAAATGAAGTCTGCTTTGTTCACTGCAGACTGACAGTTCCACAAACCTACGGTGAAGGAGTTGTTCGTGGGTGACGAGACATGATGTGTAGATCGGAGGTTTGCAAGGATCCGTTTCCGTTTGTGGAAGCGGAATCTGCGACGACTGGAGACAACTGGAATGGAGTGAAGACACATTGTGGCAAGATGAAGTTTGCACAGAAGATGAAGTTACAGGGAATAGGACATGGTGATTAGTTAGTTAGGTCGGTGTCCTTGCTCGGTGGACACGCGCAGGTAGACACGCTCGTCTTTACCTCAGTCAGTCTTCACACAAAGAGGGCTGAACAAAAGGGCTGACGCTTCCGCTGACGCTTCAGTGTCACTCCTGCTAATAGGAACAGTGATTGACTGCACCCGGCTGAGACCGCCCACCAAGAGTCAGACAGAAACAATAGGCCTGATAGGAGTGGCCAACGACCAATTGATTTCTGATGACCCAGCTGTGCTAGTACTTCACACCTTCTGATGGCTTGTAGGTGTATTACAAATCAGGTGGTTTCCCACAAGACAGGTAATCCAAAGCAGCTTCCAAGTTTAGCAAAATAGCACAGAACTAAATAAGCAGGCACTCACTTACTTCCTGTGTGTGTAACTACTCTCATTCATTTTAGAGGATGATGCTAGGGCAGCCACTTCCACCAAAGTGGACTTAACTGGCTGCGACCATCTTAAAAATGTCATCCCATGGGTGGACACCTATGGCCACATTTTCACAAACAAGCCAATTAGGTGCCATATCACAGATATCCATGAATTATGTCATCCATTTGACTGATAGGTGGATGTGCTCCCAACCTGCAATGATAACATCCACCAATCTACCTTGACAACATTCTTTTCGGTAAACCAATACAGTAAAGTGGCACCCAAGGGGATGCCATTTTCAAAGATGGTGGCCAATCTAAATGCTAACTAACATAAGCTAACCATTCAAATCCTGTCTTTGTGCACTCACCAGAGTTGCTCTGTAGGTTCTGTGGGGCTGGACTGACAGCTTGCACGGGTTGGTTCTGACTTGTTGCTGTAAATGTGCGGTTCTTGGTGGCCGAGTTGGTCGGGCCTCTCACGGCACCAGCGACTCCTAGCTGAGGCCTCAGTGCCCTTTGAGGAACCCCTTCAGACCCTGAGGCATGTCCTGGGCCCAAACTTCCAAACTGTGCTGAAGGTCTGTTAATCTGTGAAGGATACAGTTAATGTACCTAATTTGTCATCTAGAGTTAGATTAGAGAAAACATACCTTTCTAAATTTGACACACCAACTGTTAGCCCAGCTTATAATGAACTGACTATAACATATACGATAACAGCTGTAACCCACTGCCACTGAATTAGTCCAGTAGATGATGTCAGACTGGGTTACTGAAGGCCCAAAGAAATAAAGGGTATACATCCTCTTATGCAGCTGTGGGTAAGATGGCAAGTTACCTAATTTCCCCAAGATGTCCTGTTTTTTCAATGTGGTGCAAGATAGTTAATAAAATGTACCAGTATTAAATGTGTAACAACTTAATTACTTAGGATCCATCAGTGCAAATACAGTGCAACTAAGGGTTTAGCAATGCATATACAGCAAGCTTCCTGTCACCTAAGGGTGAACAGACAATTGGAAATTACATTGATCCCAGGAATTAAGAGGTGTGATATCTGCAACATTTGTTTTTCTTATTTCTGTGGACATGTATTTTGGTTCTAAGCATATATGCTCCATATTACAAATTCTACAATAACAGACAAGTGACAACAACCATTACAACTGAAAAAAAAAGTTGAAGATGACAAAGCACTGCACACACTTCTAAAATGTAGTGTACAGCATCAGTGCTCACCCCTGCAGGCATGTACTTGCTGTTGAGGGACCCGTAGAAGCTGTCTGCTCTATTGGTTTGTTTGTGGGGTATAGTGTAACTGGGAGTCTTGATCCTTGGTCCGGACACTCCAGCGGTGTTAAATTGCTGTTGTGCCTTCTGCATCTCCTGCCGGTACTTATCAAACAGCAGGTTGGAGGCACTAAGAACTGGCCCAGCAGAGTCCTGGTTCTCATTTCGGAACTTGGCCTCACAGGGGGCCTGGTGATTGGGGTAGGAGCTGAGCCGGGAGGGGAGGGTGGACCCTGAGTGAGGGGTACCCTCCAGGGGCTGGGGCTTCACACATGGACTTGGACCCTTCCGGACATAGGTGATGATCTTCGGCCGGACGGTCTTGGGCTTTGGTGGGCACTTGGGGGGCGATGACTTCTCGTGTGGTGGGCCTTGTGGGGGTGGTAGCGGACGGTCCTGAAGAGGAGGTTTGGTCGGGATGCCCGTACCGAAGCTGGTCTTGACAGATGCCCGTAACAGGCTACTGCTACTGGTGTTGGAGGTGACTCCTTGTGCAGTGCCTGCATAACCTCGCTGTGGAGGTTTTGGTGGGGAAGTGGACACATGCCTGTGTGGGGACCCTGCATCTCGGGGGGAAGGGGGAGAATCAGCCCCACTGGGGCTCCGACACAGCCTGGGAGTGATAGGAGCCTTTCTCTCCAGGCTGGAGCAGGGCCCTGCTGGGCTCAACTTGCCCTTCAGTGACCCTGAGCCTTGGACTGGATACTGCGAGCAGCCATTGGATTGTGATGTGACCCTGTGGACAAGATGCTGGTTATGACTGGCTTGACGTGAGTCCGCTGAGGACAAGGCTTGCTGAGGAGCTGGATCAGGAGGAGCCCAAGAGGTGTGCTCTGGTTTGGCTTCAGATAGAAACGGTCGTACAAGCTGCCGGCGACAGGGTGGCACCCTTTCGTTACAACTCTTCTTTCGATCACCAGAGGCTCCATTTGCCTGCTGCCTACCACTGAAATCCTGCCTCCAATCACCTGTTTTTGTGTAGAGGTCCTCCAGCCTCTGCTTGGGTGCGACCAGCCTGCTTGGCAGGTACTTCCTGTTTGCATTGCTCTGTGCGATTTCATAGCCCTGGAAATGAGCGTCAGGTTTTCCTGGGCCCCTTCCCTGAGGCAGCATGGTGTTGTGGTTTTGGTCCACTTCGAGTGCCGGGCCTCGGGTTGGCTGGTGCTGCTGGCTCCGGCTCTGGTTCTGGGCTGAGGTAGGGTAGACGTATTGGGACATAGGGCTGCAGGTGCTGTCCAGAGCGCTGGCCAGGCTACTGCTGAAGTTAGGCACAGTGGAGAGGGAGGACGAGGCAAACACGTTGCCCTCGGAGTTGGAGCGGGCCTTCCGGAGGCTCTCCGATTGACTGTGCGACTGAGCGACTGCATACTCCAACTCCTCCACGCTGCCACCGGTTCTCCAGTGGTTATTGTTTTGCTGATAGCCTCTACTGTTGGCTGGGCCAGAGTGATTGCTGGTGGTGCAAGCAGAGGTGGTAGTAGTAGTGGTGGTCTCGGGCTGTCTGTCAAACAGCGTGCCTTTCATGCGGCCTTCATCTCTAACGCTCTGGTACTGTCTGGTCTTCCCGCCTTTCACGAGGTATGCCTCCACCTCCTGGCATTCCAGTAGCTCCAGTTCCTCCAGAGAAATGTCTGGGCACTCTGCATCTGTGTCCCAGATAATGATGCGATCCTGGGTGTCGTTCTGGGACACCAGTGGGGGTACCGGGCTGCCATCTTTCCAGCCCCTCTCTCCCTGGCCAGTCTCCCCTGAGAGGATGTCATTGGCATTTGGGTCGGCATCAGTCACCTGGGCCAAAGCCGGTAGCTGCCGGTTGGTGTTCTTCATCTGCCCGAGAGAGTTGTCGTCCAGGCTCAACACGTCAATGGTCCGATTAGCCTCCTGTTCCATTCAGAAGCCTTTTAACTTCTTCGGTTCCCTGTCAATTGAAGAGGATTGGCTTATATTATCTTACATTTTCTCCTGTGATGATCTGGGCTTGAGTCTAATTTTATCTTCATATAAGCTGAAAATTCCCTCCAATAGCATGTGTGTTGGGTGTGAAGATACAGATTGGCCTTAATAGTCCATTACAAATGAAGTTCTGAAAAAAGAGAAAGAAAGAAAGAAAATCAGTTAGTCAATCAATTACTTATATCAAAAAAAGGAGGACATGATTGTGGTTAACCTATTTGAAAATAAAAGTTAGTAAACAAAAGCAGCCATGCATTGCATGGCAAACATTACCAATTCCATCTCACGAAAACCTCCTCAATTTAATGAAGTCTGTTTAAATAATTGAAATTATTTTTGAGTATTAGGTGACAGAATGCTTTCCCAAAATGCCTGCAACTTCAAAAGACAGGGATGGAGGACAGAAGGGCAAGAAAATGGAAAAATGGGGAGAATGCGTTGGAGCTTGCAGGAACCATTTTCCTTCTCCATTATTATGCACTAGTCCACACAGGATATCAAAGGGTATTTTGCTGAGAAAGCTCTCAGCTGATGGCTTGCACGATTCAAAGCCATTCCTCTCGTCCATTGGGACTTTGAACCACCACGTGATATTTGCAGGATATGCCTTGATATTCGTAAAGCTATTATAGTCCTCCTTCTTGCCCATTTGTGTCCTGCTTTAGCCATGTATTCTGTATTCTGGCACTTAACCAAAAAGGATTTCTCTAGAACACCACTTCAGATTCCACCTAACTACAGGGACCTCTTGTGGTTTAGACAGATGTGTGATGTCAAAAGGCAGAATAGAAGCCAAGTATGCAATTTGCCTCCATTAAAAAAGATCTTCACTTTTTGAAGTTTGCCATTCAGATGTTCAAGACTTGCATCAATATGCCTGGAGCCATTAAGCGGCACCATTAAAGGCATCTAAAAAGAAATAGAAAAAACACCTCTCATTGTCATCTCCTTTTTCTCATTTCCACTGCAGGCAGCGATGTGAGCACCTCATATCCGCCTAGAACAAATGCTTAGATTATCATCATGACAGGCAGAGAGTGAATAGGGAAATGGGAAAAGAACTTTGATGTTAAAAAGGCAGGAGAAGTCCATGTAGGTCAGGACCAAAATATGCAGAATAAGAAAACAAAAGGACTGCAAAGCTAAATAAAAAAGTGGATGTGTTGCTTTAAAATGTTAATAAAGAAATGATACAGGAAGTTTTTGTCCAAACTGATGCCATTATTGGTCTTTTTTCTTCTCTGTTGTCATTCTCTGTTTTTGAAAACACCACCTCAGAAACCCCAACATCAACTTCAACTAATCTGCTCGTTGATGATGGGGTTTGTATCAGCTCGATGCGAGCAGATTTACGCTTTTCACTCAGATGCTTATGGGGTTCACAAAGCTCTGAGTAATTGCTTTCAACTGGACCAGCAAAGCATTGATCAAATCACAGTGATCAAAATTCCTGACAGACTTTCAGCTGATTATTTTGCTTACTAACTGGACAGGGCATAAAGAGTGATTACTTCATGATGTTACAGGAGCTTATTTATACATTGCCTGTAAATTAACAACTGTGCCAAATGTGTGCAGCGGTATTGGTGGCAGACATCTAACTGGGTCTGTGTGTAACTGGGTCAGGCATCAGTCCTTTGCGATTACAATGACACACTTATGACCAATCCCACTTTACAACAAGTGGCCTTAGTACAGAACTCTTGAGAAAGTAATTAATATCCTATCAACCTCAGGTAACATGAGGCTCTAGGAATCTAAAATGAAAACCAACCGTGGCTTTAGTTAATTGAGTTCATATGATGTATTAGATATCTTATTATGGTATATAGCACAACACACAAGTCACATGAAGATAACTATACTTAATTTACAGCTAGACTGCTTTTGTGTTAAGTAATATGACCCCTGCCAATCCCTTCACAGTTGTAGGGAAGATCATTTTAGAGCCTCACTGTCACTCGTTGTGCTGCAGTACTGCTGCAAACACACAGAGACAAAAGGCAGGTCTCTCCAAAGTGTCCTTTCGTGATATTTTGTGAGAATATAAATTTGTCTACACTTCCCTTTGGTCTACACTCCCCTTTCCCTTTTACTCTTCATCTTAGTATCTTAAAAAGGATCAAGAGCATACAGTCCTTAGTTCACAATTTATTATAAATGACCAATGTTTGCATGGTCTGGTGGCTTACAGTATCCTCTGCAAACCTTTGTTTTGAAGATTAGGCTGAAGCTGTGATGATGTTTTATGGTGGATCAGAACTCCAGCTATCAAGGAGAACCTGATAAGGCTGACTGGGTATTTGTTGAGTTTGAATTTCTAGATTCACTTCTATTATCAACTGTAAACAGATCATCTGAGGAAGCGGGCAGACACAAATTACACTAGCACTGAGCTTCATTTAAAATACTCTGCATTACATTTAAGTGAGACCAGACAGAGTAAAAATATTCTATCTGGTGAACAAAGCTTATTCTAAGTAAAAGTACCGCAGAGTTTTATTGACTGTGATATACTGATGATTTAAATACTGCATCATTCACTCATAGTAGGCTAATTCATGTGCACACAGGAGCAATACTATCTGAGTGGATGGAGCAGTTAAGTAGCCTACAATTAAGCTGAAGCACAGAAATGCGCATATTTCCCTTGAGACAATATCATAAAACGCATTCCCTTGGACCAATTATGAGAGCATGATATACTTGTGCTAAAAACAGCAGCAAGGACTCTCCAAATGCTGCAGTGCCGACAATAAAATATATTCTTCCTGCACATTCACAATGTCTAGGTCTACGCATTCACCAATAATCTCTGGTACGTGGCCCATTCATTCTTGCATCGTGGTTATAAACAAACAAACCATAATTATGCAGTAAATAGTTTTATCAGCTATACTGCATTCATACTGGTTATGTGAGTCCTGTTATTCATACATGCAAAACAACGCTAAAGCTAATTAACAGAAAACGGTCAATCCTAAACAACAAAAAATGTGGTCTGCATTTGTAATGATATCACAATAAATATTTCTATAAATACCTTACCAGGAAAAGGAATTAACCGCTTCATTTATGTGCCAAATTGGGATGCAATTCTAAAATAATTAGCATTTTATCTGTATAGCACAGGAATGCAAATATTTATATACTCCACGTCCTTTTAAATCTGTTGCCAAATTTCACCATCTGGCTGCAATAAACATTACCTCAGAATGCTCCCTATAATGAACTATTTGGTGGATGTGGTTGGAACAGGTGCAAATACTGACAATGAAGCACAAGGAGAGGGAGGGAAGAAAATTCTGAAATAAAAAGAGAGAAGAAGAAGAAGAAAGAGAGAGAGAGTGAAAGAGAGAGGAGAGAAAGAGAGAGAGGAGAGAGAAAAAGAGAGGGGTCATAAAGTGTCGGTCTTTTGGAGCATAGCTGAAATTGGATAAACACAATTCCATAGTGAGGACTGAATTCCTGTGACAGGACAAAGACAGAGATCTCTCCATGCACTGAAATCAAATTAGATCGCCTCACACATCCAGTGAAAGGGGAAAAGGTGATTGGCGCCTTTTATTTTTATCTTGTTTGATAAAATAAGCTGGGCGAATGGCAGAAAGCTGGTTCTCCAAAGACTTCACCACACCCAGGACCAATACTGCAATACCAAAAGTCCCTCAGTGAATCTCTCCCATGTAGTCATCCAATAGGATTCCACATACACTGCTTCCTGCTAATTCTTTGTGGGCTTCATCAGGAAGATCTACACTGTTGACTAAGCTAAGCTAATGCCACTTTTAGATACAATAGAATTTGCCACAATAAAGCTCAATTCCGTTAGCATAGAGGCACACTTAGCCATGAAGTCAATCAACACAAAAACAGGTATCTCAATATCTCTTTAAATAGACTGTCAACAGTTATTGTCCACAAAAGTTCTGGGGCAAATTCCAAATAAGCTATTTGTGATAGTGTGTATAAATGGTGTCTGTGTGTGTGTGTGTGTGTGTGTGTGAGTATGTCTAAAAGTGTACACCTAAAAGAGCAAACCTAGGGTTGTCACCCAGGCAGAGCAGAGGCAACTGTCACTGTTTACACAGAGCATCTGAACACACAACACACAACACCATCATTCAAGATGCCTTTTTTTCACCTTGTCAGGAGCTTTAAGCACACAGATGAACTCACAGACACACAGATGGTGGGGGTACGATGGATGGAACAGTGACATTTAAAAGGGATGCACACACAGCAAGCTCAAAGCACAATGATGAGAGAAGAGAGCAACTGCTACCTCAGCACTTACAGTGCAGTGCTAGGTCACATTTATCGTTCTAAATACACGCCCAAATACACACACACACATACACACAAGCCTTTCTTCTGACCCCAAACTGTTCTCTATACTGTTCATTAGTAATCTGATTCTGTTGCCACACACGACATATACATAAACCACAATATACATATTACACTTCTATGATCTAGCACTGAGGTTACAGAAAAAATACACTCTTGTTAAGTACATCTTGTCTTGTACAGGCATGAGGTCAAGTTCTGTCAAAGGACAGGAAAGCATATCCTGCAATGTCCAATATGCCCAGCAGGGGGTGTTTTAAAGACCCAAGCTTCCCCTATTGTGTACCTTCACACAATAAGCCTGTAGTCTTACAAGGAAAAAAAATCAAGACACCTAATCCCTTTTACTTCAAGCTGGCAAAACCTAACATTGAATGTGGAAGTGTTTATTTTTTGTGCACCAAAAGAGCAATATGGTGGTGTCTAAGTTATAATATTTTATTATGCATTTGAGCATAATCCAGTGAACTGGTCTTGCAATCAGTCAAAAGGAAATCAATCATTTGATTGTCAGATTGATCCCTAAGGAGATTCAGAGC
>PYXC01002064.1:385000-567500 GCA_015244755.2 Tenualosa ilisha
AATGGATTGTGGAGAGTATTTCGTTTTTTGAAGTATGGGTACTTGTGTGGTTACTATTTCTCTTTGTTAGGCTTATCTGATGCTTTGTTCTCATCCCTCTAATATTTATCTGTATTTCTAATAATAGGGGTTATAGATCATGACCAATCCTTCCCCCCAATACTGCCACGCCCCACGCACACGCACATGTCCCAAGAGGAGACTGAATTGTTCTTCATACATGTCAGGTACAGTATATCTGTGTTGTGTTTTTTTTTTCTAATAGTAGACCATACATTCTCAGGTGTTGCTGGGCAATTCAGATAAGTGGGATGCTCTCATGAAATAATTCACTATTGATGAATTGAAGATGACAAAGCTACCTACTGCAATCTTATGACCTTATGTGACACCAAACAATGCACCAGCTGACATGAGGAGAAAGTGAATTAGAGTGCTGTGACATTTATTTATGACATGTTGTCTATAATCGACTGCTGTGAGTTTTGTAATACACCCCTGCTGAGCATAGCTTTACATAAAAGCAGCAGGCAAATGCATGAAATGCAAATCTATGCAAATGAGTAGCGTGTTTGTAAACTGCTTGCTAATACAGGTCACATCGCTTCATAGATGACAAAAAAAAATATCAGTAATGACATGGTATCCATGGTTACCATGTACAATGACTTTACATGCAGACAAGTCACAAGACGTAAGACATCCTCATGGCTGCACAGTACACAGTAGCAAAGACAGACAAATGACTACTCTATAGGAGGAAACATCTTTAGGGAAGAGTTCCTGACTGTTCACATTGTTCTGTTGATGTATGTGTATGTGTATGTATGTGTGTGTGTGTGTGAGAGAGAGAGAGAGATAGTGGCAGGTGAGAATGAGAACCATTCTCCCTTTTGACCTTCTGTTGTGGCAACACACCCCACCCCCCTGCCTCCCCCCCGGTTCCACTGTCCTGGTGACGGGCTGGGCTGACGACAGCTCCACCACGGCTGCAGAAGCGTGATTAATTAGTAGGAGGAGAAGTGGCTTCGAGCCCACACAAACAAATGCAGAAAATGAGAAAATGTGCAATTAGGAAATGAGAGGCTCAGAGAGAAAGACAGAGAGAGAGACAGGCCAGCCGAGAGATAGTGATTAGGAGAGGAGGGAGAATGTCACAGAGCAATAGAGGGAGAGAAGAGGGGGAGTACAGAAGAGAGAGACAGAAACAGTGATGGGAATATACAAAATGAAAGGAGAGAGAAAAGGAGACAGAGAAGAAAGTGCAAGACTGAAACAAAGAGTGAGAGAGAGAGAGAGAGAGAGAGAGAGAGAGAGAGATAGCAAGAAAGAGAGGGAGGCAGAGAATTCAATCAAGAGAGAAGATTCACGGATGAGATGAGATAGTGGTAATCCCTCCATCTCTGCTCAGTGATGAAGAACCACCAATGATGAGACAGAGGCAAGACGGGGGAACATGGAGGAGAATGCGACGCCACACTCATGTCAGCAGCTCACACAGGCAGAGACTGAATGTATAAAAATTACGTCACTCACATAATGAATGAATGAACGAATGAATGAATAGAGTAACTTTATGCTTTTGTAATCATCAATTCTGTGAATTATGTTATTTGGATGGTATTTTAATAATATATTTTTTTCATGAAGGTTATCAGTCTAAAACATCTGTTTTGATCTTTCCTGCCACACAGCTTGTGAGTTATAGTGCTCTGACATGATATATGTTAGGGTATGTTTATCATCTGAGACGTGACCGTGGGCTACAGTGCTTGGAATGAAATGGCCGTGGACACGTGTGTGGCTAACAGATGAGAGCTGGACACAGAAGAGACAGAGGGGATGAATGATGCATGCTGGGAAATGCTGGTGATGAATACATGCAGTATGGGAGCTGAAGGCTAAGGCACTGACAGACAGGCTCATTCATTCACACCTCTAGATGTGCTCTAGCCCTGCACACAACCAGTGCTGACACCCCTCATACCCCCACCACCACCCCTCATACACATACACACACACGCACACACACACACACACACACACATGCAGACATATTTGTTCTCTCTCACTTTGTCTTTGTCATTCTCTCTTTCTGTTTTATTCTTAAACATCTACTGATAAGAATCAATTGTAATCTTTGCAAACATACACACTTTTACATCCACTCTTGTCAAGACATCACGTTTTCATGGGACCTGGAAGATGGTTCTTATCTACGTGAGGACACACACTGTATAAGAATATGGGGACAACCAAAGAGTTACAGTGTGAAGAGTCAGTATCCATGAGTGTAAAAACCAGACATATAGATCACGGAGGGCCAACCAGACTCCTTTAGCTGTCTGTGAGGGCCTATAACCAGTCTCTTGAGAGAGGATCAAGGACAGTTCTAAAGGCAATAAAAGCAGACAGGCAGCCATAGGTGGTTATGTGGCCTGCCATTACTGCAGGGGTCAACATGGCCTCCTCCTCCCGCCCACTTGTTCTCTTCACGGGAAAGACATTGACCACTGAGTGAAACACTCTCTCTCTCTCTCTCTTTCTCTCTCTCTCTCTCCATCTCTCTCTCTCTCACACACACACGCACACAAACACACACACACTCACACACACACACACACACACAAAGCTATTACCCACAAAGTCATAGACTTCAACCCTATGGTCCCACTGACCACAAGACCACCACCACTATGATCAATAGACCGATATGACCAAAAAAGACCCCTCTATTACTATCTATACCAGCTTGTATCATAACCTAAGTAAATGAGAGTATGCATTACTGTTCTGCCTGAATATAGTTGCAAATATAGAATATAGTAACTGGCAGACTGGAGATAAAAGTGACCAAGCTAAAGGAAAGTTCTTTTGACTTTACTTCCCTTGAAGATAAGGAATTGCTCCTGACAACCTGCCTTTAAGTTTTTATGTCCTATAAGTTTCCAAATCGTTTCATCCATAAGACAGAGATAAAACACCTTTGAGCAGAGATAAATGACAATGTCCTTTGTTTCATTTAATTCATCGAGTTAATAAAACTGCTCTAGAGACAAATCCAGTGTTAATAACTTTTTAAATCATATTAATACACAGCACAAATGTCTAATGATGCTTCTCCTGGACCCTCTGACATGTACCCTAATGTTTCATAAGAGTTAGCCATAATGCACACCCACTGCTCAGAGGACCTTGTCGCTGGATACAGCACTTCAGTTAGAGGAGACCACTCCATACCACTCCCAAAGCACACACACACAGTCTATAACAAAACATTTGTTACATTTCATTGTGCCTGACTGGGTTGTTTACAAAATGACAAACAAACACACCATATGGGGAAATGATGGGAAATGTAAAAAAGGAAAAGAAAAAAAAGAAATTCTCACTTAAAGAACTAATTCTGATTAAAATCTCAAATACTATTCGCACTGTTGGTTAGATAAACAATAATAATAATAATCTACACTCTTTTGATCCTGTGAGGAAAATTTGCACACAGTCGAGTACACACTAACCCAGAGCAGTCGGCTACCTGCTACAACGGCACCCGGGGACAGTGAGGGGTTAGGGGTAATGGCACTTCAGCCATGGTCCACTGGTTGGGGAACAAACTGACAACCCTTTGGTTACAAACCCAAAGCCCTCACCTGTAGGCCACGGCTGCCCCAAAATGATGTGAAACTGCATTTTGCACTGGTATCTTTTTACTCGTTCAGTGACAAAACAGTTGGAAATATAGCCGAGGTATGTCCTGAATAACAAGTGCAGGTCAATACTGATGAGTACAGACATGGGGTGCTGATGCTGACGACAAGGAACGATATATGGGTAATAAAGAGGAGGAAAGAGAGACGAGTAATAAATCCTGCGGAGTGATAAGTAGAGGAGAGAATGACGCTTATGGAAATCTGCAATTTCTTCCAGTGAGCTGTAGACTATACATGGTGATACCATGACTAAAGGTGAATATGGAGTGGAGGACTGTAAGACCAAAGATGCTTACAGAGCAAGTAGATTCCACAGCAGTCTTGGGGTATATAAAGGTTAAACAAACACTAGACTACCTTTTCAAGCTCTGGAAATAGATGAACCCAAAGGCTGATTGTATGAAGGAGATGCCTACTACTCCATCACTAATTTAAAATTGCATGACACGTTTAAGGTATTATCATCATTCTAGGCTTTTGTCTGTTCATACCCAAATAGAAGGCAGATTGCCGTGTCGCAAATGTACTACAGAACAGTCCTCTTCATATTTCCCGTTCAGCCAAGCTACACAAAGCTCGGACTCCGACAATGGCAGTTGTAGCCAGTGCACCTGCGCTACATGTGCCGTTTAACCTGCAGTTACCTGTCATTGTTAGAGATAGGTGTTATCACATAATGCGCATAAGGGATCCAGACAGCGTTGATTTCAGTCTTTCACGAACAGCAGCATAACATTTGACCAACAAATCATCTCTGAAAATGATAAAACACTTTCACCTCATTGTTGTCCATTTTAAAACCAATTCTAAGACCTTGAATGAGACAAGAAACACCGCAAACAGCTTACCTTATAGTCTATTCACGAATTTGAAACAAGCAAGCGTATTCCCCTTTCTGCTGTTGAGGTTTCCAAGAACGCAACAGCCTCTTTCCAACTCGACAGAGCCCAAAGGATATCAATAACATAGAGACGCACACGCTGTCAGTGCATGGTATGGTTTCAGAGCATCCCCTTGTCCGCGCCCAGTCTCTCTCTCAGGTGCAGCAGCTCATTACAAGTTGGGAAATGGACTACATGCGCCCCCTACAGGTTATTTTTCGATCCTGCATTCAATTAAACTGGAAAAAAGAAAATAACTGACTAATCCTTTTGTTTATGCTACCTGTACATAATATCTGTCTTAAATACTATGCACAAAATAAAACATGTACTTGCCATGTCTAACATAAAAAATGATTAAGCTAGATTTTTGTTTGAGAAGAGTGAAAAGTGTTAAAAAATTAAATGTAGGTTAATTTTATGTTGTATATATTTGTACATACTCATAGGAAACAAATCTACAATGCATGAATAAATGTATGGAGTCCTATCTGATTACATTCTGAGGCCAATAATTGCTGTAGTTCAGTTTGACCTTAGTTGCTGCATGCATGCCTTGCATGTCCCTGATCAGTTTCTGCTGCAGATAAGTATTTCTCAGGTCGCATTTACAATGCAAATGTTAAAATTCAAAGCATGACTGACATCAACAATGTCTGTCCTATACAACCAAACTCATGGAAATGTGGACTCCTTTGTGTAAGCTACTGGTACACAAGTGTGACAAGCTGTGTTAAGAAAGTTCACAATTAGCCCCGCACCTCCAGAAAAATGAGAACCCCAAATCTATACACACGTTCATAGTATTTAATAATTCATTTTGAAAAATAAGCCAAGAAAACACCATGAAATTACATACATAGCCTCACGATAGACAGGCTGCCAATATTTTATAGACTGTTCAGGTAAAAATCCACAGATCGTTTACCACATTGAATTATATCAGTTACTGATATAATAGTCTACAACTTATCAGAATTTATAAACTACTGCTCCTATGCTGTGGCCAGTGTGGATCATCTTAATATTTCCTAATAGACGAGAATTAAATGTTGTGCTGAGGATGTATAAACTGCTGATCTGACCAAAGTATGTGGGTGATTTTAGTTTGTCAGGCTATTGAAAACAAACAGGTGCAGCTACCTATGAGTAAGCAGATATTATGCTGCTGACACGTTAAGAAACACATTGTGCAATACTGACAGGAAACACTGCGGAGTACGTTGTTGACCAAACACTTAATACGTTTTTAAAAATGATTTGTTTCTGAAAAAAAGAAAGAAAAAAAGAAACACACCACCATCTCTCTGTCTCTTTCTGCAGGTCAAGAATTCCAACCCAAAAAATTGTCTGGGTATATATTGTCTCTCTTGTGCAGGATAATGTTTGCATCTAATGATATTTTTTAAAATTCTGACTCTGAACACTGCTAACTATCAAGGAATTTAAGAAATGTAAGTTTGAGTGGAATGCTCCTTTTTCGATGAAATACAAGGACAGATGACAGACAGACTATGGGATGCTATTATTTGCAATTTGGGTGTAACTCATCCATTTAAGAGATTAAAGACACAGCTAAACGATTTCTTTCCTTTCTGAAAACAAAATAGCACAACATAAGCAGCCACAAACAATGAAATAAACTACAATAGACAGTGACATTGATATATACAAACTACAAAACATCTATTTGCCAATCTACTAAAACTAGCAGTGGCATCTTCACATATATTTAATTTTAGCTTTTACAAAAGCACAACTGGCCATTTACAAACGAGTTCATTCATAGAGGAAGTATGAACATCTTATATACAGAAAGGTCTGATTTTCAGTAAAATACTACTTATTTGTGCAGACACACAATGTTCTAGAAAGTTATGGTTATTTTTTCTATAAGGCATCACCAACACAAACAATCATAAGATTGCTTGAATACTCTACATGCTGTTCAGACAGATTTGCCAAATTAAATGAGGCAGACAAATACTGTGTAATGTAACCAAGGACATACATAATCAGGAATGATCAGTATGTTTCAACTCTTTAAACCATCCAAAACCAGTCCAATGGCTTGTGATAAACTTTAGAGAGAAAGACATCCATCTTTTTGATCCTATGGTTCATGTGGTTTGGTGCCCTCATCTAGCTGGGGTAAAGACATGGTTGGAAAACAACAAAGGGAAGGCACTGCATTCTCTGTCTCCCAGAGATAAACAATTCTGTACAATATCACCATATCTAAAACGTGTCTACATTTAGTCACTAACACATTTGTACACCTCGTGCAACATCTGTCCGACAAAAAAAAGTTAACTAATAATAAGACAAAGCTACAATCTTCAACCAACAAGGCACTTTGGGCAGAGTTGAGGTCAGCTAGATTAAAAACACAGTATCCAGCACTGTGACGGTTAAAATCTATACTCCATTCTTCCGACCATCTTAATACCACTCATAAAACTAGATATTACAAAGACATGAAATTTTGGGGTATTGGGTAAGAAATACTTAAGTCATTGAAATCCAAACTAGCAGCTCAAACAGAGCTCAATTGATAGTATGTAATGGACTGTCATAAATGTCTGCTAAAAGCCAACACTAACAGCTGAGTTAAGATATACGCTCGGAAGCCAACTCATGACAAAGCGGTCCTAGCCAAAGTATCGGTTCTGTGACAAGTGACTTGAAAATATACTAACAAAAATATAGAACTTGTAGATCATGAAGTACAACCGTCATCAGGGACTGATGCAGGCAAGCCTTTCAAAGAACCAAATGCTAGCAGAAAACAATAAGAACAGGAAAAACCTTAAGGATGGCACTGCAAATTTAGCGCAAGCAGCCACCATGTGACTTAGCTTCTTATCCATTTGGTAAGACTTGCTAGTTAAACTGAGCGTGAGCTCAGCTGAAGACCAGGCCCTATTTTTCCAGATGCGTCCAAATTTATAACATACAGACACACATAGTTTAGCAATTTTGCCAGGCAATTCAGCAGCCATCAGCTAAAATGTCTGTTAATGATCTGCTCTCACATAGAGAGGAAATTGTAAAATAGAGACCTGATGAGATTTCCCTTTGGGCTGAGGTGTGCTCTCCTTCAAGCATAATGTTAGTTTTTCCTAAACATTTCTGGATATCTTAAAGTTTAGACATCCCATAGTGTCAAACATACATTCTTTACATATAAAATTTGCAGGGAAGGTGGTGTTGTTTTATGACGACTCTAAGAGTTCGCCCTCGTCATCGCCCCTAGCGCTGAGGCCGTTACCGAGGAAGGCCTCTTTCTCAGGGGACACCCGAGCGTCTCCGTTGATGGCAGATGTAGGTTTGTAGTCCCTGAGCTCCTCGTCAGGGGTTGTGTGTCGAGAGAGAGCAGCCTCAGCACTGTGTCGTATTCCGTAACCAAAGTAAATGATCATACCTGAGCAGACATGACAGGGACACAAAGGACACAAGGCCTCAGATGAATTACACTGTTGTATTATTGCATAGAGCAATTCCATGTTATGGATCTGACAGAATATAAGCTAATATAGTATTATTTAATAATTTTATAAGTATATATAAATAAATATTATTTGGGTAGGGAGGGGGACTGACCTATAACCATCCAGATGGCAAAGCGTGTCCATGTGCCTCTGTCCAGCTGCATCATCAGATAGACATTCACAAACATGCTGATGACAGGGATGAAGGGAAGCAGAGGCACCTGTTTGAGAGGAGAGGATTATCTGTTAGGTCTTCTACAGGAAAGAAACTTCTCAAAATATGACAAAAGGATGGGAGTGACCATCCAACCATGGAGTAAAGTCTGGGAAGGCATAGCATTAAAACATCTCCTTACCTACCTAACAAATGTAGGCATCCAGTAGCTTATATGACACAAGCAGAATAAATACCACAGATACACTGTGCGTACTGTATGTAGTATGTAGACATTAAAGGAAAAGTCTGTGGAAAATTAACCCATTGTGCTGTCGGTGGGAAGATGAATGAGAACATATGGTACAGTATAGACTGAATAGCAAAACGTCAGCTAAAGCTAATTGATACGGAAAAGGAAACTCCATTTCATTTTTCTTGCCCCATTCAGTTAGCGCTAGCTGCCGGTTAAATTTTTTCTATTTTGCACCAAATTTTCTTGTTCTTCCTACTTCTGACAGCACTTGATGACATCAAAGGGCTACTTCCCTTTACCTACTTTTCCTTTAATAGTATCACATTTTAATCAGAGCAAAGGAGTATGCAGCAAATGCCGACCTTTAAGTAGAGCTTGGTCCTGCTCCCTGGCTATCTCCAGATGGCATGGCTATTACCATGATGACGGAGGTAGTGAACAGACGCTTAACTATCAATAGTACCACATCCAACAATGCGATTAGCTACTTTCCCTGCAGGGCATCCAGTTCCAGTTTCTCAGCTCTGCCATCTTTACTTTACGAATGGCCAGTATACATTTCTATGGAGGATTTTTAAGTGATGTATCTCCTCCTATTAAACTGTCTCTGAGTGCGTAAACTGTCTCTGAGTGTGTAAACTGTCCCTGTGTATAGTAGTGAGTGCACACCTTAAAGGAGAGCTTGGTTCTGCTCTCTGGCTGTCTCCAGATGATGAGAACCAGGACAAGGCAGACCATGACCAGGACACTGAGAGACACAATCACCCATGCCGCTGAGCTCCCCTGCACCGCCAGAATACTGAAGAGCAGAATTAGCAGCCCTGCCGGGGGGGGGGGGATGAAAAAAAAAATATATTATTTATTGATAATTTATTATTAATAACTGACTATTACATATAATTTAATACATGTAAATTATACAATAATGCGCATGTCCATGTGTAGAATAATAATAATAATAATAAGAAGAAGAAGAAGAAGAAGAAGGCTTGTGGCTGTGCTATATGAGATCATTTTAGTCTGTGTTTTCTACTATGTGTTACATCTGTGGTCCACAAGGGAATATGTTTTGTATCTGAATGTAAAACCCTTGAGGGACTGTGTGTGTGCCTACATGGTACTGGATATGTGAACAGGAACCTCTGTGGGAGTACACTGTTGTATTTTACCAAGTATACTAGTGCAGACGTTGACAGAGAAGCCAGAGATGTGAGATGGCTCTGTGTTTTCCGGAAAGAGCAGGGTCTTTAGCCTAAAGCGCTCCTCCACGCCGGGCAGGATGCCCATGCTAGGGGCACCAATGGACTCGGTCAGCTCCATCTCCTCCTGGGTGTTCGCCATCTGGTATGCCAGGCTTGGCTGATCAGGCTGATACCTGAGAAAAACACACACATACATGAACATGAATGCGTGCAGACTCACACATTCACACTTACACACACGCACACACACACACGCAAATACCCATACACAGTTAACAGTATACAGAAGACAAAATACAGAATATATAGAGAACATTACATGCACCAAATATGTATGTACCATCTTCTACCCTACCTTAAGTCTTTGGATGAAGTCTTGATTTAAACAATAATTTAACCATTAAACAGTTTACTGCCATTTTCCCTAAACCATTTCATTGTCATTCACAGAGGAATCTGAAACATAATTTTAAAGAACTTCTTACACTGAAATAGTAGGTTATCAATCATGTAGCCCAACACTACCTGAGGACCAGGACACAAGCTGCGACAAGTGTGTAGGCCAGCAATGTGCCAATGGACATGAGATCCACCAGATCTTTCAGGTCAAACAGGAAAGCCATGATCGCTATGAGGAATGTAAAGACAGGCACATGTCAGTTCAGGTCACTCTGATACACACAGGCTTTCACTAAGATGCCTCCTTATATTTTCAGATTATAAAAGTTCTCCATAACTGATGAGAAACACATATTTGGTGGACTTAAACACATACTAGCAGTACACTTTATATGATTGCAATGTGTTATACAGCATATCTGAAGAGCTTGGTTCCCAAAATGCTACAAATCTATTTTTAAAAATATTAGTCATGTTTTTCTTAATTGTGTATTTCAGTCAGTAATCAAATTTCATTTATCGAAGTTCAGTGTTGCTTCTGTTATGCCAAAACTGTAGATTCATTGATATACTGTACCTGAAAGAAAGACTGTTTTAAAATAATTCCTGAAAGGACATTAAAACGATGGATATAGTGTTTTGGAACCATACTCATCAACTGTAAAAGCTGAAAACATCAAAATTGGAATCTGATATTTCTACATTAATTTCTATTCTTAAACACCTCAGCTATTCAAACCAAAGCCTTAAACCAAACTAATGCCATGAAAAATATAAAGAAGCATGTATTGTGTGAATTCATGAGGTCATTTACGGTCAACTGATTGAATACAGTCCTGTGAAATACTCAGCATGGGAAACCAGCAGTTTTTTTCCCCACCAGAGCTCTTAAGGGGGCTTACTGTTTCTTGATTAGGCCTCCCGGGGAGAGGCTTGCTGATAAGGGGCTTACTGCCACCAGCACAAATTAATTAAGTTATGTAATCAGATCAGACGTGTGACCTCTTAGATACAACACCTGACATTTGGCTGAAGTTTAAAAATGAAGAAAGCACGTTTCACCACATTTTCTAAAGTCACGTTAAACATTGCTGACGCCAACGTCAGTCTAATAAGACCAACATACCTTACCAGATTGAGATCATTTTAAAATCCTGACACAATCAGAATGAATCTTTGTGACTTCGAATCTCTGTGATTTGGTTGAATTTGTGACCCCATCAAAAACAAAAGAAAACTGTGTGCCTGTCAGAGGTGCCCCCCTCTCCCCCATCAGTTGCCGTGGCCGCGGCCCAAAGACATGCTCTCTGCTGGCCCGCGGGCTTACCGGACATGACACCAGCTGCCATGGTGGACATGATGGGCGTCTTCCTCTCGCTGACGCGCGCCAGAAACGAGAAGAGCAGACCGTCGCGAGCCATGGCAAAGATAATACGTGGAAGAGGAAACATGGAGCCCAGCAGGCTAGGCAGCAACAAACAAGAAGAAGAGGGGGCAGGAATGAAGGAACAAGGATGGAGAGACAGGTTTAAAACAAAAGAAAGAGTGTAAAACGAAAGCAAACAAACAAAGTGGGGAAGAAGAAAGAACAGCGGAGAAGTGCAGCAAAAGTAAAGCAGTGTTTGAGGAAAAGATCTGCAGGCAGCAGAAGTCTGAACCATGGGGGTCAATTCTGAACGTGGACGGGCCATCCTACAGATGCCTTTTATATTGAAGATTTTGGTTTCAAAACCAGATATCGTTTTAAAGTTTATTCAAAAGTCAACGTGTTTTATCATGCATTTCAGGAAATTTGAATAAAACTGCAGTTGCGTTGTTTATATTCAGTTAAAAGACTAAGTGAGTGAAAATAAAAACAACTTGATTGCAGTTCCATTAATATTAGATGAAAAACAAGAACAAAACAAATGAAATTAAAATGATGAAAAAAATCTCATTTTGGAACCAAACTCTTCTCCCTCCCTTATCCCCTCCACGGTTAGCCCGTCAACGGATGAGACATGCACAGAGACGTCCATTCCAGAGAGAGAGAGAGAGAGTGGGTAACTGGGAGTGAGTGCGAGAGTGAGTGGGGTTTGGAGCATTAGTCGTCACTGAGAGACTCTCACCTGCCACAATACCCGAGGTCAGAGTAGCAGGCAAAGGGGTTTTGGTTCGGGGGTGGATGTCAGCCATGTATCTGAAGAGCAAACCATCCTCAGCCATGGCCCAGATCACTCTGGGCATCGGAAACATCGCACCAAGCAAACTTGCTCAAGACACAGAAAAACACACACACACACACACACACACACACACACAGGCAGGCAGAGAGAATTGAACGTGCCATTCCATGCAGGTCAGTCAACCACAGCAACCACACACAACAAACATGTACACTGAGTATAAGCCTTGAAATGTTAAAGAGGTCACCAGTCAAGACACTGAGTTAGCAGATAACACAGTAATGCTCTGTGGAAGACAAATCAAGCTAAACCAACACATACAACAAAAATGATAATTTTGTCACAAATATATAGAAACAAATATAAACATTCAATCCCTAACTAAAAAAACCACTAACTACAATATATATCTATATATACTTTTCAGATCCATATCTGAAATGTCTTTATGAATGAGGTCTGGAAAAGATCAGAATCATGTACAAAGTAGATGACAGAAGTCATAAAAAAAGTTGTTGATGATTTATTATGTCGACCTGAGGAGCCATTTAAGAGAGATGTGAGCCAGAATCACTGTTGCATAACCAGCCCAATGATTTATTACAACCTCCCCTTGCCTCATGTATGGCTACTTTTAGTAAGGGGCTCACATTTAAGCTCAGTTAAATTTACACATGCACTGACATGCACTCTCCCACACACACACACACGCACCCACCCACCAACACACCCACCTGCCCTGCATGTGTGGGTGTACACACACACTATTTCTCTCACACGCGCATACACACACACACACACGCAGACTTAGCATGCCATACCAAGCCAGAGGCTCTCACACAGTGCAGGTCTAGTATGTGTGTGTCTATCTGTGTGTGACAGAGAGAGTGAGAGACAGTGAGACAGAGAGAGAAAGAGTGAGAGACAAAGAGAGAGAGAGAGAGAGAGAGAGAGAGAGAGAGAGAGCAGACTCACCTGGTGGAAAGAGCGCAGAGGGATCCTACAGCCACAGCGTAAGTGGCCCCCTCCCAGCCAACGTACTTGAAGGCCACGGGCAGCGGGCTGTTTTTGTCCAGCATGTAGTAGGGCATCATCATGGTGAGGGCAGCAGACACGCCAAAGTAGGCCACGAAACAGATGAGGAGAGAGGACACAATGCCAATAGGAATGGCCCTCTGCGGGTTCTTCACCTCCTCACCTGTTGGGGGCATCACACAGAGAGAGGAGGGTTCTTAACATACATAAGGTGCATTCAACTTTATCTAGCTGGATTTAGCAGACTGCTGCCAGTTCTGGACTGAAAGTGACACCAATGACCAATCGGATGTGAATAGGAACAGGCTTTCAACCCAGAATGCATCACTGGCTGCAGCTGACTGCAGCCGTATAGATAAAGTTGAATGCACCTTGTAAAACCAGGAGAATTAGAGATTAGGATTATCAGTGACATCATAACACTGGTATAATTAGGCCTATGAGGGTGGTATACATTTGCACCTATGAAGAAATATGCACACAAATGTGTATTTAATATTACACAGCTGATTGACAGCAAGACCAAGACACTACAACTAGCACATAGACAGAAACGAGGCAAATGCTTATAGTAGGTACAACCACTGTCTTTACCTGGGAAGCAATATCCCACACAAAGAGGAGAGCTCAAAACTAAACACAAAAAGGGTTAGTTCAAAACCCTGGGCTTGGGTAGGATGGTAAAAGTAGGCCACAAGGCAGATGGGGAGAGAGAACACACAGTGCACAGTGCCCCGTGCCCTAACCTGTGACACTATAGGCTATACACACTTAAAAAAGGTGTGCTCAATATCAGGGGTTCCACACAAGAGGGGATGTTCAAAATCAAAAAAAAATATAAGCATATCCATGCATTAGCTCATATTCTAAAATGTAAAGTTCCATCCAATGATTATAATTGGCTGAATCGCGTTTGAAGCCATTCTATGAGTCTTTCACAAAGACCGCATGTTATTCATTATTACCATGAAATACAAAAGTAACAGTTCAACCGTTCAACTCGAGGAAATATATTTCTTGGTGGAAGAATTACAACATTGTTATGCTTCTTGTCACTGCTTCTTCATTTTACGGAATTGTGCCAGGTGGGTTAGTGTGTAGTTTCACGTTGTGCTCAACAACGCCCTGTACCTAAGCTACAATCATGGGTTGTAGATTGGCTTAAATGTAACAACCCCTGGAACAACTTCTACTATGATAAGCTGAGACCCCAAGGCAAAATCTGCTTTGTCTGTCGTCTGGGACACAGAGGCCTAGTCCTGGTCTTACAAGCGAGTGTTGAAATCAGCGTTTCCTATGTGTGGGTTAGTGGGTTCAGGCCAACGTAGACAGGGCGTGCGGACATGAGGTCTGGGGTCTGAAGAGACAGAACAGGCTGTTATATGTTCTTCTCTTTTTCTCTCACTCCATCCTCCCCTTTCCCCTCTCTCTCTTTCTCTCTCTCACTTTCTTTCTCCTTGACCTTTTTTTTTCTCCCTCTCTCCACTCCCCCTCCCCTTCCTCTGTTAGCCAATGGCGAGACAGGATGACAGGGGAGTTCCCGTGACAAGGTTGGGAGAGAGGGATTAAGAAAAGGAAAAAGAAAAAAAATCTTGAAAAAAAATCTTGCAGAGAGGCAAATGCAGAAACACAGAGAAACACTATTGAACTGACCAAAAATTTTGGGTTATTCCTGATGAGTAAAACTGCATCAAGTATCTTGTGAGAGACACAGCTAACCTTTAATCTCTGGACAGCGGAAAACATATGATCTGCTGTGTATCGACAGTGATGCCAAAACAAACAAAGGTTTGACTGCACACAGAAAACAAGTTAAAGAAACACATAAACATCGGCATGGTACTTCAATTTTTTCTGTGTTTGGACAATTTGTCATTTAAGGCAAACATAACAGCACATGCAACATAACAGAAGTTCACAATTAGGTGCAGAAAGTTCCTAAGGACTTCCTCTGGGAGATCAGTGAAGCTAGGTTGGATACTGGCTCTAGTGCTGTAAGTCACGACTCCTAGCGTGGAACTAACCTGTGGTGGCAATGCAGTCAAAGCCCACAAAGGCATAGAAGCAGGTGGCAGCACCAGAGAGGACGCCGGTAAAGCCATAGGGCATGAAGCCACCCACGCCCAGGTTGACATCCTTTAAGGCAAAGTCTGTATCACTGGAGAAAAGAGCAGAGAACAGAGGCATAAGTAGAATCACTTACACACAAATCACCACAAAACCTCCAAGTTAAAGCAACACTTCCAATTGATGTTTATGCCCTTGGCATCAACATTTTAACATCATTAAGTGGCAATACAGTACCAATCAAATCTAATTTACTGTAGTTTGATACTATTCATTTGTATTACATGCTAACAAAAACCCATTTCACTGTTATAGGGGTCTATAGCCATAGAACGAGTTAATACGTCAGAATATATCAATGTTATACACATGGCATGTGGTTAACTTTAACAGAAAGACAGATCTGTTGAAACCTCACTTCACCGAAGCTCACTTATGAGTGGAGTCGGTCCCATTGATGATCTCCTCAGGCACAAGTTGCCAGTTCTTCAGTGTGCCCTTGACGAGGCCAGACACGACCACAAAGACCAGCACCAATACATTGATGCAAGTGAACACTTTATTCACAACAGCTGACTCCTTCACCCCAAACGCCAGCAAGCCTAGAAAGAGCAAAGGGATAAGGAGGGATCTGGTTATTTGGAATGAGTAACAGTGGCAGATCTGTCCATACATCTGTCCATCATATGTGAAACACTGCAACACTGACATAGAAATATCAACACATACATATCCTTGAGGAGAAATACAGTGTGTTAAGGCTAGACTAGAAACTACAGAAACAAGCTTCTCCGTTGAGAACAACCCATAATTTCACTGCACTCACTGCAGCAAAATGGAGGAACTTTCTATTCTGCATAACATTTCCTGAGAGCCAAATGTAAATGGACTGCATTTATATAGCGCTTTTCTACTCCTACGAGGCTGCCATGCAAGGTGCCAACCTGCCACCGGGAGCAATTTGGGGTTCAGTATTTTGCTCAAGGACACTTCGATGGGGTCAGACAGAGAGGAGCTCGAACCTGCAACCCTTCGATTGCCGAACAGCACCCTTACCACCTGCGCCACCACCGCCCCCAAATGTGTTTCTGAGGACACTGCTAAGAGGTTCATCCACACCAATAATTACTAAAGCTGTGTAATTCACAAATATTGACAAAAGCATCAAGAGCAATAAGAGTGACAGAATCAACGAGCGACAAACTCTGAGTGACTGGAGCAACTAAAATATATATATATATATATATAAACTGCTAATCTTTATGCAAATAAAGCTGTATCAGCTGTAAGTCACATGGCAATGGTCACGTCATGAGCGATTAGAGTGACATGAGCAAACACAAATATTTTAACAGCAAAGCACTATGAGGGACCTTATGGCTTGAGTAACTACTTTGATGTACAGAACGGGAGCTGTCTCCACCTCATTGTCCTACCTGTGAGGGTGAGGATGATCACCACGGCAAAGATATCAGGATACTCAGCCAGGATTCCAGGGGCATTCATGGTCATGTACTGCCGGCAAAACTGCTCGATGTGTTTGCCAATCAACTCGTCAAATGTAGCACTCCATGCTCTGGCGACACTAGACGTCCCTGAAATTTGAAATGAATAAATAAATAAATAAACTTAAAAACCCATAAACTTTGAATAACGTACATGTTCCCTCAAAGAAATCAACTGTTCATTCATAGACAGCTATGTCAATTTGGTTGACTACTGGCCAATCAACACTATAGTAGCACTACTATAAACTTTTCCAGTACTCTATTCCAGTGAATTTAAAAAAGATGTCACATAGCGTCAAACAAGATTTCACATGGCATCAATTATTATTCATTACCACTGCCATATAACCATGACTCTCAACTCTGAGACACAAAGAGCCAATATTCCATTGCTGTCTCTCACTCTCAGTGCTGCTCTACACTCACACTTATGGTTACAGTGCAACTCATATAAAGTGGGGCTAATTATAGTGCTGTTGTTGCAGTGTATCTGCATTATGAAGTACAGTGTCCATATGTGTTCAGATGAAGTAGAAATCTAACTTATTAAAGCATTCAATGTACACTGTACCCTTATAGGAAAAGTTTAAAAAGGCAAGTCCACAGAAGTGACAGGCTGCCTATAATGACTGTTTAAGGGTTCTTCTAAGGAGACCTAGGTGGTGTAGTGTCTTGTAGATTCTTGTTCTGTAATGAAGGGGTCAGCACCTTTAGAGCATTGCTGAATGTATAAATTGTATCTGCCGCTTAAATATGTCACAGAACAACATTGTAACCTTGCTGAGTTATCAGCTACAGTGCAATTCAGTAGTATGAATGTCTATTATAAGAATATTGTGTTTTTTTGTTTGTTTGTGTGTTTTTTATGTTGAGCATGCATAGTCTGTGTGTTCATTTAGACCCTGAGTGTGGCAAATAAAGATGATGAAGTGTGTGTTACAGTGCAACACCATGCGCTAATGGGATTTAGCTTGCTTTTGTTTTCTTTCATGTTCTTATTATTACACGAGTAATAGGAAATGCTTGAGAAGAGTAACAAGTGTCTCTTATCGCATGTGTGTTAAGTACAGCAGAGTAACAAGTGTCTCTTATCGCATGTGTGTTAAGTACAGCAGAGTAACAAGTGTCTCTTATCGCATGTGTGTTAAGTACAGCAGAGTAACAAGTGTCTCTTATCGCATGTGTGGTAAGTACAGCAGAATAACAAGTGTCTCTTAGCGCATGTGTGTTAAGTACAGCAGAATAACAAGTGTCTCTTATTGCATGTGTGGTAAGTAGAATCTGTATAAGGAAACAAAAAGCATTGCAAAAGTACATGGTAGTACTGCAACGAGGGCACTGTAACCTGTGTCACCTGGGCTTCACTTCTATTAGGAAAACACTCAATTTCTATTTTACAGACAAATATTTTAATAGTGAATTTTGTCATAGATGTGACAAGGTTAACAACTGGAAGTTGCAGGCGATAATTGCAGCCTTTGTGATAGCTAAAAAATGGCAAGTCAGTTTAAATTGCACTTTTGATCAAATAAATGAATTGTGCAGCAGTAGTTTCTATTAACTGCAGTTATTCACACAGTTGTCTATTACTCCATCCTTACCAATGACATAGGAGAGGATAAGGTTCCAGCCAGTGATGAAGGCCCAGAGCTCACCGACAGTGACGTAGCTGTACAGGTAGGCCGAGCCCGTCTTGGGCACACGCGCCCCAAACTCAGCGTAGCAAAGGCCCGCCAGCACTGACGCCAGGGCAGCGATGAGGAAGGACAGCACAATGGCGGGGCCAGCGTTCTCACGCGCGACTGCTCCCGCGAGCACGTAGACGCCGGCGCCCAGAGTGCTGCCCACACCCAGCGCCACCAGGTCGAAAGTGTTGAGACAGCGGGCCAGCCGGGAGTCCTCGGCGCTGCAGTCCACCACCTTTACCCGCAGCAGCTGCTTGCCAAAGTCCAGAAACTTGTGGAGCACCATGGTTCTATTGGGGGGTCTGTTTGTCTGTTACAGGCTGTCGAACGCAGGACATGCAGGACTCTATGGAGTTCACTATGAGCCTGTTGGAAAATGAAGACAGTTCTTAGGTTCTTAGAAATCATTTTCTCTCATAATTAAGATTTTGGAAAGTTTTTTTGTATTCAAGGTGTCTGTTTAAAGCACTGTTTCAAGTCCATCTTGTGCAAACACATTACTTATTTACTTTGGAAATTAAATATGACAATGGAATGTGACAATGAAAATTAGAGGCGATTATTTGATATGGAACTGATAAGGAATCACACAAAAACGTAAAGATTATTATCTAAAATATGACGAAAACACCTCTCTAGAACAAAAACAGTCATACACCCATTCAAATATGCTTACTTTATACTGAGTGAACAGCAGACTCAAGTGTTTTGCTTATTTGTCCAGATCACCTGTAGTAGCTGTTAAGTATTGCATTGTTTCCCTGGCAACATTGGGTAAGACATACGCAAATCCATAAAATGTGACTACTGGAAGTAGTGACGAAGCACACCAAGGATAATCCATTTCACTGAGAGACAGGCGTCATTCAGGCCATGACATGAATTATGCAATAACAGGTATGCTTATGAAAAACTGACTACAAATAAATAGTAAGAGATAAGTAAGTAGATAGACTAACCATTATTAAGTTGCAACACACAGTAACAATGTGATCATTATTCTTTAGTGCTGGGGATTCATTCATTTCTATAATATCCCTCCTTCTCCCTTTGATGAACATATTTCTGTAGTTTCTGCAATCTCAAAAGTAAAATCTGTGGCAGTGTCTTGATAAAGCACTGGGGAATTTCCTTTTGCTCAAGGGTACAGGACACATGACAGGAAGATACAGTAAGCCTTTGGGGAGGAACTTGATTTGAAGGGGACACAGCCCTGAGCTCAGCCCTCATAGTATGCAACCTACAGCATGGCCGGGTTCCCCTGGGCTATCACTCTGAATGAATTAAAGACAAAAAAAAAGGATCCTGGGAATTTTGTTTCCTGCCACGCCACGACCCAATGGAAAGTTCCCTCCAAGGATAAGGGGTGATGACCTTTTTTTTCCCCCATGCCTTTAAGATGCCTACAGGCTATCGAATGTCCCACTTCAGATGGGAGTCTGGTACCATGAATGTACATGTTTTGAATGTAGGTTAGCAGAGTCACACATAACACATACGTACAGGGCCACTTCAGATCCCCTCACATAGAGTGAGAGGAAAGCAAACGTACACTTGTACTTGTACATCTGCAAGTCTGGCAGCCAGTTCCCAATGGCAGGGCGGACTCAGGTTTCCCAAATTAAGCCATAATGCCAAAGGTTCATTAAAAAGAGATTATGTGCAGCACATAATGCAATGCAGACAAGCAAAGGTAATCTGGAGTCTTACGAAAGTACTGAAGCTTTGCAGAAGTGGGCCATACTCCAGGTCTCTAAGTCTTCTGCATACTCCACTCAACTAAAACACTGTTGAATGCAAATTCAACCCAAGTCCATTTGTGCTCGTGTTAGAATAGTTGAATATAGGGGGGGAAAAACTATTTTTCAGATAACATAACAGGTAGTTCTCAGGCGATTTATTAAATTAAATGAATGAGGTACATTTTCTAATTAACAATTTTGCAAATAATTACAGAAGAGATACATCCTAAAGCTTTGTATGAGTCATTGTTATAGTTAATTAGACCCCAAAAAGACAGCATCATCATTGGGTCATCATACATACACATAACATCATTAATCTGTTAGAAAGCAGCGAGTACTCACACAGAATTCAAAAAGGCTTCGCCTAGTAAAAGAGGTGAGTGAGAGTGAGAGAGAGAGAGAGAGAGAGAGAGAGAGAGAGAGGGAGAGAGAGAAAGTGAGAGCGAGAGAACGGGAGCAGAAGGGAGAGAAAGACATAGAGAGCGTAAGAGACAGGCCTATCACTGAACTCTATTCTTCAGACACCCCCGCAACTGTAGCCCATTTCCATGGGCGACCTACAAATAGAACGTTGACATATCACATAGCCAGGCTATTCCAAGCTGCCCCCAACAACGCTGGCGACTGCAGCAACGCACTGAGCCCTAACATTGTCAATCAACCTGCTTCCCACCAGTCAGAAGCGGAAGCCAGTCACCAGGCCACCAGACCTCACAGAGGCAAACACACCAGGGCTACACACACACACACACACACACACACACACAAACACTGCCTACACTGACCAAGAGCTGACAATACAGCCAAGAAGAAAACCCGCACCTGACTCAAAATAGGCTCCCCTCTGTACTGAATAACTTCAGTGTTCAGACAGAGACCAATTGCCTGAGGAGTTTTGCTTGGATAAATCCAGGATCTCCTGAATTCCAGAATCAACATCTATGCGCACAAATGCTGGATATCTCCTTGCTTGTGTAAAGGAAGGAAACTAACATACATCAGAGACAGTTCCTTTTGTAAGCTGTCCATCATCTGTCAACAAGCAGCCTTGTGTACCTGTTCCAAACACTGGTTAATCCAAGTGCCAAAGAGAAGGACATCTACAAACAAACCTGCTAATTGGGGACATGTATAGAGTACAGAAGCCTTCCTGATGTATTTACATTTAGTTTTTTTCCCCAAATACACTTTTTCAGTTTAAAAACAGACAGGTACATTTTATAAGATGTTTAACAATCATTCAATGCAGTCATTCACTAAAGTCAGCTGGCATAGAGACAAACCAAGCTAACCTCCTGAAGCATGTATGAACCGGTTGGCTTGGTACCTCACTTCCACAGCCAGGCCAAGGAACAGGCGTGAACCGGACTGGAGGAAAAACCTGGGCCTTATAAATAAATCCCACACTACCTCCATCTGCTGCTGAGGGTTGAGCAAGGTGGAGGGCGGGTGCACATGGGCATCATCTGATACCGCTGGAGGGAAGGAGCTAGGAAGGGTGGGCAGGAAAGAACACACAAACACACAGACAGACACACACACACACACACACACACACAAAACACACGCGCATACACACATGCATGGACAGACACACAATCTCTCTCTCTCTTTCTCTCTCACACACACACACACACACACACACACACACAATCAGCAATGGGAGAGAGGTAGAAAAGGGTGGCATGGTGAACATGGAGGTGCATATTTAAATTGGTCACCAAGCCAACGGCGCAGTCTAACTGTCGTCACTAAATAAAGCCGGTGGGTCATGAGGAGGAGTGGGTGTATGTGTGTGTGTGTGTATGAATCCAAATCCACTTGCTACACACACACAAATGTAATCATATAGGATAGAGGATATCATATAGGATATGCCTATTCTAATTAATCTCATCTATTTTCAATTAGAAAATGCAGTCCCTTATGCCAGATATAACTAGTAACCAATGCTATGCATTACCTTAAACCCCCTAATACATTCTTCATACTATTGTGCTTAATACTGAACATGTGAATGTGAATCCAGTAAAATGAAAAAATTATAACAAAATAACAAAAGATTGTTAAGAACAAATATGTGTACATTTTTTACACATATTCTGGTAAAACTTTTTAAAAAGTAACATTTGCTTGCTTAAGTAGGGGAAGGAAACTAATTATTGTTGCAAACTAATTATTATTGATTGCAGTTCTTTTTGTGAGAGCCCTCGTACCTTTTCCAAAACACTGCCTAATCCGTGTGCCAAAGAAAAGAATGTCTACAAACAGATCTGCTTAGAGACATGTATACAATACACAGGCCTTCCCGATATATTTGCATTTCAATTTTCCCCAAACACACAAAACTTATATTCAAAACATAAAAATGCGCAATTACACAGAAATTGTAGTAAAACAAGCCGACTGGGTTACTCTTGTGACCTTATATTACCTTGATGCCGATGGACCTCATTCACTAACCATTCTTCCGAAGAAAGTTGTTCTTAAAACCCACCTAGGCAGTTCTCAGGAAGATTTGTATTCACCAGTACAGTTTTTTAAATAGGACTTTAAGAACAAATTTAAGAAAATTCTTGGGAACATGTTGGTGAATGAGGCCCATTGTTTTTATTCTAGAGCAAGACTATCAAGAACATAGTGTAAACATTCACAATGCTTGGTAACAAAATAAACATAACATAGTCCTGCTAACAAACAAACAATCTCACTGGTATACCTGTGCAATGGCCTCATCCTATTGTAAATCTTTGGAATGAGTTGAATTGAGGAGGGGTAAGTTTGGCAGTCTTGCTTGGATTGTTTTTGTGTGGATCCACATGTAGACGCCGAAATTTGCCTGTTTGAAACAGGCGTATACTGCTTCTTTCCCATGTGCGTCAGAATTTTGATATGAGAAATAGCGCTTCTAGGACTAGAGGACCAGCAATAACAGGACAGAGGGACAGACGTTACACTGAGCCAGTTGTACTTCTTCATGTGACTGACAAACAAATCTGACTGTGTGTTCTGAAAAGACTAAAAATGAGTGAGGGTTTGCGGGGGTCAGTGAGTTTGAGGGCATAGTTTAGGGGCCTCCCAGTTGCCCAACAGTCCTAAGCACAGGAGTGCAGCACACCCTGACCTTCCCACAGGGCCGTTTATCAGCGCCCCCCCCCCACCCCTTAACACAACCAACCAGCTGTCTAGGCATTCCCAGGAATGGCTTTCTGTCGCTGCACGTGCCTTCAGACAGAGAATACAAATGTTTTGAGTCGTATGGATGATCCACATACCCACAGTCACTCATTGGAATATTTGCCTTGTCCTGCCTCTTGATTCATAGCTGTACTCAAGTTGGTAACTGGACTATTTAATGCAACAGTTGTACATACTTATTAGAGTTTATTAATATGGACCCAAAGTCAGAAGATATAATTAACTATTATTAATCTAAATGTTTTACCTCAAATAAACCTACTAGTCAATGTTGCATCAGGTAAAGTAAATATCAAGTAAGTGTTTGGCAGTCTCTCACAGTCGTTCCAAGCCTATAGACAAAATTAATTGAACAAAAGATGAAAAGCCACACTTTGTATATTATCTTTCTGTACAATAAAATAGTGTACAGTATATGAAAAGTGCAGCCTTTTGGCTTTTGTTTCATAAATATTTTCCATGCCATCCACTTCCATGGCTTATGGTTTATCTCTAAAGGTATCTCCTAAAAGTTTGTCTTCTATGCAGTTCTTCTCATTTTTTTTTTTTGCTCACTGAATGAGATCAGGACATGGTCACAGTGGGAATGGAAAGTTCAAGGCTACATGGGAGCATGTCATTAACAGACCTAAAAAAACATACAACTGGATATGTCTCTAAAATACTTCCAATATCCCAAAATAAAACACCCTTTATACTTAGTATGACGCAGAGTGACATATCCTTGACATAACATGGTGTATGTTTTAACTCTTACATAACATCAAATATACATGCTTTAAAAGGTGACACTGGGCGTGTCAAAGGGTCTAGTGATTTTATTCTCTGAACTGTTTTAGTTTTTTTGCTTGTTTGTTTCTAGATTAAATAAACATTATCACAGAGAAAAAATGTTACAAAATCTATTAGAGGTTTATCTATGCAGTCAGTAGACTGACTGATTCTGTAGACTATGTCAATGAAGTCATAGTGCTTCAACACTGGCAGAGCAGAGGAGGGTCAGAGTAACGTTGGACTCCCCTGGGATCTGATTGGCCATCCCAGGTGCCCCCCTCAATTTTATTAGCTAATATTGATGATTGACAGTTCACTGCACGTCTTTGTAAGAAGCGTTTTTTTTAAGCTAGAGAGCAAGGAAAGTGTGAACATTTGAGGCAGTCAAATGACTGAGAGAAAATGGAGAGGATCTAAAGTGAAAATATTATGATGTAAGTTTCAAGGCGTAGCTCACTACTTAATCAGATAAAAGATTCCCCAAGTTCCCAATCGTACAACTGTGCATTAGGATTAAGGTCATTTGTTTATTGATAAGGACAAGTCATTTCTATGTGAGATATGGTGGCCATCAACATTTATATGGATAAATTAAGATACTCCAACAATGAGACATAAGATCCATAAAGTAAAATAATAAGGTATAGCTATCAGTGTTCAAGACGGTTAATTTTCAGTTTGAAAATTAATTCAGGCAGCAATGTTGTCTGCCAGTTCAAACTAAAATTACGTGTCTGACATGCAAATCCAAAACAATACCCATTTTTTCTCTGTTGAATTACTCTCGCAGTCAGTGAACAGAGAGAAAAGGGAAAGTCTTAACAATTCTTTTCTCTTTCAAATTTTTAAATAAGACCTGTTTCTCCAACACAGTAGGCTAAAAACAAAGGAAGGAAAGCATATAGGAGTTCTGAGTGCCAGATATTTGCATACACTTCAGTTGTACGACCCCTTTGCACCCAAGGTTTAACTTCCTAGCTGATGTCTCGATATGATGCTTCCATATAACCATACAATTTTCTTGTGTCATGACGCCATGTCTTTTGTGAAGTGCACCAGTCCTGCTTACAACAAAGCAGGCCCACAACAAGATGCTGCCTCTCCCATACTTCACATTTGGGATGGTGTTCTGAGGCTTACAAGCTTTCCCCTTTTTCCTCCAAATATACCATTCATTAACAAACATTTTCATCAGACCACAGAACACGCTTACAGAAATTAGGACCTTTGTCCCCATATACTTTTGCAAACTGTAGGGTGGCTATTCAATGGTGGTTTTGAAGCAATGGCCTTAATAATAAACAGTATATTATGCTTAAGTTTACAAGCCTCAGAAGACCATCCCAAAAGTGTGGAGGTGGCAGCATCATGTTTGGGGGCTGCTTTGCTGCAGGAGGGACTGCTGTACTTCACAAAATAGAAGATCATGAGAAAGAAAATTAGGTGAATATTCAAAATTATGTGAATATACTGAAACATAATCTCAAGACAACAGCCAGTAAGTTAAAGCTTAGGGTACAAATGGGTCCTCCAAATGGACAATGACCCCAAGCATACCTCCAAATTAGTTATAAAGTGGTTCAAGGACAACAAAAACAAGGTTTTGGAGTGGCCATCACAAAGCCCTGATCTCAATCATGAAAGAAACTAAATGGCATGCGCACACAAGAAGGTCTAAAAAACTGTCTGTCCTGAGAAATGGTGCAAAACTTCAGCAAACTATTGTGAGAAGCTTGTAGGATACACAGTTTCAAGGTCATTCTACCAGATACTACGAAAGTGTATGTAAATGTATGACTGATGAAAGTAATAACAACAAATAATATATAATAATAATATAAATGTTGTTCGCTCTCTGTTCTATCATTTAACAAATACAAAAAATATGGTCATATTTTCTGACATAAACAGAAAAGGTTTACTCCAATTTAATATTTGGCAATAATGAAAAATAAGTTTAGAGTATGTAAATATCTGGTTTCAACTGGACTTGAGCCAAAATAAGAGGGATTTTGAGCAATTGTGTGTGTGCATGTGTGTATATTTGTGGTTTTGGCAACCATGCACTTATGCTGTGTCATTCGGACATGCTCAAAGATGGTAACAGGCTACACATTTTTTTGTCATATTCAGACACCCTGAAATAGCCTTGGCCACCCCCTGGTCACTATGTACAAAAGTGTAGCTCCGTCACTGGCTCTTGCCACAGACATCACTCAACCAGTGCAAATAACCTATTAATTACTACTCCGTCTTCTTTACAATCCTAATCTCAGATAATTACTTCACACTTACAGAAGGCTTGACGCAAATACAAAATAGTTAATAGCCCACTCCAAGTAATACCTTCCTCTTGACTCAAAGCAGCCTAGGGCGCTTCAAAAACTCACTAAAGCATGCAAGGATCGTGATACGTTAAATCGGGTCCACTAATAACTCTATTTTAATGACAGACAGTAGTTTCCTCAGTACGTACGCGGGATAAAAAAAAAGTTTAGCTGCTCTCCAGCCGATTTGTTATTATGCAAGATCTGTATCCGACAGCGAGAACATCTGGACGAAGCTCTCCAGTGTAGCATTACATGTATTAGTTGGAAATGCACCCATGACGTAAGGCACAAGTAGCCCACTTATACGTACGAAATGTTCTAGGATCACCATGAATAGCCGGTCAGTTTTTAAGATAGGATCCAAAAGTTTGCTTGGAGAGAAGCCTTTACTGTAACGCTGAGCTATCACAGATATCTGTGCAACTTCAATGCAGTGGCAGTATTACGTTGTGTTCTTTTGTGATAAGAATTTGCCTATATTTAGGCTATGCATTTTTCACACACCGAAGCACTAGCTCATCTTAATTGTGGTCTCAGCATGACTTCCAGTCGAACTAGTGACATTCCAAGACTGTTCTTTCAGGTGGAAAACCCCGCATGCTCCGGGCGTGCGTGGGATCATTGCAGACACCATGTGCGCCAAACTTACCTTGCGATCTAAGTTTGTCATCATCGTTAAGTAATTTGTCGTACAGTGGTTGGAGAATTTAACCCACTCAGGATAATAGCACCTACCTTTCCACCCTTACAGCACGTCCCACGTGTTCTTACTCACAGTCACTCTGCAATCACGTCTGTCTGACCACACTTATAAATAGAAGCATTTACTTACCTGCCAAATGTTGTTTTGGAGCAAAATAACCAACAAAATCTCCTCAGCCTTTGTTCAGTAGGAGCTGCAGCCTGTGTGAGTTTATCTTCGCTTTAGGAGTTAGCTCAAAAAGAGGTTGGGGAGGGGGGACTAGTTCGTGTCCTGAGTCGGCGCGCTGAAGTGGCTCTTGCGCCGTTCAACTCGTTTGTTCATTGGGGATACCGTTAGCTGCGGTAGGGGCAAACACACGCACGCACTCACACACCCCCATACACAAACACACGCCTCCTGCAATGTCCGGAAAGCATAAATAAAAGCAAATCAAAATATGGACAGGATTGTAGTAGAGCCGTATTCTTTATTAAGTCTGTGAAAATCTATCAGGAAAATTAAAATACTGGTAGCATTTGAGCTACCGACAAATGTACGGCGGATGGGGAAGGATTTTGGCACAAGTTTCAACTGTGTAGGTGAACCGAGTGCTATGACGATGAGGTCAGAGGCTGCAGTGATCAGTCACTTTTAAGTCACACAAGCTGAAAAAAAGACATATCCAAATAACAAACATGTACACATCGAGGAACAGAGGAGAGAAGTCCACCACACTAGATTAGGAGGTCAGGGGTGTCCAACACAGTACAATCTAGAACACTTGACCAAACAAGCGGAATCCCAGTAGCTTCAAGTAGTCCAACAGCCAAGTCCTCCCACAAATAGTTCATGATTAAAATGGATATAAAGCTAGCAAAGCGTGCCAGTCTTTTTTGTCCTCCTCACTTGCCCTCCAACAGCGGCTTGATGTCTTTAATCCCATACTCTGTGGCCATGGCAATCACATGATCCATAGCATTGATACGACATAAGAGCTTCAACACTTCCTTGATGTGTTCCCTGTGTTAGATATTGAGGACAAAGACATATGTACAGTGAGCAGTATGCATTTCAGCGTGGAAAAAAATAACAAAACACACACAAAAAACATTCCCTTCCCAAGCTGATTTCTATTGTGTTAATTTAAAAAAAGTGTTTGTCCTTATCAATAAACAATTTCTAAAGGGTTTATTGAAGGTTCATCTTATCATATTTTTACACTCCTACAACACATTCATAATTACAGACGAATTTCACACAAGTGTAATCAACAGCATTTTAAATCTCTGAATATAGACACCCCCCCCCATTTTCTTCCTATTGTTTTTTCTATGTTATCCTCTTTTTGTAAGTCACTCTGGATAAAAGCATCTTCTAAATGTATAAATGTAAATGTCTAATGGGTTTCTTTCTTTCTTAAGGGTCTTATATGCTAAACTATGAGGGACATGATGGGCACTGGGCCCATATTGGGGATGAGACGGCGACTCTACCACTGCCCCTCCCTATAAACCCTAACCAAACAGCTCTGCTCCTTTCCAGTTTTACTGGCTGTTGTCCATCCCGCCAGGTGTGGATGTGGCACTGCTCACCTGCTGTTCCTGCGCTCCACGTCAGAGCTGCCCAACCCTATGCGGTACAGCGTGCTGGCTAGGTGCTTAAGATAGCGACAGAAGTTCTCCAACTGGGGCAGGGTGTGTTGCTGCTGCTGGGTCTTGAGGGCGCTGAACCACTGCTGGGGGAAGCAGTCCACCACCTGGAGGCAGCAGAGAGTAAGTGAATGCAAACACAGAGGAGGACGTGAGCTCATTTAGAGGTGCTCTTGCGCAATAACATCATGCTGTTCCCATATCCACACACACTAAATAACAGGCGAGCACTATTTACTCCAAACGCTTGTTAGCACAACCTAAGAGAAATGAATAATGACCACAGCTGGACCACTGATTTATGTATGTAGCCATGAAGTTCCAAATTTTAGGTTGCTCAAGGGAAAACACTGCAGTATAATTGTGGTGCGTCTTATATAACACCAATATTGAGTTGCATAAGAATTCATTAAGCCTTAATTAAAGACTTAATGAAGCAAATAAAAAAAGCTCTTTTGAGTTGCAATATTCTCATCCTTTGATTAGGTTTTCTGTGATGCCTAATAAAAACTCTTAAAACAAGATTTTCCTCAAACATCAGCCCATAAAATCCCCATTATTGGTTTCCAACCCCACATTAATTCTTCTAATTCCCAGTCAGCTCCCATATTGATAAACATCATGCATACATGTATAACCTACAGCCAAGTGGTTCTGCATTACCTATGAATGAGTAGGGTCTCGCTGCAGAGCCGCAGTGCCACCCATAGCAACGGTTCTGCCACTTCACATTTAGCATTTTGCCAAGATGTGGTAAGAACGTATGAGTGGTTTACATGGTAGATGTGCATTTCTACATTACATTTCAAATTGCACCTTTATCGTCCTTTGTATGGGGATTTGTATTACTTTCAATATCCAGGCAATTGTATTTTGAACAAGTAAGGGTTAACTAGTTGGTAGTTCTAATGTGTAATAAAAGTTAGGCTTTCACTTGCATGTGGTGGAAGATGTGCATGTAAAGTAGCAAATATGTAGTGGTAAAACTGTTGTCATGGCGCTGCGGCATTGCAGCGAGATACTATTGCGACCGGTATCAGAGTTTTAAACCGATAGTCTGTCGCCCACCAGTGGCCAATGAAGGCATTGCAGATGATTGCAGGTGTTTTACAAAGGGAATCATTATTTCCTTTCAGCAGTGGTATAATAGGTTTCTCTCTTAATCTGGAAGGCAGTTCCTGGTCATCTCGAAAGCTCTGGCCCATACACTGACTTCCTCTGCTGTGTTAAAAGTTCCTTACTCTCTGGCTCTTCTCGATGCAGTCCTCCCCTGACTCTGTGTTCTGCAGGGCGGACAGGATGTAGCGGTTCAGAGTGCTGTCCACAGCCAGTTCCTTCAGCATGGAATTTGACAGGACACCGTGCCACTGTAAGATGTTGCCCAGCAACTAAACCAACAAACAAGTAAATACTGATCAATACAAACCCAACATATACAAAATACACAAGGGAAACAATAATCTGCATTGTTTTCAAACATACAAGGATCAGTAATGGACTGCTTGGAATAAGCTATTGATTGATTGTATTTTTTTAAATTGTAAATGTTACGCAGGCATGCACGATAACACACTCAAAACAAGAGAAGTATGAACTTGTTTCAAAGAAGCACAACAGAATAACGCAGTTAGTTACCTTCACACACGTCCAAAACTGTCTCTGGGAAAACAAATAGGGGCCCGAGTTCTTATTCTCCAGAGTGCTGTGTGAAACAAGGGATGTTCAAGGTGAAATTAGATACATGTTATAACAGGATAAAATACCAAAGCCAAGACTACTAATCTTTTTTTTCCCCTTTTGACCAGGACTCACTTCTTCGGGAAGAGAGGCATGAAGATGTCATCATCCAGAGTTCGCCTCGTCCGCATCACGATGGTCTTTAGCAACTCCTAACGTAATGGAGGAACAAGGGAGAAAAAAGCACCACAGAGATAAGAGATGCATCACTTCAGCTAGTTCAACATTTTCTTTGAAATGCATCTCCTCTCTCTGAAGGAAAGGACCTTCTTTACATCATCAACAAAAGTGCGGTATGGCATAATCTGAGGTTGATCTGGGGTGCGTTTCTCAAAAACCATAGTTGCAAACCAGTTGCTGTAGCAACAAACAAAGTTGCTAACTTTGATAGCAACTATGGTTTTAAGAAATGTGCCCCTGGATAGTGCTTAGCAGTGTTTTACCTGGGTGTTTCTGTTGTCACCATTCAGGATTGTGGGGTAGCCCTTAATGAGTTTGTGCATGAAGGCCACCATCCTAGACGTCTGGCTGCTTGAGAGGGGATCCCACACCTGATCCGCAAGAACTAGACCAGCAAAATCGAGATAAAACATAAGTTCACTCAAAATATGGAGCACATTCAAGACAGACTAAGACTAGAAAGGACAGGAGGGATGGGACTAGCACAGGCTGGAACAGTCAGAACACACCAAAGTGTCTGGCCCAAAACATCCATTCCTGTGACAATTAACAGTGAAATATCAATTTATAAATTTGGAGTGCTGGAGTTCTACAATATTCTGTTTATTAAGGATTCAGTGCTTGGTTCTCAATTTTTTGGGGGGAGCTGAGCATGTTGTGTTGTTTTCTTTTTTCCCCCCAAACAAAAACATCAAATTCATATTGTCAGATACAGAGATGCTAACTGTAGAGGCTGAATCGCACCCTCACTCCCCAAAAGAAATAAATAACCCCTTTCAATTTCACGTAAAGTAATTTTTTTAAATCAAAAAGAGGCCACAATGTCTATGACTAGGATCGAAAGATTAAGATCTTGAATTTGCTGATTCAGAAACACCAAGTAGCTTTAGAAAGACAATGCATGTTTCTTCACCCCACATGTCCAGACTGCACACAAGTTTTTCTGAAAGGGGTACACACCTGCCAGTTTGGGCAAGATGACTCTCTCCACAATAGAGGGTAGCAGACCGGAGTCGCTGTCTCCTCTCTGTAAGGCAGTGGGGTCCTCACAGCCGTAAAACAGCAGCGACTCAAACCACAGCATGTACTCAAAGTTCGGACACTCAGCCTAAAAAGACAGGAAAAAAAACACAGTTGAAAGCTCAGAGGGGAAAATGATTCCCCGGGAAGCAAAGAGAAATTTAAAATCAGTCTCAGCCCATTCATTTCACCACTTGGTTAGCTTTGTACTTGTAAATTTATCAAGTTATGTTTCATTAAAATGGGTCTATGCTAGTGCATTACTGGCACAGGGATGAGCTGAGAAAGTTGTATGTAGTTGTTTTAATTTATAACATTCAAAGATGGCAAAGAAATAGCACAGAAGAATAGTGAATGCACAGAATAAAATAATGAAGGCGCAGAAAATAGTGTTCTATGTTCTCATCAGTTAGCGATAGCTAATTCAGTCTATAATATACAAAATTTTCTCTTTCTTTTTCCAATAGACAGCACTCTAGCCTTAAAACAATCAGGCTATGGGTCGAAATGTGCCAGAATATCCCTTTAAGAGTCATTGGGATAGCTGAGTTTTTAAGTACCTCTAGCGGAGACCATGAGATGAGCTGCAGCCGGACGAGAGGGTTGAAGAGCTTGGGGAGGCACAGGCCGATGTATGCGTCCCGGTAGCAGTTGAAGTAGAACTTCCTCCACACTTCAAAGTGAGATTTTATACTGTCCAGAGAATGGAAATCATCCACAACATCCTCAAAGATCTTCTTCGACTCTGTCCGAATGTGATCTATTAGGACAGACAGAACAACAGTTGTAGGTGAGTAAGCTTTCAAACCGTTGCACAAGATTAACATTCATTAGACTGAGGACAATTATATTATACAAAAATTACTGGAAGAATACAATATTCTTCAAGAAACTATTTATTTGAGGAAGCTGTTAAGATACCTTAATGGCAGCACTGGATTTGTGTAAATGTGTATGTCTATGGGATTGAGGATATGTTACCGTTTATGCTGGTTATGGTGTGGAAATTACACGTTTACGTGTGTGTGAGAGAGAGAGAGAGAGAAAAGGATAGAGGATACCTCTCTCTAGGTTGAAGCTGGTGATGTCAGTGGAGGTCTCCTCATCGTCACTGGACAGGCCTTCCTTGTGTTCTGCCCTCTTCCCATTCTGCTCTCTGGCTTGCCGACGCCGCGTCCTGTCCCAGATAAACATCACAGATCAGCCCACTAACGCCACACACTAAAACAACACCATATCTGTACATTTGCATACATCCTGTAACTGTATTAGTAGTGAATCATAATTGGTAGCAAGAAGCTTTGCTGATATACACACAGATTAGTTATTGTCTATTAATATCTTTCACTACTATCACTTTGAGAATTTTTAAAGCATTTTCAAAAGCACTTGCTCTCCCACACCAGCACCAGGTAGAAGGGAACCCAAAGCCCTACCGTCTGGCTTCCCGCTCCGCGATGCGCCTCTGCTTGGCGTGCTCTTGATAGGCCGTGCGGTCTCGGCCAAACGGGTCAAGATTGGGGGCCATCACAGCCTTACCTGAAACAGGGAAGGGTTCCAAATCAGCCAACCACAGCTGATGACTCAAAGCACACAAACAAACCAAGCTCTCATATTAGCCTATGAGTAAACCAATAAACCATGATCTGAATCTTTTCAATTGAGCATCCTTTTCCAGTGAATTTACATAGCTAAAAGGCTTCAAAATAGATAACAGCTCTTTCCAGGTCAGGATAGAAATATCAATACCACTTTAATAACTGAAAATCAGAATAATAGTGTTTATCTCTGCCATTTTACTGATCAACAGCAAACACGGTTCAAAAACTTTGCCGAGCACTTTGCGTGCCAGTTTCTCGTCGCCATGAAAGTACTTACCTTAAATCAGCCTGTACTAAAAGCAATCACAGCTTCTCTTTTACAAACATGACCACAGATTAAGCATCCGTGATCAGCAAGTTCGGCTTAGCCACTTGCATGATTTCCATGGTCTGGCACATATTTCCCTCATTAAAGAGGGGGAAGATTTCTGTGCCACATAGCCTCAAACAAGCACAAAGAGTGCCTGTTTACACTCTTGTAGCATACACAGGTATAAACAAGAACTGGTAGAACAGCAGTTATCACACACACACACCCACACCAACTGAAACACACACACAAATACACTCAGCCACACAAACACACCATCAGTCTATATTTTAATTAAAGAATGCAACGAGGCCGTTCAAATAAATAATAAAAACCTTCAAGATGGACTGACTTGAGAGGCTTGAAAACTCCGATGATTCATCTTTAATATCATCCTGTCTTCTCTGGACAAGCCGCGATGCCCGCTGCCTTAGTAACTGGTGCATGGCTGCCTCCAGCTCCAGAATGGCCGGCACCTGAAAAATACGATGGTTTTTGTGACAGCCGAACACACACACACCGGCAGGAGACCTGTAATGCCATTGCGAACTCCTCAGGATGCTGTGACAGGGACGGGCACGGTCGTTAGGGCAGAAAAAGTATCGGCAATATTCACTTCCTTCACTTATTCACTTCTTGATCTTAGGAGCTTGAGGAGCACAAACACAAGAGACTTACTCTAGACCCGAGATAGGCGGGTAGAACGGGCCTCTGAAAAGGGGGATGTAACCGTACTACAGTCTTTCATTTGACTAACACAACTTTGGGTCTTCTGGAGACATACAGCAAACACTGAGATGACAAGAAGATCTGAAGCCACTTAGTGGAAGCTGGGAAATTTCAACTGGCCTTGTTGGGTGCAGGCTTTGCGACCTAATGGTTAGCCTGTCTTTAATATTAATGGTTTGCTAAATGCAGAATTAATAATTTATTACAAGCAAAGACAGGAGGGCTGAAGGATAATTCAACAGACAGTGGGCCTAACACCACCCCCCACTCTCCAACTCCCAGACACAAACATGGATGATGGTATATCTTCCTCTGAAAACTCTTATGCTGGAAGAGAATAGAGTCAATAGGAGACAGTTAATTGGCTGATCTAGTCATGGTGGAAGCCAGTTTTGCTGATCAACCCCTTTTCAACATCTGAGGAGAAAGATGATGTGTTAAACATTTGTAATGTTGGTTGTGGTTAACATCAGGGTATGCATTTTTATTCTTTTTTTTCTTGATTCATTTCTTTACATTTCATGGATATACACTAGACTACAGTGAGATTTGTGTGATATGAACACAAGCTGCTTAGAGCTATAAAATTTACTTCCCAGCTTAACGAGAAATTTAAACTGGGACCCAAAAGTATCAGGTATTCAGACAAAGCACAACAGCCGTTAAGAGGGGCACCAACTGTTTCTCCCTTACCTTTTCGCTGAAACACTCAAGCAAGTCTCGAACATACCCTCGCATTTCTTGCAAGAATTTATACTGGTCAGCTATGTCTTCAGAGCTGCCCTCCAGCCTAATGATGGCGCTGTCGGAAGCCTGCAGCTCCTGCTGGATCTGCTCCAGGCGCCGGGTATTGGCATTGTGCCCCTGCCGTAACATGCTGAGCCTGAGGGGACGGGGACACACAGGAGAAGGGCACACAACACGTCACCTCACCTCATCGATCTGTGGTCGGGTAACTCTGCGGTTTAACTCTATTGTGTGCGTCTGAGCCTTAACCATCTCTGAGGTACTGTCCTCCAACTCATTCTCTCTTTATGAGGTCAGCATAACAACAGCAGACCATGAGAGGCCCATTGTGAAGATATTTTAAAGAGGTCAAGTCAATTCAACATGAAAATAGGTCACTGTGCAATATGAAATGCTGCATCTGATAACCAGAATAATGTAACTGTGTGGTTATGTGTTGAAATTAAATGGCTAAGGGGTTCACGGATGGCTTAACTTACAGCATTTGCAGTATTCTGCTGTAAGAACCAGCAGTAGTGTTTGGGAGCCCTTCAACAGTGGGGTTAGCTTGATTTTCTACTGCAGTTTAAGCCTTTGAAAGGCACCATTTCAACATTATAAGACAGAATAGAAAAGGAAACTGATCTAAAAGATTTCCAAATCTGTTTATCCATAACTGCACCAAAGAAAATAAGTATGCACAAAAGTTCTGTACAATTTTAACACGACAAGACATGCAAGTAACTTAAACTATTTAACAAAAAAGTTTGCATTTAATTTCCTGTCTTCTCTAGCAGCTACAAGTTCTAATAGATCCAAGATGGTCTGTTTGAAACCACACTCTTTCTCTGCACACAACAAAGAAAGTAGGATGGTCTGTAACAATTCTTTTTTCCACTGATGCATTTCTTTCAGAACTACAAATGCATCAGCAGTCTATATGGGTGGGGTTGTCCGGTGTAGGGCAATGTGGGATCCAAGCCTACCTGTCTTTAAGGCGTTTCTTTACCAGATCTGTGGTGATCGGACTGAGTTCGCTACTGGGGGCAGGGAAGTTTACAGAGTCCTTGGCTTTGGGTGCCTTGTCTATGCCTTGAGGGGTGTATGTGTAAGGCATGTTATAGGATGAGCCGTAGGGCTGGCTCTCAAAGTTGCTTTGGTAATACACGTTTGTGTCCTCAGGTTGGCTGGCTTGGACCTGGAATAAAACATAATTCAATTTAACATAATGACTTTATACTAAATGATACATTGGTTGCCAATGTAATAGAATAACTGCATAGTGATGTGCAGATATGAGGTAATGTCAAGAGAGCATGTATTGCTTGCTTTGTGGGGAAGTGATTTGTGTGACATCAGGAGTGTTTGTGGTTGTCTTGGAGACGCACCTGGGGGATGCTGATGCCCTTCCTGATCTGCTCCTGTTCCCAGCGGCTTACTTCCTCATCATGGCCGCCGGAGTCCAGGGCCTCATCGTCACTACCTTCAATACCTGGAACACGCACACATAAAGAATCACTCTCAAACACTAATGAATACACTAAACCTCAAACCTCTAGGTACATTATGTCTGCTTAATAAAAATACTGATCCCAAAAAAGGATATGATGCCATTGCACAGACATTAACATTCACCAAAATGCTTCCCCAAAAGTACAGTAACCACAAGCGGTCCCTACTCTTCTAAATGTTCTCGAAAAGGTAATTTTTTTTTTAAAGTTTTGTGACAAAAACCACTTTATAACATGGTATTTCCAGACAGCTACAATCTCATATGCCTCCATCCCTGTAATCCAATGTAATTAGCTTGTTAAAGGTTGTAGAGGTGTACAAAAAATATATCCCTGTATATTTATTGTTTCATTAGGACATGTTGCATGCTGTATGTATATTATTACATTTGTGTTACCAATCCCGGGCCCTGGTCTCCATGTCCACTCACCTATCTCCTCTGCAATCTTCTGCCGCTGGGTCTTCTGCTTGACGCCACTGAAGACGATCCTCTTCTCATCCTCGTCTTCGTCGCTGCCACCTTGCTCGTCCTCACGCACCATGCGTTTATTAGACGAATCCGTCTCCACCAGAGGTGTTTCTCCCCCAGCTCCCGTGCCATCTGACGCCGCTTCCGAGCCGCGTGGATGAAGGCTGCATCCGGGATCTCACCTGCACACAGGCGGGTCATGGGTTACTTGTGGATTACTTGTCAGAGTGAAAGAAAAGGCATGATGTTTGAGGACAAATGGACACCAAGACATAAATTCAGCATAATCCTATACCAACAATGAACAGAAAAAGTACAGAAAATACATAAATAAAATAAATGCTAAACCCTAATTCATAAAACTGTTACATTGACCATGATGTGGCACAATGCTTTCCATGTATGTAATGCCAACCCACACAGTTTGGGTATAAATATTTGACAACTACCAACACAGTTTCTGAACAATGGCATCAGTTGGTTGATGCTTAATGTACCCCTGTCTCCTGCATTAACTCATAGGAAACTCATAGATCAAGTGATGAAAGAACTTCATAGACAGATTTGTTCAGAAACCTGGTCTCAACGAGCTGAGTGTGGACAGGGTGTTGAATAAGGATCCTCCGCCGCCAGCCTTCGGGTCAGCCTCCTCGTCCTGTTCCTCGTTGCTGTCCACCTCCATCTCCTCCTCTCCTTGCTCACTGCTGGCCCGACTGCTATCCACCCCAGGCTCCTCTTTGGGTGTAAGGAGGGGAATCTGTGTAGAGGCTGCTAAAGGACACAACAAACACTGTGTGACTGTGTCCATATCAAAAGTTGGCCTACATTGTACTGTGTCAACTCTTTCGACAGTCACCCTATGTAATACAACAACAATCACTTATTTTGGTGAGAGGAACAATTTAAACACAATGTAATTATGAATATAAAATAACAGAGAGTGGGAGCATAAAAAGTGAGATAGAGTGCATATGTGCAAACACTGTGAAAAAAATAAAAGATTTTACCATCTGTATTTGAAACAGGCTCAGGAACAAGACTGCTTTTCTCCAAGTCCTCCTTGTATTCCTTCTTTAGTTGCTTTACAATCTTCTTACTATGGTTTGACTTCTTCACACGAAATACCTCTGTATCACCTGAAACAAATTATTCATGCAACCACAGTTCAGATTCGTGTCTGTATGTATGTGTGTGTGCAGCAATGCAACCTCATCCAAAACATCGTTTTACTTTGGCACAGGTCAAGTTGTAATGGCTGCTGCGCTGGTAAACTAAGAGCAACTAGGCCTAAGGACAGCATGTCAATGATGGGACATTTTTCTAAATTGCACCCGATGGCATGCCATTGTGTTGACAGCAGTCACTTCCACTGTAGGTAAGGTAGGCTAACTTACTGAGCTTGCTTGAATCAGTTTAAATGATCAAGTTCGCTAATAATAGTTTACGTTCGCAGACAAGATATTTCATATTGCATGAATGATGAGTGTTATTATCCGTTAGAACGATGATGTTGCTGTACTAATCACGTTACAGCTAACAAAACTGTTGATCAGCTAACTTAGCCCGGAGTCGGAATCAATCAGCTTAACGATAGCCTAATGCTAGTTGTTACTGTCTGCACTGACTCAAGTTAAATCGGATCTCAAACTAAGCGTGTAGTCCACCAAATAATCAAACATTAAAAAGTAAGCTAAATGTGAGGGTTAAGTGAGCCCAGCTGTTTTCAGTCAGTCCAGCTACGTGTTGTTTACGTTTGTTAGCTTGGCTAACGAATTAGCCAAGTTAGCAGTTGACGTTACCTTCATCATCTTGAAAGCTCAACAAACTTGCTTTCGGAGCTTCACGGTTATCCTTGGTCCGCTTTTTCTCTTTTGGTGCCTTAGAGGCAGCGGTCTGAAACCCATTTCCATTTTGTATGTCCAAAGTGACACTAGTAACATTAAATGTCTCTGGAGTGTTCAAATTGGCCTCTATGCCATCTGCCACAGGCCCGCATGGTTGCGCTTCCATAGGCTGCGGCAGCAGTTGCTGCGGCTGCTGTTGGCCGTCTTCTTTCTCGTCGTCATCTGATTCATTCCTCCTCCTCAAATTGCTCCTCTTTGCTTTTTTAAACATTTTGACAATTTCTAAATAGCTATCAGAGATGTATATGAATGTATACCAAAATTTCTAATAACTCAAGAGAGCTGCAGACACCTGAACACTAGACATTTTAGCTGCTGTTCCAAAATGCACCAAAGAGGCGGATCCGACCATAGACAGTAAAAGATCCGACCCGCCAGTTGAAAAGCTCTTCGCTAGACCTATTACTTCCGGTTTGCTTCAAAGTAAAGCCTTCAAAGCCTCCTATAAAACGTTCCTTGGTAAAGCGACGTAAAACCAGGCTTACTTTGTCGTTAGAATTTTTGCCGACTGTTTTCTTATTTTTCTCATGTATGTATTTTATTTGTTTACATGATGTGAAAATACCATTAGGCCCTGGCCTACTTTACTGTTGCACAGAAAACGTTGGTCTGGTTCGTTGCCCTCACAGATCAATGTTTCCCGTGTTGTGACGGAGTTCGAATTTTTTACATCGGGTGTCCGAAGGGTGGGCAGCATAGCTGCCAACACCCCCGTTTTTACTGGGTTTTCCCTATATTTCAGACCCATCTCCTGTCCTCCCCTTTTGTCATTTCTCCCGTTAATCTCCCGTAATTTACAAGACCCAAAACCGCATATCCGCATAACCTGAGACTGCGCATGCTGCAGATGTGTTAAATTGAAATTTACTGTTGTTTGTTGTTAGATGTGGCACATTTTTCTTTACCAAAACGCTTGGCAAGAAATAGCAAAGAATATGTTCTGGAAGAATATGTATGCTGTCCATGTAGAAGAGTAATTTGTTTTGGACTGCAAATGAGATGGATCTCTGAGTGCACTCTGTTCTTTTGAATGACAAACAGCACGTTCCAGAGGATGTGCTTGCATTTCATATAGCAACCAAATGCACAGCGACATCCACTTTACAACTGCTGTACATACAATGCAAACATTTCTTCAAGTCAGTGAGTTAATCAAGTGTGAATGTATTAATATATTATATCAGGTGATTTTTTTCAATGTAAGACTGTGTAGGCCCAACTCTTTTAGCCTAACAAACACACTGAACAAAAGCAACCTAGTCCAAATTGTGCGCTGGAAATCATGCACAATTTGTGATGTTTTCATACTGATCAATAACATATCAATAACAATTGGCTAGCAAGTCAGAAAAAAACAAACAGAAACAATAGCCTAATAGGTTATTGTGAATTAAATTTCCTCCAGGAAAATCTCCCAGATTTTGCTCCGCAATGATGATATTTATATTGGAGATATAGGGATATTGGAGGGGTGGCCATGCTGTAACAAAGTATGGTGAGGGGTCAGGGGATCCCCGCCAGGAAATTTTTAATTAGCTAGATTTGATTTCCTGTCTTGTGGTGTATTTGATTTGCCTAGAAATCTAGACGTACCCTAGTGGTAGCAAAGTTTTGCTCAGAAGGTATGTCTAGGAACGAACCATAGGGCTTTAGTAGCTTTTCTCCCAAGTTTGGTCGACCAATCACATCGCTCACTCTCTTCTAAAGAGTTGGCTCAACGTATCCTAGCGGTAGCTTATTAGGTTACTATTGCATGAGCCATTTTGGAAGACAACCACCGATTACGCCCCTTGGACTGATCCCGGTCTATGGGTCATAGCCAGACTATTATTTTGATGTTATGGTCCGACTTGTCAGGCTAGTATTTGATTTGATTTGATTTGGTGGCATGTAATAGTCATTCAATTAGCCTTATAGGCCCTGTGCTGTATTTCGATACTTTACTTTTACACTCTTATCTCAGTCAACATAAGGGCCATCAACACATGCTATGATCTCATTTATTTTTTCAAGACAGTCTAGGCTATCCAGATTTGGTAGTGTTTGATGTGACACAACTTGCATATGGCTTACATCAGCCGTAATATCAAGAATTTATTTTCTTGATTTTCTCACGAACCGTTCATCATAGCACCTAGTGAATAACACCGTTGGAAAGCCCAGGTTGTGCAGTTTCATGTATACTTTCTGTTTGATGAAAACTCTGCCAGTAGAAGACAGAGAAGAATGGGAGGAATGGATTTTTAGTTCTGCCGCTTCACACCTATTCTTTTCTGTTAGATTACTCGCTGAGTTTTCGTCACACATAGCTCGTGAAACTGCACTAACTGAGCTTTCCAACGGTGTTAATTGCTATTAGTCGCAATTTAAAAGTTGAATTTGAATTTACATAAAAACACTGTTGTAATGGCCAGGGTGTGGCCTAAGGCCACGGCAACCACTGGCCACCCCGTAGCTCTGCCCCTGTCCCTGTGCACCTGCCCTGTCCTGCAGCTCTCTGCCCAGAGCCAGAGAATGTGTCTTTTACTGCCACCTTGTGGACTAGTTATTAATGGCACTACAGATGCATCTTGGCATGCTGAGGTAGGAACCACGATGAACGAAAGACCATGTTATTTTCCTTGTGGTTGCAGAGGGACAAAACTGCCACTACAGACATTGCACAGATTGAGCCATTTTGTCACTGTCTGTCATGGTTTCCTTTGATTACAGTTTCCAAATGAGTTTCAGAAAACGTAATTTTTAATGTTAAGAGCTTTTTATTGTTTCCTGGTTTGCTGGACCACATTTACACCTAATGTAAATCTCCTCAGAGCAGGGGCCTTCTCCGCTTGATGGCCTAGTCACTTGATTCCCTGAGACTTTAGGGAATCCGTTCTGTGGTGGTGTCATTGACTTAAACCTCACTTCAGCAACCTCATTTCTCTTGGAATTTTTCACCACTATGAGGCACACAGAGGTGCTGCTCAGGTCTCTTTTTACCCCAGATAGATGGATTGCACACCTGGGTCACTGGGCGATAAGACAACAGTCTTGTTAAAGACTGATTTAAAATGTATGCCTCTGTCTGTGTGCATGAGAAACATCCTTGAGGATTATGGACATGACAAAGCCTGAACTGCCTGAGGCTGAACATGCCTAGGCATTGATCTGCTTACTAGGGCACTGACCCCACTGTGTGGCAGTGCACAGCTGTGTGCTTTGCTATCTTTTCTCCCTGACATGTGGTTGTCTCTGGAGCAACCATCTCACACCCAGTTAACACCACTTCTAGCAAGGCTCTCACACCCCACCCTCCTGCCACCCCCATTCGATGCGCTGTGCCAGAACAGCTTCTTCGGGTCCAGCAAGGATGTCATGTTCCTTCTCGCCTTGGATAATGATGAACATCTGCCTCCGGCCCAAAACGAGGAAGCCAGTTTGAGTATTGAGGATTCGCCCAGGCCCGACAGCTGTTTCTTACTAGAGCTTCACAGCATGCTCACCAGACCCAGCACAAACCCTGGATATCCAGTGACCAGTGTCCCAGACAGTGACTGAGACTTGTATGGACAAGTCCTATCTTGGTCTCTGTTCAGCCTGAGGCCTGAGTGCCCTCTCCTGGCTTTTCCAGACTTTGCTATGGAAATTCAGCAATCCTGGAAAATGCTGTATTCACCATTGGGGCCTGACCAGCATTGCCATCGCCATTTAAGACATGTCAGGTGACTGCACCCCTGGGAGAGAAGACATACACATGTCTGTGTGGCAGTTCTCCTGACTATCTACGCCAGGGAGCTTCTCTGCAAGGAACTGGGCTCACCATACACCTGCCTTGAGCTGTGGAAGGCTTTTGACTTCCCTCTCTGATCAATGGATCAGCTATCAAATAGCTTTGGGATTTCCAGTGGTGCAGACCTGCTGAGGGGTCAATGCTACAAGGCTTCCCAGATGGACACCACAGCTCTGCAATCTCACCACTCCAGGTGAGATTCAACAAGCACTCCACAGCCACTCTATGACAGGTATGTACATACCAGAGACCCATGTTAGACCTGAGGTGGGAATTGATATGATATTGATATGAATACTGATGCAATTGTCGATTTTGCTCATCAGTTCAGCAAGCCTCAGCCAGCTGGCTCCCCACCAGCACACTGGGATTGTAAACTGACCAATCGCTCATCTGTTGCTCATAATGATGTCGCTTCCTTGCTGGACATACCCCAGCGGTGCGTCTGTGCGTCCTATATAGCTATGGTGCATGGAAAATGAGGACTGTGGATAGAGGTACAGGTTAATAACATGTTCTCGTTCTTTCCTTCAGAGAACCAGGTTTATATAGATAACCCAACATTTTTTGGTTGCCTCTACCTGTTATTTGGAGATTATGTGATTTATTTTGACTGGTTCTTAGAATACATATTTTTGAAGCCTAGCTGAGCGTATCATCTAGCTGTCAGTGTGTCAGACAGCCCTGTCCCCGTTTATCTCCCTCTGCAAACCGTTGGCAGAGAAGTGTTAATCATATCGCTTGAATTCCAGATTGCATTACTATTTGTCAGTCATGCTTTGCAGGCACAGCCATGTTTCCATGGTGCAGGCAAATTGTAAAAAAATCTCAGAATCTTTTTCACCACTCAACTCAGAAGGTGCTGCTCTATTTAATGCAAATGGTAACCCTATTGTATGTGTGTGTGTGTGTGTGTGTGTCCGTGCTTGGTAATGGCCTCCAGCATCTTCCCACATCATACAGTGTGGTGGAGAGCCTTGAACTCTGGTACAGTAATGTTGTATGGTATGTTGACCATCCAGTATGGAACTACATATTGAACATCTACTACACGCTATGTATAATGTACATGCATTATGTTTCCTTTGGCACCCTTATCATCAATTACATGTAAACTCTTTGGAAAAAAACTTATGTGAAATAAAGTGGAATGACAAAGGAACACACTAACAAAATAGTAATGCTCAAACACCATGGAAGGCAAGGAACAAGATAGAGAAGAAAAAGGTCATCTTTAATGAATTAGAGGCAGTACATATCAATTTTCCAGTAGATGGCAGTATTTCCTCACTTCTACTTCAGTGCAATACTCAGCCATTTTAGAGCTGTAGATCCACATTCATGGTCCAGCCATTTCTCTTAGACCCATTAATCCTTGTAAGAGGAAGAAGAGTACTCCAGAGACTATAGCAGAGTATATTACACATACTCAGCGAATAGCGAAACAGTAACCAACTCTAAGTGATAAGGGCAAGGAAAATTGGTTTCAGTTGTTTTTCTGTGCCCCGTTCAGTTAGCATGTTCCTGCATGACCCCTGGCAGTTGGGTTGGCCCCTTGGCGTGGATCTGCGAAAGGTTTCTTCCTGCCAAAGGTTTCTTCCCTGTTGCTTTTAGGTGCTCCTTGTTAATGTGTGGGTGTATGGTAATGTCCCCCCCCCCCCACCTGCCCTTTGTCAACACCATTCATCACTTTTACATCATCCACCCCCTTCTTCATGCAGCTCTTAGCACCCCCCCCCCCTTTCCCAACACTATATGCACTTTATCCTGCCCCTTCCTAGCCCCTAGCTTTTTGACAAATGCATACTGGCTTTGCTCCACTGTACTACCACTGCACACCATCAGTTACACAATAGCATGTTTGTTAAGAATAACAATAAGAATACATGCTGTGACATATAGGCTACTATAAATTAACTAAAAACTAGCTAGTTATATTGTAGCATACATCACAAGTAAACTGACATATACCGCAAGAGTACTACTTACCAGCATAATGCCAGTCAGCTTTTACGCTCAAGTAGTGTAAAATATTGAACTTTTTAAACAAATTGTCAAGATAAACCAGGTATACTTAAACTTTTAAACTGTTTATAGGCCTACAAGTACACATCATATATGCATATATAGCCTACTTTCTTCTGTAGGGCTATACTTGTCATAGCCAAGAATACCTTACTCTTCAGTTAACTATCTCTGATGAAATCACAAAAAGTATTTTATATTAAATAATAATACACTATTAAAGTATTTACTTGAAACTGAAATGGCAATCTACTAAAAGCATATTTATATACTTATTTCATGCTTATTTCAGTCCAACATAGGGTATTTACAACCATAAGTCATCATCTTGGCAGACTCAATATACCATAATGTCAAAAAAAAGTAATGTGGCCTGTTGTTACATTATTCTAATATTAATGTTAGCTATAGTTAATTTGTAACTGGTTGAAAACTGGTCCTCTTAATTTTGGATTGGCCCTTGACAGCTTAGATTTTTCAAAATATGGCCTGCAAACAAAAAAGTTTGGCCACCCCTGCTGTAAAAGGTAAATTGAAATATATACCTGTGATGCATGGTCTCTCATTGGAGCACCTAGGAGACTGACTGTTCATTGAATATTGATGATGCACTTTCCCTCCTTTAGCTAAGGAGAAATAAAATCTGAATAAATATTTCAGATAGCCATATATCCATGATATTCACTGAAAGACATGTAAGACTGACAAAACATTGACGTGAGACTATTGGAAACTACTGGATAGAAACTATGCCACACACACAAACACACACACAAACAGCCAGACATACAGTATGTCTTGTGCAAGACCAGTTTTGAACTTTATTCATGCCGTTTGTGACATTATGTTATGACCAAAACCAACAGTATGTGAAGTTATGCAATGCCTAAGACATTTTAGGACAGAATTATCATCAGGTATTTTCAAATGAAAAAAGTCACTGCAATGACAAGAAACTCTTCTGGTCCTCTAACAACTTGTAAGGATGTGCATAGGAAAAGTGACTCATTAAACTGCATTACAGCTACAGTAATGACTGAAAAAAAACTATGATAGAACCCCCCCCCCCCCAAAAAAAAACAAAACAAAATAAACACAGGGAATAATACCTTTAACATTGCTCATAACAACCCTGTTATGAGTTCCCATGATAATTTCGGAAACAACCAATTTAGGTTGAGTGTCTTAGTTTGGATTTCAATGACTGAGGTGTCCTAAGATCCTGTAGACAGCACTACCATTTTAGGGATTAATGAATCTTTTTCTTAATGCATTCAAAAGCTTTGTTTAACTCAACAATTCTTGTTGACTAACGAAACTACCTCTACTGAATATCAATAGCTGTGGAAATAGTTAAAATAATTCTGAAGAAGACATGTGAGTGGCACAATACATCTAACTTCCTGAAAATGAACTAAAATAATAAAAGGATAGAAGTAATTGGCCGTCCAGACTGTAAAACGGGAGATGTTTTTGTCATTGCTGTCATAATTCCACTCGTGCATAAAACTGTTTCTTCCTCAGGGACCTGAGAGAGAAAGAGAGAGAGAAAAAAAGAGAAAGAGAGAGAGAGAGAGAGAGAAAGCGAGAGCAGCTCATTCGTCTTGTGACCCCTGAAGCAGTTCACAGTAAGAGGTTCTGATACCGCTGTGATGTCACCTCATAAAGTAAGACATTTAATGGAGCTCCAAATTAAGAGCGCTTTCTAAAGCTCCGCAAATGAAAGTGGGGTTAAAAGTGTGTGTGTGTGTGTGTGTGTGTGTAAAAGAGAGAGTGAGAGAAGATGAGAAAAGAGAGAGTAGAGGTCCTTAAGAGGGGAGGCAAACACTGTCAGAGAGAAGGAGGATGAGGCAGAGGGGTTATATTGATCTTAGGATTTCCAATGAGCTTTGAAGGCAGAAAGGCAAAATGGATTCCTTCCTACTCAGCTCATCTGCAGTCAGAAAGGTCTGGCTCCATTTTCATCTGCATAAATCCTCAGAAAAAAAAAGATACTTGAGAAAGGTATATTTACCAACCCATTCCACTCCACGAGATGTTAGATGTGCCCTCAAATGGAAAACAGATGAATTTTTATAACATTTTCCTCTAACTCTTTGCAGCCTTTTCCCCCACAGCTGTCTAAGAAGCCACATATCTATCTTAAAACTTCTTCTTCTTCTCCTCTGTCTTATTCATCTTTGTGCCCACCACATGTGTACATCTAAAAGCTTGATACAGATGCAATTTGAGGGGCTTGTTTATGAGGTGATATTAGTCTTGTTGAAGTGCAAAGCATTCTACTCATGTCTCATGCTCAGGTTAAATCTGGTAGCAGGCATTTCCTCAAGGTCAAATATGAGCATGTGATATTTTTTTTTAAATATTTTTTCAGTAAACGCAACAAGATCAAAAAGTGCAGTGAGTCAGTTTTTTGTTCTTACAGGTTGAAACGAGACACATTGATGTGAGACATGACAACACAAAATTAATACTATCTAGATAGCATCTAATTCTGTAGCAAAGTGGATCCAGCCATGGCCAGCCAGTCTCAGCTGGTGTTGGTGTTGGAGTTGGCCAGAGCTAAGGATTCTGTATAGAGACACTAGTTCCAACCAGCTTCCAGGAAATACATCAGATGGTGGTGGTGGTGGTGGTGGTGGTGGTGGTGGTGGTGATTATGGCTTGGTCCGGCGCTCCACCCGATTCCCAGCTCCCAGTGGCTAATAACAGTAATCGATGTCCTCATTTGCCAGCACAAGAGCAGTCCTGCAGGGTATGTAGATCTGTGGAGACAGAGTCAGGAGGAACCACTCAGCAAGAGAGGAAGAAGATGAGAGAGGAACACAGCGAGAGAGAGAGAGAGAGAGAGAGAGAGGACAGAATGAGAGATAGAGTAAAGAGAGAGAGTAAAGAACGAGAGAGTTATTTCTGCTGCCAACTGACTGATTCTCAACAGAATGTGTTTAATACGGAAAGGAAAGGAGAGAACCTGTGCTCCTTTGGTTCTCTTGAGGCCAGTATAACAGGATACTGTTCACTGTGCAGAAAATCACTTCTTTTTTCAGAGAGATCAGCAGAGGTTAGGAAACTCACTTTACTGGGAGAAGGTCTGATAAATAGAGCCTATTAAGATGCAATGCCTGATACCAAACATTAAAAGTGAGGGGAAGTGAACATAAAGCCTGGAAGGTATAAGGAAAATCCTGACAGTTTTAAAACCTGCCCATTTCTAGTAAACAGAATAAATATAGATTCCTACGTTATGTAATGTTTTTTTGAGATTCACTGGCTAGTTGTGTCCCTGAAACAAAGAGATTACCAAATAAAGAAATTAGGTGTATAATGATTATTAAAAACAAGAATTGCATCATAATAAAAGGGCCATGCATGTGTATGTGTGTGTGTGTGTGAGTGTGTATGTGTGTTTCTAGAGCATGCACAGTCTCTAGTGTGTTTATAGTGTAGTGATTAAATAGTCAGTGGACAAATGTCTCCACGGTTACAAAATGAGTTATTATGCCATACTCCAAAGCCATTCATTTCCAGCGCACAATATCATTAAATCACATTTTTCAGTCTCTGGTATTAACCATACACAAATGGGTGCCTTTTATTTAATCATAAAAATAATGTGCATGCCAATATCCTGTGAAATTTAAATGCTTGGAACGATTAGGAGATCCTTTTAAACAGCTCTCAGACCTAAACAGCTTGAAGTGCCACAACGAGACCTTACAAAATCATCCTTCAGTGAACTCATTATGGCCATAATGCATACAGGCTACTACCATCTGCATGATTTCAAACAAAAGTAAAGTGATTTATCAGACAATATTTCTCCACCCCCCCATATGTGGAACTTATAAATTAAAAAGCTCAGTGTCAACCTGTGTTGATTTCAAATACCAGACAGTTCTCCAAGTATATTGATCTGTGCATCTGTGCAGACATGATTACTCATTTGCTTGGCTAGAGGATGCATTCACCTAAACGGGGGTAACTGAGGGTTACATAAAGTTTTGTGGTTCAGAATTGTAATGTAACACATTTATATAGCTTAGTTTTAACAGCATAATGAATTAAGAGGAGGGCTAGGTCAGATTTTGTTTTCTTTTGGTGGTCTTTGAAATTCAAGTTGTGAGTCTCTCAAGTTTTTAGTACAGTTTGCCCAAAAAGATCGCTTATCTCTCTCTCTCTCTCTCTCTTTCTCACTGTTCACTAATGTTGGGAGCATCAGAACGCAATGTTCTGGGCAGTAAGCGAGAGAAACTGAAAGTCAGAGATCATCTGAGACCTACACTTACAAAGTTTTATTCCACATTGCTTTTACATAACCTCTAATGTGTATTAGAAGTTTATTTCAAGTTCCCCTGGAAAGAAGAAGGTTCTGAGAAGATGGGAGAGGGAGGAGAAGCTGCATGAAACCACTCTCTCTAGCTCTCAACCTCTTTTCTCCAGTAGTACCAATGATTCATCCTTAATGTTCTGAGTAAAGGAAAAGTTTTCTCCTTTTTTTTTCTCTTTCTTTTTTGTTTCAGTGGTGTGTTTGAGAAGTAGTAGGGTGAGGAAGCACAGTGATGAGAGGGAGAGGAGGAGAGTAGCAGAAAAAAGAGAAGGGCTGATTCAGCAGATGCTCAGGCCTGTATCTCAGAATATTAAAGCCATTTCATCAAGACTCGAGGCTTTATCGCCTGCACACCTGCTGGCCTAGCAGAAAAGAGTTCAAAAAGAGAAGAGAGAAAAAAAAGAGAGAGAGAGAGAAACTTCCAAACCAGAACCGAAGAAACTCCCCTTGTGTTTTCTTTTCTTTACCTCCTCTTTTGGCTGTCAGTTCATGACTTCTTCCCCTTTTGTAGAGAAATAATAAAAATAAAAAAAAACTTTGCCCATGTTTGTAATTCAGGGTGGTCTTCACCCAACGTGATGTGCATTCTGCAACATAAGCACTTTTTGTTGTTGTTGTTGTTGTTGTTGTTGTTGTTGTGAGTCTCTGGAGGCACCAGCTCGGTGTTGATTTAAGATGTGAGATGGAAGAGCCCATAATTCTGCTAAATCATTCTCTTAGAGAGCTCACTGTCAGGACAGATGCACGCGCCCTGAGAGCAAAATGGAAGTTTACCCACACTCAGAAGGAGAGAGAGAGAGAGAGAGAGATGGGGGGTGGGAAGAGAGAGATAGAGAGAAAAGTGGGGGAGGGAGAGAGAGAGAAAAAAAAGAGGGAGAGAGGAATAAGGAGGTGGACAGGATGGTGTGCCCCATTAAAAACAGAAAAGATGAGAGGCGGTAGAGCCATAAAACTGACTTAAAAGCAACAAGAGGCTTTGTATAAATCATGCTGAGCGTCTACCCTAAAAAGGGGGCTTTCTCAGGCATCACTGGTTAATAATTCATTTCCCGTCATAATCAGAAAAGAGAGTTATAGTACAGTACCTGTTTCTCTCCATACATATTTAACTATGTTTTTAACTCATATTCAGACAGTGGTGTTGATGGAAATCTGCATGAAGTACTGAGTACAGAATAAAGGTTTTTGAGGGCTATATACTGCTACTGTTTTGTAAATACAATTCATTTATGATACTTGTAGAGTTACAATTTCTTCAATTAATCAAACATCATCAAACAAGTAAACGTGAAGATTTAAAGCATCCCTTTGGACTTTTTGGTGTATACTAGCAGACTTTTATAACATTTCTTTATAACAGTCTTTCATATGACTTTATGCCATCCAAATTAATTTGGAGATGGTGCCAAAATCAATTATCTGATAAAAAAGGATATTTCAAAAAGTGGTGAGACGTTAAATAGTATTGCTGTAATTCCATTTTCCATTCTAGCATGTTTGAACTGTTGGACAAATATGGACAGCTAAAGTGCTGAATGACTGCACTACTTCTGTTTCCTAAATTGCCATCGCTCAGAGGCTTTAAGCAAGGTATGCTGCACTTGGAATCACGGCAGACTTAAGAATTAGTGAGGGCCAGTTGCAGATGAGTATGTTACATAATCCAAACAAGGACAAACAATGTCTAGGAGAGAGTGTTTTGGAGGAGAATTTCTAAAATGGCCTAATATAATTAGTCTGACTGATGTGAGGCGTTTTTTCGAGGACAACTCCGCAGGACGTTCCACTACATCTGTGGCGCATTTTGTGAGCACACTATCTTCCATGGCTGCTAATCTCCCGCTCTGCACACCGTGCTGCGGAGCCACCCAGTGAGACGTGCTCGAGCCAGGCTCTTCTGGAGATGGTTCTTGGCCTCCGCCAGCGGCCGTGAGAGCTCCAACCACGCAGCGAGCCAAATCTCATCAGGCCCTTAGCTCGTTAGCCGCTCAAAGGAGTCTCTGAAAGTGGCACAGAGAGCTACACTACCACGCTAGCTAAACCTCAACTCTAAATAACACTGAACCCATCAGGCCCTTCAGACGCACTGGGGTGTCACTATATGAAACAGAAACCCATCATCTGTCAGGGAGCTCTTATGGATATTTGAAAGGCTTTGCACAGCTATTTAGAAATGACAGAGAAGCTGAATACTACCACACACTGGCAGATTAGGGAAAAATCAAAGAAGCCGTTAATTAAGAAACCCAACTCCTTCACACAGCGTATTACGCTAATATTGGGAAGTTTTGCATAATGACAGGGAAAATTAGGGAATATAAATATGCTCTCAGTATTTTGTATTTACAGATATATTGTGTGAGAACCATACACTGACAGAGGACAGCCTAAAGTCTTCCAAGAAAGGGTTTGTGAGGACAAAAGTTTACATGTATCATTACTATAATGCTTTTAGAAAGACAAATGCTAATGCCAGTCAAACTCTTCCTGAGGTTTCGGACACATCTGTTTTTTTTAAGTTAATAGCACTGGCCTTACCTTGAATGAGTGTGGCTGATCTTTGAAGGACATGGGCTCAGTGAAGAACTCTGTCTCATGTGACAGCCTCCCATGGCCCCCAAACTGCACATCATCGGAGTCCAGCTGAATGGTGTATCTTAGATATTGGGTGGTCAGGGGCAAGTAACTGATGCCAGCTAAGCTAGCTGTGCATGTACGACGTTAGTAAACCTTCCTCCTGATACTACAAGAGCCTGCTAGTCAGTAGACTGGCAGCCTGGGCTTATTAGCTGACTGGCTAGAGTGCCTGACACCTGATGCAATGTTGCTGTGAGTTTGCGGGTTCGAGCCCCAGGCTGGACTGTATGGGATGACCTCGGTTACACATTCAGAGAAGAGGGTGCAGTGTTGTATTATTACACCATTTTAGGGAGAGGTGGCCTAATCAGACATATGGCACTGCATGATTTATTCATATTTGGAGGAACTAAACAATCCTGCAAGGTCATTTGCATTAATGATTAGGTTGTGTGTGTGTGTGTGTGTGTGTGTTTATGTGTGTGTGAATAAGAGAGAAAGAATTCATGTTGCATTTAGAAAATGTGTGTGTGTGTGTGAGAGAGTATTTACAAGGGTCTCTCTCTCTCTCTCTCTCTCTCTTTATTTTTTGTTTTGTGTATCTTTGTATGTGTATGGAAGAGAGAAAGACCGAGTTGTGTTAGAGATCAGACATGTGAAATTGAGAAAGAAACAGAGGTGTGTCAGAGAGTGTTGATGTGTGTGTGTGACAGTGTGTGTGTGTGTGTGTGTGTGTGTGTGAGTATGTATATATTTTATATTGAGAACACAAGCACGCCGTCTGAAATAAAGCACTGCGTCGGTGTCCGCAGTTTCCCGAGCGTCTCTGTCATCCATCTCTCACTAATTGGAATTCCCCTATTGTCCGCGAATCCCTCACCACCCCAGCAGGTAGATCCCCTTTCCACGCTCACAAATACAATTTGTGTAATATACAGCCTTCTTCTCTGTCCCCACACAGCCAATTAAAGCTGGTTTGATGGTCGACAGAGTGGAAAGTCTCCCAGCGAGCCTCTCGATGGAGGGTAAGGGGATAGCCCGTTTGGATGGCATAGGTTTGCTTCAGGTCATCTCTCTCAATTACTGCTTTCAAAAGACATATGAACAGGAGGCATGTGGCACACGGCAGATACGATATATGCAGATTAATGTGTCACCTCCTGCACAGGATGACTCACACACTAGGTGGTGGTAACGCTCAAATAGATATGGTTGAATGTGTACACACAACAAATCTGTTCAAAACATAAACAAAATTTACACCATCTGCACTTGGCAATAGCACCTATTTTCAAAATATTGCATTTCTGTATGACACTGCACAGCAGTGATACATTAAGGGACATCATGTGTATACTGACCCAGACTCACAACTCAATCTCAGAATTGTGATATGGGATGCTAAAAGCAATTAGTGTTAGCAATCTGTCACTAACACACACTCTTATGGTGGCTGGCAATGGGAATTTACACAAAGCACAACCACTGGTTCCCATGACACTATCAAGGATACTTTCCTGGAAGGCCGATAGGGACCCTGTAGTCGTTGTAGCTGTGCGTAGGGTGGAAGTTGAAGATGAAGAGCACTTTGGCCCGCTCAAAAACAATGACTTTGTCTTCCTGGTTCATTGTTGTCACATGACCCTAGAATTGTCAAGAGCAGATACATTAGTCAAACCACAAACTGCCAGTCACAAACATCATTGAGTTTTTGGTTGACATACATTTCATCCATATGTCAGGTGTCACACAAATGATGGTTCTGTGAAGTGTTCTGTGTGTGTGTGTGTGTGTGTGTGTGTGTGTGTGTGTGTGTGTGTGTGTGTGTGTGTGAGAGAGAGAGAGGGAGAGGGAATGTGTGTGTGTGTGTGTGTGTGTGGTGGGCATGAGTATGTGTGTGTGCACATGGTATGTATGTGTTTATGTGCACAGAGTGTATGCAAGACAGACAAGGAGAAGAGGAAGAACAGACAAGAAAAAGACAAGAGATACAAGAAAAAAGTCTGTACACAATAGAAGAGTGTCTTTGGACCTTGCACTGAAATACAGACTCATTCCGTCATGGCATGTACAGTATGCATGTCTGAGGGTCTCACATGCGGGGAGGCTAGCCAGCCGTACTTGTCCTCTGTCAGGTTCATTGCGCGATCGAAGGCGTAGAGCTGACGGTAGCGCAGGTGCTCCATATCCAGCAGATTATATTGGCGCCGGGCGTAGCTGTAGCTCTCATTGTTCCCCTTCCGGGGGAAGTCAAGCCACTCAGGGTGGCCAAATTCATTTCCTGCAGTTTAAGAGTGATGGAGCTTGTATTCAATGCAATTATATGATTCTCAGACAAACACCTTTCAGCCAAAAATACAAACGCTCTCAAAAATACATTCACTATATACCCTCACAAATGTAAATCATTAATCATCATTAATAATGTAGTCACTGATTTCAACAGGGTGTGGGTATTTCTAAATGAATCTTCAGGATTTCACTGAATTATGGTGATAGTTTAGTCTTAGTCATGACTGATGCCATGTTGATCTGCAGACATAAGTCAACACCACGCTCAAACTTGAGTGTAATCATTCTCATGGAGTCGAGTACAAATGTCTTCACACAACATGTACCAACACATAGTGCAACTACTCTTTTCAATGTGCACGTAGACACATTATTTTTCTCTGGGAAGTAGAATAGTTGGTCTCTTGGCTTTTTCAGAGAACCAGCATTGACAAGGACTTGGACTTGGCCACAGAGCCAGACTACAACCCTCTGTGTGTCCTTGCCTAACCTCAACCATTTCTCAGCCCCTGCTGTCCTCAACTGCTGCTTGAGTGGATGTCTAACCTGCCATATCTCACATTCGTAGACAACCACCTGTGTCCCAATTTACCATCCAGTGTTGTCTGGTCGGATCTATCTCATCCAGCTTCCTCTAAAAGACAACTTGTTAACCATTTATTTAAATAGATTTGTTTATTTGTTTGCAGCACAGGGTCTCTTTGAAGAATTGTGCACGCATTTGGATGTCTAAATTCTCATGACAATATTTGACGACACTGTCACAGTAATTGGTCTCCAGGGAAACTAAGCGAATACATATCCACAGGAAGTCAATCCTGCACATCCTGTTTGAGATATGTTGCCTTCCACTATGGGGACCCGTAGGGACACTATCACCAATTAATTTGTGCCCATCTCCATCCTAAAAAAAATCATATCAGTGTTTGTGCCCTCAACCAGATGAGATTCTATCTGCTTGCCTACCACATCCAATCACTACACTTGTGTGTAAAGGAGAATATTGTCACAGGCACATAGCCTGGGTGAAAACCCAGATGCACTTTTTGCAAATTGAAATTTGCTCTACAGGTCTGTTTGGCTGCAAAGCCAATGCAGCTCATTTCCAATTCACTAAAAAATGGGGCAAGCTTTATATTATTTACAACTAATGCAGGCATCTGCGTTACTGGCTATGGTTAAACTTTGGACATGTATTTTCATCTGAATTGAAAGAGCAACTGCTATTAAAACCACTGTTGACATAAATGAAATATTCGCTAAACTTCCAAAGACGTATTGAATGAGTGTATTGATTAAGTTTAACTACAAATCTCATGCTGGTTACACCTCTAGGAAAGGGTGGTCAGTCACTTGTTTCCAGACCCAACCTTGACTGACGGCCTTGACAGATGTGGGACAGGGTGAGGTACATACAATGTTGGACTCTTACAACAACACCAAGGAGCAAGGCTAATTTATCTGGCAATCAGAGTCATAACCGTCTCTGTTGGTAGCAGACCTATCATTTCAGTCTAAATCTAGTCTTGTTTTTGCGTTGATGGCCTACACTCGGTGTCCACCGGCATGTCAGAACTGGAAACTCCCTTCAACTACAAATGAGCTTTGCACGCTGACTGACTATCTAACTAAAACAATGATCAAATCAATGATCAAACCCAGGTTGCCTGAGCGACGTATCAACTGCTCCAACAGGCACACTTAAGTGTTTAACAAAGCAGTAGCTCTAACCAATGCACTGCTATGCCCCAGCGGTCCTCCTCAGGCTGACCACCCTCCATCCCCTGCCTCTGGCCTGCTTACCCATGAAGTTGAGGTAGCCCTCCCCTCCCAGGCTGTGCGTGAGAAGGCGAATCATCTTGTGCAGCTGGATGCCACGGTCGATCACAGGCGTCATGGGAATCAGGGCGCTCATGTTGGTGTACATCTCCTGGTCCATCAGCCAGAAGGCCAGAGACTTGTCGCCCACCAGAGCCTAGAGGAGAGAGATGAGAAGAGTTCACAGTCTCCCTTTAAAGGTGCAGTATTTTGATTCTGGCTAAAGGATGTTGATGTCTGAGCGCTGCAGATAAAAAAAGTGCACCCCTGAATTCACCTCTATCTACTCTCAACCCCTCACACACACACTCACACACACACACACACACACACACACACACACACACACACACACACACACACACACCACAGATGGGGGGAAAGACCCAATTACAATACATTCTCCCCCCTATCTATACTGAGGTTAATAATGTCATGGAGGATATTCTGTTTACAATCTACTTTCTTCAGGTCTCTTATCATATATGAATGTATACCACCCTCTGGAAAGACTTGTTGTATGGTTGTGCTGTGGTGTAGGCCTGCTCTCTGTTTTCAATCCACACATTTCAGGACAAATTGTTTTCTGGGACATTTATGGCCCTTGTGAAAAGATACCACTGCCTCTCTCTTTTTTTTTTTACAAACTCACCTGGTCGTGACTCTCTGCGTATGCTATCGATCCCTCCTCGCGTCGGCGGTTGGCGAGTGTGTGCACAATGTTCCCAAGGTCCCACTCCTCGTCCCTCTGCTCTTTCAGGATCTATGGAGAACAGAGATGAGGGCCGAGAGAGAGAGAGAGAGGAGAAAAGGGAAAAAGAAGCAGAGAGAGAAAGGGAGGGACAGAGGCCATTATTAGGGCTCTGGAAAGAAAAACACAATAGCTTCTCACAAAGGAAAGTGAAGTGTGCGTGCATCGCTTAAAGATTTGCTTGTGAAGAGAGTTGGAAGCCTTCCTCACAGAGGGCACAACAAGCAGGAGAACAGCAGTTGATGTTTAGATGAATAGATGTGTGTCTAGTGGCCTTAACAACGGCATGGATCTTATCTGTGGGCGCTGTGATAAAGACGTAAAGAGTTGGATAAGTGTGATTACACACATTTCAATATCCCACCTGCGTTTCCTTAAAAGATGTCCACAAAAAAACTTCATTTCAAAATACCACCACAAGACAACAAAGACTCAATCAACCATGTTTGCTTTTCACCTACCCTTTCGTCTCTCATTAGAGCCATCTCAGAGTACTTATTTCACCTGCTTGTTGTGCAAACCGGACTGAAGTCTTAACCAATATCCAAAATCTCTCTGCCAGAAAGCTAATTTTAGACCTGACGATGCTTTCCCATTTGCTTTCAAACAGATTTAAACTCCATGATCTCATCTTAACAAATAACATCTGAGGAATCCGTAGTTTATGTGGGGTTAGAGATGTATTTGTGTCCAACTGCTATTAGCTTCCTGGCCAGTGACTCATTTCTTGTTGTCAGTGGCACTTTCCTGGCAGAGAAGCAGTCCACTCCCTATAACTACATGCCTCAAGATGATGGACAGCTGAGGTGAACCTTCCATTACACATCATCCAGCTGTCTGGCAGGGGGTAATAGTAAAATCAATGACAGCAAAAGGGTACCGGTCAACAAATTCTGGCTCTGTTTCTGTTACATAAATCCATTGTGAGTGTTTGATGGTTCACCAACACAGAGACATTTATGTGTTAAGTAGTAAATTGTGATTCCTCTGTCATCCCGCTACAGTTTTGTCTCTTTTTGAGGACAATATTGAATATTTACAGTGAAAACAGCACTCAGAAAGGGGAGGCCTCATTCACCAGTGTCTAAAAAAAATCTGAAATTTGTTCTTAACATCCCATTTAACATATTTTCATTGTGTAATATTGTACAACCGCAGAATTTATGAAAATGCAACAATCAGTTGTTTTGCACAAACAAGTCACTGCTGAGAGGTTTGAGTGCTTTAGAACAAATACCAGATAAAAAACATGGGGGATACAAAATCTCCTGGAAAACTGCATGAGTGGGGTTTTAAAAAAAAATCTTGGACAGTTGGAAAATGAATGAGACACAATGTTTTGTCAAGTGTGGATATAAAAGTTCTTGTAGCATTCTTAGATATGTGGTTAAATGAGTTTGCTTTGAATCTTAAAACACTTGTTTTAGCATGTAAGTCAGGCATACTGCAGAACCAGTTGTTTTCATAAGTATTGTGGATAAGTATGCATCATGAAATACTAAAGGCAGCCTTGATTTTCTCATAGCACAGACATACTTGCTTTGTGCTAAGAGAGGTTATAAGGTTTTATGTATGATACATGTGCATTTGTATTGTGCGCATTGATACAGAGTGAAGAATTCAGATTACTGTAATTTTCCGATTATTAACCAAGGCTAATACACTGATTGTGCAAAATTTCTATGCAAAATTCCTGTCTATGAGGTTAATACATGGGTGAGGTTTATATGCAAGATTGCATTTCTTTTCATCATTTTACTTGATCTGATCTGATTGTGACTCAGTAGATAATTTTAAGTAAACTGAGGATAATACATGGGTGAGGTTAATACAAGGCTGAGGTCAATACATGGTTTTGTTTTTGTAGTTTGCATAAAACACAAACCGGGAGGTTTATACATGGTGCGGCTTATATTTGAGAAATTACTATATTTGGATTATTAGAGAAAAGACAAAGTGGGAAGCTCAGACCTCTGAATAGGAGAAGAGGAATGAAAGGAATGAATGTCTCTCTGTTCACTCCCTGAAGCTAAGCAGGGGTCTATGGAGACAATAGGTCTCTTGGAGGAGCTTGTCTCTCTGATGTTCTACCTCTGTGAGAGAAGAGCAAAGCAGAGCAGAGGGGTATTGTGGCTGCCTCATCTCCTCTCTTGGATACTGCTTTTTCCAAAGGACTGTGCGTAGCCAGAGGAGGGAGGTAGTGCAGCCACAGACAGACCACATGACATGATCAGTATTGAGCCATAGAACCTCTCGTAAGGCCCGTTTTTTTTAGTAACCAATCAGCAAACAGAAATTGATGGCAGAACCAATAGGTTCACAGTTCAAACAAAATGCTCACCCTGCCAAATTATACCAAACTGAGTAGGTTTGCCATAGTATGCTACTCTAAGTTTTGTAGGTATGAAACTTTGCCAGTGTTGTGTAAGAGATTTACACTAATCTCCAGAATATGAACCACAGCATGTATAAAACTTAAGGTCAGTGATTTGTGCAAATTATACAGTTCTGCTTTGGAACCAACTTCCTGAACACATCAAGAATGCCCCTGCTGTTGGCAGCTCCAAATCTAGACTTAAGGTCAAACTGTTCTCAGATGTTTTCTCTTTTTTATTTGATTTTATTGTGTGCTTTTACTTTCTTTCATCTACTGTACTTTGCTTTTATTATTGCACAGCACATTAAAATTCCTTTGTGTATGAAATGCGCTTGTAAAAACAAAACTGTGTATTGCCTGCAAACTTGTATTAGCTGCTCTCATGTATTAACTGCAGTTTGCAAAGCATTACTCTTAATTATTGCAATTACATCACAATTTCATGAGAAAGTAGAAGGAAGAAAATATATACATTCCATGCATTCCCATGTAAACCCCTCTCTCACATATAAACTTCATAGGGGAAAATTTGAAGAACCAATGTATTATCCTCAGTTAATAGTCTAGAAATGATGGCATTTATGGTTAGCATACTACACTGAGGACTTACTGCATAAATGTTTTTCAGCCTCAAAGTTCCTGACAGAGAAAGCACAGTTGTCCATTCCATTCCCATTCAGCTTTGCTACTAATAAGACCTAATTTCTTCATTTGCCCCATCTCTCAAATCTGCTGGATTAATTCAAAATAAGGATGAACTAAGCCTTCATTAAAACATGCAGTATTACAACATTTAATTTGGAACAGGACACACAAAGGATTTTCTATTTCAAATTAAAGGCTCATGAAGTTTCTCCAGTGTTTCTCCCGAGTCTTTATCATGAGATGATGCAACTGGCTTTTGCATCCTTCTCTGATATCAAGCAGAGATGGAGTTTGCATTCTCATCCTACCGAGATAGATGGTGCCTCATTCATAATTTCTCATGTGGTCTTTGGAGAGTTCACTATTTATAAAGGATTATCCTCTTAGATTCTCAAACATCCAATAAAAGGTGAAAAATAATAACACACCATATAATTAGATACTATATCTGCACTGATTATGTGCAATATAACAACTCCAAAAGCTACCCTGAAGTTTGTTGGTTTATTTTTTGTTTTCATTTTATGTGATTATTATTTTTGTGCATTTTATATGATCATTTTTTTTTTGCCTGGTACCTAAAAGCCATTCTGATCTGTAGGCACTGACCCATGGAAAAGCCTCACATCCTCTCACATAAACAACCATCCTGCCCCAGGGGTAAGGGCTCTTGGGGGTAAAGCTCCGGCAGGCGCTGTCTCACCTGGATCCACTTATCTGGCACAGCCATGGCCAGCCGGTAATCGAAGCCCAGGCCTCCCTTGGCAATGGGTCTGCACAGGCCTGGCATGCCAGACACGTCCTGGCACAGAGGACAGGCAGGGGAGAGGGGAGGAGAGGAGAGGAAGATAGCACTCCATCAAATCAAACCTAATGACAGAGTGCTTCATCTCAGCAAGCATTAAACATCAGGCATAGGATCCAGTTATCAGTCAAAAAAACACTGAGAGATGGAAACTCTAAACAGCCTTAAATCTTTCATCCAGCGCATTGTATTTTCACACCCAGTGCATGTATTCACACACATATTCAGTGCATGTATTAAGGCTATGAAAAACTAAAGATTAAGATTAAGAATGTTGATGTTTTGTCAAAGTACTATTTGAATCGCTGCTGTGCTCGTGCGGAAAGTGTGTGAGGGAATTAACTGTGTGCAGATCATGAACACAGAACCCTAAAGATGATAGAAAAGGGGATGGGGGTGTGCCACTACTGTGTGTAGCCTAGCTATTGCCCCCTCTAAATCTCAGGAGCTTCAGTTCATCAAACTTCTTACCGTATTAACAAGTTGTCTGTGGAGTTAGTAAGATAGTGCTCTCTTTCTCTCTCTCTCTCTCTCTGATTAAAGACATGTCAGTGTGATGAAAAAGCTGATGTCTGAGAGGTTTTATGCAGGGTAACAATTCATCACATTTCTAGAACCCTCTTTCACACACACACACACACACACACACACACACACACACACACACACACAGTACCGTACTTTTCATGGTTAGTGAATGGGGATCTTTAAGTGACTGAGTAATGACTGAATCACAATGTCCACAAGGTACTCTCTCTCTCTTGCTCTCATCTCATACCTCCGCTATAGTGATGGATTCTGGGTAAAGAGTGTGGAGGACGTGATTGGACACCATCAAGTGAACCAGTGCGTCCTCATCCACATGCATGCCAAAATATTCACTGTAGCTTCCACCAAATGACATGCCTGTGTCAAGAAATTCTGCTGTAAAAAACATTCACTATACATTTTTTGTCCTCTCTAAAGCAAAGGTAATATGGTTTAACTATACAGTTAAACGTATTTAGTGTATTCAGTGTATTTATTTATTTATTTGTGACCATTATTTTTTGTTGTTATGTGTTTAACAGCAGGGCCTGAATAGCTACATAAGAGTTCAATGTCTGTTGATGGAAACAATGACACTTCTGAAGTGGAGACACGCTCACCAATTCCATGATGGTGGTACAGCATAGATGTGACTCCATCAAAGCGGAAGCCATCGAAACGATACTCGTCCATCCACCAGCGCAAGTTTGACATCAGGAACCGGAAGACCTCCCAGCTATTACAAACAACACAATATTTCCCTTACCAACACGTCACACGTCACATTCAGGGCGTTTACACGATGGCAGAGAACGTTTGTGTATTATTTGGACTAAAACTGGACATGCAAGTAAATTTGCAAGTCAAACCTCTCGCAGTCGGACTAACACACCCAGAAAATGTGATTGACTATTGCATGTATACACACAATTGGACCCAAGCTGGCCTAGGCATGGATGTATACCGGGCCAAGGACAATAGTCCAGTTGAATGGCTTAGTTGAGCTGTAATAATAGCATGACTAAGTTGGCAGTGTGATATCTACAGGAGACATATACACCTTAGTCATCTCAAACAAATATTTGCAATCCTGAGAGGAAAGCCAACTGCCAAGGGTACACAGCACACTACAGCATGTCACTGAGTCACCATCTTTCTCACACACACACACACACACACACACACACACTCACATGTCTGCATAACAGACAGATTTTTATGCTTGCACATAGATACAGTGCTTGTACACGCCCTCCCTTTCTCTGTCACATGCACACATATTTTCCAGGCAACCTGAAAGCCTGACAACCAGCTTTGGTTTGAGAAATGAGCCAGTTCCCTCCTGCATCTGTGCTGTACATACATTCTCTGTTGGTAACAGCACTCATCTGTTCTGCCTCTTATGAGACAGTCTACATTGCGAAAGCTTTAGATTACGTTCTACATTGTTAACGACAAATGCATTCATGCGTTACTGTGGTCTAAAACTAAACACAAAAGTCATCCCACTCATCAGTATTCCAGAGCTTTCCAGTCTCATCATGGGAGTTCTGGTCAGCCAAGGCCTGATCATTTCAACTTGGGTCGCCCTATCCAAACACAGCAGTTCAACTGGCTCCATGCAATCTTAGTGCACACAGTCATTTGGGATGGGAAGGCTGCAGATGCCCCATCTCTGGCTTTCTGTGTTTTTTCTTTTCTTTTCTTTTCTTTTTTATTCTTCCCTTTCCTTTTTCACTCCCAAAGACATTCTGCCAGTCTCAAGTCTCCCTACAGTATTTGTCAGCTTCTTCAGATACCCAGAAGGCATTGCAGCTCCTGTTGTTTGGCCTAAGGCATGACTCCCAGCGTTCATCTGTCCTCCTGTATCATCCCATCATCCCCTCTACTCCCTCCACCCCCTCCACCTCATCCCCCGACCTCCCAGCATCCTCCTCTTTCTCCTGTTCCCATTTGCACTCCAGCCTTGATCCTTCACAGTCACTGCCCCGAGTCTGCCAGTTAGAATGCAGGTGTCACAGAATTCACTTTTGCCTTCACAGAATTGTGTTAATAGTCTCTCCCAGTATATCTATGCAATATGCATGAAGTATATGTGGTGGTCTATACTGTTGAATATATACATGTATACAATTTGCCAGTCTATATTGGTTTTACATAAATACATGCATGAATGGGACGTAGGCTACTGTGAATCAAAGCACCATCATCTTTGCATTCCAGTCAGTGATTCTGTTAACTGGAGTTCAGTTCAAATTCATTTGTTCATGTTCAAATATTGTATGTGGATATTCTAGTATAGGGTTTTTGATTACATGTTTTGTTCAATATTACATTATTCCACGCTTGTTAAATAAATGATTGGGTATTCCTTGGACTCATATACATAGCAAAAAACCTACCAGAGTCTGGGCTACCTCCACAGTGTTTCTTTCATGTAGTTTTCTAGAATATAAGTGTGCATTGTTCTGCTTTGTGTGGCCTGCTCATGTCTTACACCCATAGACTGGTAGGATAGCGACCTAGCATTTGCTGCTCCATGTCTAAGGAATCAGAAAGAGAAATGAAGTCTTTCCATCTGTGCTTCTATGTCTAGGCTCAAAATCCACCTCTATGCTCTGGCCTTCCTCCCCCTGGTCCTGCAAACTGCTGCTATATCTGTCAGTCTGTGCTTGTCACCTGCTGTTTACCTGGCTGGTGTTCCTGTTGACATGTCTGAATGTTGAGTTAAGTGTCCCTGTCCATACTTATATTTTTTCTTATAGCCTATGCCTGTATACTTTTTACTCATTTTGTAAAGCACTTTGGTTATGGTTATGAAAATTGGTTAATGTGTTAACCAAAACACCAAAACACCTCTGAGGCATTGCTCACTGTATAAAGTTGGCTACTTTATAAATAAAATGTACTTCCTTTTAATTATACAAATGTTTAATTATCAGATATGGTCTATGTTCTTTACCTTCTTTTAATTATTCTATTAATTTTGTTTTCACATAGAAAGCACACTATGTCATAACATAAATCTGACTTGCCTAATGTTACAGAGAGAGGATGTGGAGACGTTGTGACAGGCATGTCAAACCAGTGTAAAAAGTATGGAATTCCAATTCCAGTGACACCAAAAGGCAGGCACCTCTCGGCGAAGGTTTCTTAGCAGCACTTTACTAGAAAATGTCTACATAAGTGTGACATGAGCCCATTATGCACATGACATGACATATATCACAAAAATGAATGACACTAACTGAATGTTTATGACTGCTGTCATTAAATGCTCTTCAATTTTTGTAATGTCTGCATCACAAACAATGTAAACATTACAAAAACTGGACACTAAATATCAACAATCATAAACAATAATGTCAAAAGTGTCATTAAGGTTCATGACATGCTTCATGTCATTTTAATTTCTCCTGTGGCTCTGTGTCCATCTAAACCCCATGGTCACACAGGCATCACTGGAGAGAGAGAAAAAAGTGACCAACTACCTTTCATTTTTAATAGAAATTGAATGGCATGTCACAGTGACAAAAGAGTAGTGGTCATGGCATCACCAACTGGGCTAAAGGTCTAGTTCAGCTCTTTGCCAGATCTGCTCCGGGTGAGGGCAAGATCCACTGCTGAGTCCACTGAAGACTTTAAAAAATTGTCCTGTGTCAATAATTGATTAAAGACCAGAGCTTGGCCCAGTCTGTTGTGATTTGGGATTAGCCCCACCTTCCCCCGTGGACTGAAGATGGAGGCCCTGGTGTGTGTGAGAGTGTGTGTGTCCTGTGGGGAGGGCCGGAGGTCTGACAGTGAACCCACAGTGTGATAACCAACCCTCCTGAAGAGAAGATCATCTGGCCCCCTTAATGGTGCTTATCTAACAGCCAAAGCTCTCTCTCTCTCTCTCACTCTCCTCTGTGTGTGTGTGTGTCTGTGTTTGCTGGTGTGTGTATGTGTGTAGTCATCATAGGCTTCAGGGCACTTGGCATCAGTGACAATCAATAAAACTTGCAGGATAGCCACACAGAGGCTTATACGATCCATCAGAGCCTTCCTGATCACACACAGTGATCTTCTAACACACACACACACACACACACACACACACACACACACAGACAAACACACACTGATCATCTAACACACACACAAGCATTCAAAAACTCATAAATCATGTGCATAAAAAATGTAAAGATAGATTAGATAGGTTCTCAGACAGAGGTGAAAACATACTGCATAAATGCAACACATATTTCGACACACACGCACAAAACACACTTCTTGAGAGGGATATCACTGGACGAACAAGTTCTTTTCGTCCAAAGGGACTCAATTAAAACCAATTATATAAGATTCACTGGACTGCTTAATGGATTGAGCGTCTTTACATATCAAAAAAGCCAAGTGTGGATTTTGACAGAACAACGATGGCTAGAGAATATTCCAGTAATTTAACTGGTGGTGCATGCTTCACAATGTAACACTGGCATTGGCTCATTATTTGTGGTATTCGTTTTGTGTGGCTTTGACTAACTCAACCTGGAATTGATCTTTCTGACAGACATAGCTGCTGGCTGGAGAAGTTCCCTTACTGTACTGTGGAACTCCAAAGCCACATGAGCTGTTTACCTAATTTACTGTTTCTAGCTAATCTTAGGACATAAATCATTAATGACAAATATTTTGGAAATGTGCAATAATTTGTGAACTACAGCAACACTCAAAGGTAAAATACATTGCAACATCACAAACATGCTTTAAACAAAGAGTTTTTCTTGCTGCAAAGGAGGCTGCAGAACAATGATATAGTGAGTCCCTGTGTATCTCAGTTGCTGTTTGGGTGTTGTCAAAGTCACAGAATCAACTTTGTTTAAGGACTTGTGTGTGTGTTTGTGTGTGTGTGTGTGTGTGTGTGTGTGTATGTGTGTGTGTGTGTGTGTGTGTGTATGTGTGTGAGTGAGTGAAAGAGAGAGAGAGAGAGAGAGAGAGAGAGTGAGAGTGTAGGTATGTACGTACAGTATGTTAGCCTGGGAAAACCCATACTGATCAGCGATCGATTTAATTTCACTCTGGAGCTCAGTTTGGCCACCAGGCCTATTTGCACTTCAATTCCTTTGCCTGAGTTTGGGAATCAATCAAACACACGCTTTTATGCATAACGCGGTAGAGGCAAGCTTAACACCCAAAATCAAAACCAAGAAACCAACAGAGGCATTTTGATCTACATTTGTTAATCCCATCCCAGAGAAGTGGGAGATGACAACATGGTTTCAAGACCAAGCTCAATCTCAGATTAAGGTAATCAATCACAAAAGACAAGCTATATGTATGTATTATTTGACAACTTCCTGTTAATACTTAGTCTGTACACTACTACTGCCCAGATTTGTATGTATAATTCCCTTAAGTCAACCCATCCTTTTTCACTTAGACTAGTTTTAAAAGTTATTTAAAATGTCTTGTTTCCCCTCACTGTTGCGTCTCTTAGGATTTGTACTTGTCCCTTTGTGTAGTTCATTTCACCATGACGTCCGACAATGTCAAATAATGCAGAGGAAAAACAAAAGTTTGTTGAGGCAGGATCAGCATGATACGTTCCCGTTCCATATCCACCCTTTGCTTTTGAAGTGCTGAAGCTGATGTTTGTAGTGAGCATCAGAACAGCACGTTCAGTGCTACACATTCTAGAAGTTTCTTCAGAAACTGTCTGAAGAAAAACATGGGACGCCAGTGATATCTTTCCACTTTGTTTTGCATGTGTGCTTGCACCAGAAGGGGGCCGTGGAAAAAAACAACCCTCATTAGAGAACCACAATTAACATCAAGCTGCTACTGGAGCCGAGCTTCGCAATTACCCTGTGGCATTCGGATGAAGTACACAATCTGTTTGAAAGGAGGTGACAGAATTCAGGCAATGATTCTTAGATCAAGTATAACGAGATTGTTTTTGTCCACCAGTAGCCATGCAGACACACACACACACACACACACACACATACGCACACACAGCCATAATATTTAATCTCGGGGTGTTATACAAATCACCTACAGAATCTTGTTGTAGAGTTCCATCACAAACTTTGGCCCATGTACATTTGATTCCCCTTTTCTCTGTACTTTGGTTTTAACCCCAGCAAAACACAGCCATCTGAGAGCGATCTAGGCCTTATCCACATTATTTCAGCTTTGTTTGAATACACACCACTTTGTTTAAGTTTGCATCTTTTATTTATACGACCATACATATTACCAGCTATGTATTACTATGAAGCATTGCTCACTGAAAAGTATACTTCACATACCAAAAGAAGTTGGATTAGTGTGTGACATTATTGCCTCATTTATAGTGGAGAGAACTCCAACCTTGATCTACGACTAATTAAAATCAAAGTCAAAAACCTGTCCAACTCATAATGACTGTGATGCGAACTTGTGATCAGGTAGTTATTAGAAACTCTCTTCATTAAAGCTCCTAGGGACTTGGAGAGTTAACGATGGTCATTAACACCAGAGGGGCCTGAAATGAGAGGCTTCAGTGGAGTTAGTGCAGTCTCTTGTCTCTGTTGTAGGGGAATGACTGACGCAAACGCAAGAGATGGTGAATGGGAATGTATTGGATTTAGTGTGTGTGTGTGTGTGTGTGTGTGTGTGTGTGTTTGTTTGTTTGTGTGTGTGTGTATGTGTGTGTGCATGTATCTGAGAGATTGTGAGACAGATAGAGAAAGAGAGCGAGAGAGAGCAAAGCAATGAAATCAATTTCAGTTTCTATTTTTTTTTTTGCTGTAGCAACCAACATGATCTACAGCAGTGTATTCATGTTTGTATCTGAGATGGACATGAAAGACAGTACAGCGCATGAGGAGGTGAGAGATTGAGTGGGGGGATGCTGTGAGAGAGAGATAGAGAGAGGAGAAGGAGAAGAGGAAGCAGGAGGAGGAGAGGAGAGGAGAGGGGAGGAGAGGGGAGGGGAGGGGAGGGGAGGGTAGGGTAGGGTAAGGGTCTCCCTGTTCGTCATCAAGGGCAACAGAGGCAAGATCCACGGTAAATCAGCAGGACTCATTTACAGCACAGAGGCGTCGTCGGCCTCAGCCGCAGCGACAGCTGAGCACAGATGAAAGCCTCTGCAGACACAAATCAAAACAATGCAGCCACTCAACTCCACTTCCCCTGGATGCAAAAAATAATTGTCGGCGACAAACACCAAAAGGAAAAAACAAAAAAACAAACAAACAAAAAAAAAACAAAGCCTTCAAATGATAAATCTGAAACACAGATTAACAGATAAAAAGGGAATTCATACATAAACAAACAAATTACATAAAAACGCTTTTGTTGTCTCATCTTATTGATCCCTAGACTTTGTTTACAAGCTGTCTTGCATAGCTAATTGCCACACCGGATCTATGGCGTAGCCACAATTAGTTTTGCCGCTGTGAATAGGAAAGATGTCCGTCTGAATCAATCAGCATCTAAACAAAACAGCAAAACCCAAATCTGTGGCCATGAGTTCAAATTTTGCTTCTCATTTAAACTATCAACTTATCAACCAATGTAACAGAGCTCTATAACAGGTATTGTGAATTATTATTACTTAGTTTTTCTTCTTTCCTATTAGGGCTGCCACAATCTCAGCGACAGACACTAAAGCAGGCCTTTAAAGCTGACACCCTGTTGTTCAGGGATGGCAGGAGTGGTTGCCATTAAACTGTCCATCACCTGAAGCCACAGCTTCACATGCTATAGAACTAATGACACTGGACTTGCCAGTCTAGCGGACGCTCATCCCAGCATTAATGAATGTGAATCCCTCTCTGGGAAACCCTGAAGTATAATCAGGTGATTTGAGAGAGAGGGAGAGAGCGAGAGAGAGATGGAAACCCAGTGAGAATGTGACCGCTGAGATATTGACAATGATAACAATAACGATGCAAGGGCCTATTAGTGGGGGAGAGATAGAGAGGGGAAAGAGAGGGAGGGACAGAGAGAGAGAGAGAGAGAGAAAGAGAGAGCGAGAATGAGGAGCACCGGAGCAATCACAAACAGAGTCACTCACTTCACAGCATCAAGTTGAGAGCCGGTGAGCCGGTGGAGAAACTGCCGTGGAGTATTCCAATTCCAGGCTCCACTTTTCAAGTTCATACATGAAACTCATCCTAGCGACAGGAAAACAGTGACCACCCGCGGACCTTGGATGAAAGACTCAACATGTGTTGTTGTTGGTGAGGCATATCCTACGGTGACTGTCATCCTACAGGGTTGTTATGCCTGTTTATTGTCTTCCATCATTAACGGTCTCATTAAGGAGAGGCTGGGGCTCGAGGTACAAACAGTCTAATGGTGTTTTGATCTATCAGTTGTATAGTTGAGGGCAATTTGATTTTGAAACAACATAAAAATAAAATATTAATCCAAATAGGCTCTGAGGATACTGTATTTCAGCGCAGGTGAACTTTTGATCTACAGAAAACTTCTATCTGCAGTAACTTTACAAGGACATTCTGGTGACATTAAAGTATATAGACTGCATGCGCAGCAGTTCATAAAGTTCACCTCAATGCATCAATTTCTAATTTTGGGAAGCTTTTTTAAAACCCAAGGTCATTGTAAAACTGAGGCAGAATTCAAGGAATTGCAGGTTCATAGAAAGAAGAGTGCCATAAAGTCAGAGCTCACTTTCACCACACTGAAGACCCAGGAGACTATGAAGTTGAAAGGCAGTGAAACTGTAAGAGAGGGCCTCTTTTTCAGAGCAGGGGGGATAAAAGAGTGTCAGGTGCAGAGATGATCACAAAAGAGTCAGATCTTCACCTGGCCTCTGAAGATGGAGGGGAATTCTGTACATAGAATGTGAGACTGGCAATGCATTCCGACATGACAGAGCAACAGGAGAATCTAGACATGTCTATATTAAGACTTCATGTCATGAAGAAATGTGCAGTTGCAGATTTAATTTTGTGTATGCGTAGACAACCAAGACTAATAATTACTTTCTCTATTCTAGAAGCTTCTTTCTACCTAATTAATTATGGACTCCATTTTTGTGTGAAGAGAAAATTGCTTCTTCAACCCCTTATGGTTCAGAAAAGACCAGATGTTCTGCCATACTGATCTGAAGATTTGATCATCAAATTGCAGATGCCACCAGGCCAGACAAACATGAAGAGCACTCCCATAGCTCAGACCTGTTGTAAGCTTTATTTACATCAAAGCATATCAGGTGTAGGTGATCTGCAGCAGTTTTCTGAACATGAGAAATCAGAGAACTTGTTCAATTCCCTGTAGACCGTCTTAACGCTGTAGACAAAAATAATGCTTAAACGTTGTATTTTGTTTCCACACTACTTCAGCCATGTTAAGATAACATATAGATTTGTGAAAAAGGAAACATTGTGGGAACAGCTATGAGGCTAATGATCGAACCAAAGATCACGGAATACTGACCAAGATAGAGCAACATAATAAGTTACAACGGGAGCAAACATGAATAGTTCCGGTCTGCATAAGTGGGAGTATCACATAATGTCACAATATAAACTTTTCAATGATCTTCTGTATCAGTGTATGAGGGATCGACTCTGGTCTGCAGAAAGGGGGATTATCACCCCTCCCACTTGCAAAAAAAGAACACGGAACTTAACGAACGTTTGTGCCTCTCGCTCCGCTTTGACCCTCTTTGATCAAACTCTCTTGAAACAGTCTATAGGAGGACTACAGTCTATAGGAGGACTACAGACGAAGAACAGAAATGACTACAAACTCTGGCTGCGCTAAATACCATACGGTATGTTTTGGAGAGAAGTGTTGCGCACATGCAGAAAAAGTAAGCACAGGTGCCAGGCAAACGTACTGACAGACCCTATGTGATTGAAACATTCAGATGCTGACCCTCTCCCTCTACTACCCATAATTCCACAGGCATAAAGGATCAAAAGTGATAGAAAAAGCCTCCAAGCTTGGATTGAGGATTGTGGCAGACAATAGAGGCCCTGTCTGGTGGTTTCTCTCACCTGGAGTAGTTGAAGAGGCGGCTGCCCCAGTGCGAGTGCTTGCCCCGCGACCCCGCGTGGAAAAAACACGAGTCCGTGCCGTCAAACTGGTTAAGGCCATCGTCTGTGTTACTGGAGGCATGACTGTGGACCACGTCCAGAATGACGGCCAGGCCCAGAGAGTGGGCAGTGTCCACCAGCTTCTTCAGGTCCTCAGGAGTCCCAAAGCGACTGAGGCAGAGAATACACACACACACACACACACACACACACAAGAAGGGCTATATTAGAATAGGAGTATGAATAATTCTATATCCCATCTCATATTGCTTTGTTCCCGTCATAGACTTAGTACACCACAGACAAGCACTGAAACAGAAAACTGATCCCAACAATGACAGCAATATTCAAATCACATGTTGATGCACATGCAATTCAGTCATCTTTGCATGGGAGCAAACGTGAATAGTTCCAGTCTGCATAAGTGGGGGTGTCAAATAGTGTCACAATATAAACTTTTCAATGATCTTCTGTATCAGTGTATGAGGGATTGACTCTGCATAAAGGGGGGTTTTGCCCCCCCGCTTCTGAAAATAGAACACAGGACGGAAACGAATGTTTGTGTCTCTCGCCCCGCTTTTACCCTCTCTGGTACCAGCTTACTGTAAGGTGGACCACTCTGGTTGATCAGCTTTTTGATGGTTTGGCTGGTTTGACCAGCTACAACCAGCTACCAGAATAAGCTGGGGTTTTTTTTGTTGTTTTTTTTACAGGGAAATCTCAGAGATTATAGGATTAGAAATTCAACAGGCATTTGGGAAAGATTTCCACATGGCAGAAAAAAAAATGGATTGAAGACCCAGGGAGAAAAATCGGCATGATCAAACCTCCCCCTTTTCACGCCATACGCCTCATCTCCCCTGTGGCTTTCATTACATGCATTTTTCTTAACACAGAGACAGAGGGAGAGAAAGAGAGAGATAAAGAGAGAGAGACAGAGAGAGACAGAATGAAAGAGAGAATATACACTAGTAATATCCCCCTACTGCTTCCCCCACGAACCAGAGAGGATTGGGTTTTAAATGTCTTTGAGTGATCAATCATGGATGAAATTACTCTGCATGCATTGCACTTTATCTAGCCTTTCTCCACCAGGGAGACCAAGGGAGCCTAGCCCAGGACACACCAATGGGCTACTGGAGGACTGATAGGAGAGAAAAAAACTCTCTAAGTGGGTTTACTTTTCCAACCAAATACGCCATATTATTTCATGGGAGTCCATTTTGAGATATATGGTCTCTTGTATTTACTGCTGCACTTCCTCACTGTACTTGACACACTCTATTTAAAAATGAATAGGAACAGATAAAGCAGGATCCCTGGCCTGAATAGCTTTACACACATAAGAATCAAAGGAGGTTTGTCTGTCTGAGTGCACAGCCGGCCTCACTGCGGTGGGAATGGGAGGTATCCAGGGTAGTGTTCTACTCCAGCCCATTGAGAGGTGCTCAGTACAGTCTCTGACTAAAGGCCTTTGTGTCCTTTATAAGAAATGTTCTTGCTAAAAGTAAGTGTGGAGGTACACAAGCAATTGAGATTGCAGCAACTCTCAACTGGACAAAATAATAGGAAATAGCAAATGTTTAAACTTACACCATTTTGGCAAGAAAGTACTGGGTGCTAGATGTCAACTGTTTTTTAGACGGCCATCTGATTGACAAATGCAAACACTACATTCACTACATACAATTAGAGCTGCCAAGCACACTTCTGTAGGCCACTAAGCAAAGTCCAGTATAGTGCCTTATGGGCACTGGACTCGGCTTGGGTAATCCTGTAAAGGCTAGCCTAGGCACTGTCTTCTCATGTCATTACTCTACTACACTGTGACCTGCCAACAGCATAGACCACAAGGATGGCTACGTGAAGCTTCTCAAAGAATATGCTCCCATCTACTTGAATTCTCTTCTGAAGCCCTGTGTCACCCGACGACCACTACGCTCCTTTAAGGAACGTTTTCTAGCACGGCCAACACCTTGTGCAGGTCGGTCCAGACTCTTCTCATATCTGGTTCCGCGCTGGTGGAATGACCTCCCAAGTGCTACCAGATCAACTGATACCCTCTCCACCTTCAAGAAACTCGTGAAGACTAAGCTCTTCCAAGAATATCTCCTGGCGTAAACTTTGAGAATGCACTTAATAATTTAATTTCTCTACATTGTGTTACACTATTGCACTTTCAACTTAAAACAGCGCAGATTCTATGTTAGCAATATGCACTCCTTGTTAGTTCATTGTGTTGTAGCTTGAATGTTATCCTCTTTTGTAAGTCGCTTTGGATAAAAGCGTCTGCTAAATGCCTAAATGTAAATGTAAATGTAAATGAATATCTCAAATGACTGCAGGGCATTGGCAATTGTAGTCCCTTGCTTTAGGCCTTTGTTGTCTGTTCTCTTTGAAATAAATATATAAGGAAATAAATAAAAATACTCTAGTACTCTAGTAATACTCTCTAACATTATATCCGTGGAACAATCTTTTTGGCTCAAATGGCTCCACACTATAAGTGAGGAAACACTGAAGGTCTGACTGCTGAATCTTAGCAGTGAGCAAGATCAGCAACTAGCTGTTTCATGCATTTTCATGATGGTAAACAGTAACGGCAACATGACAGAGATTTGTAATAGAATGTCCTACCAGAATACTTCACTTGCCATAATGTTTAAGAGACCTCCTCCTTATGTTGAAGGGTTAAAGGAAATTATTTCTGGATAAACTCCCCAGAAACACATTAAAAACAGGATGATGAAATCTGCAGAGCGTTGGAATACAACAGCACCAAAGGGACTTATAAAGAAAACACAAAATAAACAAAGAAGAATTACTGAACTTCATTATTCAAGGCAGACTCAGATTGAGTCGATAAAGCACACGCTCGGCCATTTGGATTGTTTTGTCAGCATAATCGAAAAGAATTATTTCGTGGATGTGGGTAAATATATTACCTGGAGGCAGCAAAAAAGTTGGTGACTTGGTACCCAAAGCTGGCATAATATGCATGCTCCATAACTGCCATGAGCTGAATGCAGTTGTAACCTTATGAGGACACAAGCATTGGATTAAGGACACAAAAATTGCAGTTTAAAATACTGTTCCATAGATAACTTCACCCAAGTGAGTGATTTGCAACTATCATTAAATTAAAAAAAACTCAATGTAATATAAAATGTTAAGAGATGTTAGTTGTGTGATAAGAGCTCTTTACTTAAGTTCAGATTTAAGCATAAATGTAGCAAGATAGGATAGATGAAGGGAGACCAGAGAGAGAGACAGGAAGAGAGAGAGAGGGAATATTTAGAGCCTGTCCTTCTAGCCTCTACTGGGGTTTGCCTGAAGGGCTGAGCCTTGTGTCAAATCCCGTTATGGCCAGGTCTGTCTGTGATACACACACACACACACACACACACACACACACACCAGAATAAGAACTGTCTGAACTGCAAAATAAGACAACAGCATCTACAGGAACAGCCTCAAGCATATCACAGAGTCACAGGGGATGACCACAGAGACCAACAATGACCCACTTACTACAACTACTTGATTGCTTTAGCCTTGGCTATAGTCTACAGTGCTGCCCTGTCAGACTCTTTTGGGAACTTTTGGCTTCTTTTTTATATATGAAATCTAGAAAAATACAGGCTAATTACACTGATTGTACTTGCTATATGCAATGTCTGTAGTGCAAGCATAAACCTCAGTGCATAAACTTTTCTTAACATAAACTCCAAACTTCAAACATAAACTTTTACTTTTTCCACTGTTTAATACTGTTTAATACTGATTATTAGATTAGATTAGATTCAACTCTATTGTCATTACATTATGTATGAATACAGGGTAACGAAATACAGTTCAGCATCTAATATGCAGATTATGTACAAATAAGTTATGGGAGCAGTTACTTACAGATAGGGCAGCGTTAACGATGGGTATAAATTAGTACTGATTTACAAAGGAGCAATGTGCAGATGAAGTATGTTATTATACAAATGTTCCATACTACTATAAGACAAATATACAGATGTACAGATATACAGATATAAAGATGTAATATGGTCAAATATACAGGAGTGTAGATATATTAATATATGTATATACAGATGTACAGATGTGTAGTAGAAGATAGTATCAACTAATACCGTATATTATTTGATAAAGTGTATTAATGTACATTTTAACAGTTAATTTGACTACAAACAACACTTCATCAAATGGAATATTCAACACATTTTTGCTCTTAAAACAAAACAGTGCTGCAACTCTGCTAGCACAAGTTGACAATAGAGGAGAATGCAAGGAAATGAGTTCATTGCCACTGCAGCTGGTCAGAAAAAAACTAAACCTTTAGCTAAAGAAAGTTCCATTTGTGTCACACATAAACAGGCTACGGCTACACTGAGTTGGTGGAGAGCGATTCAGCTAAGGCTAGCAGGGACACCAGGGGAATGGAGACACACAACTATCACATCTCTGCTCTATAAAGAGTTTAATAAACATGTATTTAATAAAACATTTTCCGTCTCTGTTTCTTTCTGTTTCTCCTCTCAAATACATGGCCATTCACTCCCTCTCTTTTTCCTTCTTTCTCACTTTCAACACACACACACACACACACACACACAAACATACACACACATACACACATTCAATAGCACAGGTGTTCAGGGATACCAGCAGGCTTGGAGGGCCAAATGGCACACACACATTCAGTAACAGGTACTGTATGAAAACCTGTTACTGTGCTGGGTAGCCACCTGGCGATAGCCAAGCTAGTATGTACATGAGCCAGCTGGGAGACCTTGCATGAAGCATGACCACATGTACAGTACACCCACACACACACACACACACACACACACACACACACACACACACACACACATAAAATGGAAAAACATTGGTGAGTACCATACAGGAGATCTGTATTTCTCACAGATTAATTAAGACCATGTAGCCAATGATTTCACCATGGTCAAGTTTTTCTAACAGTGTAATATGAGTCAAATTGAAAATACCATGTTTAGCTATCTGGAATGAGGATCCAGTTGTTCAAAAGTGATCCTACATGTGGGTCTTTAAATCCAGATTCAACAGTTTGAAAAAGTGGGCCCAGGACTTACCCAAATCCTTAATGCGGGGCAGTATGTTGAGAGTGAAATTTTGGTAGGTGGCGATCTTCTGCTCTGGCGAGGCAATGCCCACATGAGCCTCATAGATGCGAAGACTGTGAGGCTTCTTGGGTCGTGCATACTGGTGCTAGAAATGCCCCATAAAAAGCACTGTTAGCTCTCTCTCTCTCTCTCTCTCTGAAAAGTTCAATCAGTCATTTCCTCTCTTTGATTTCGTAATGAGTTGTCATGAAACATTCATTGTATGGTACTGTATGGTACTCCTTCTTTGGTGATGAGCATATTACATCAGGAGCCAGCCTTACTTCCACTTACCGTAATGAAATTATCACTAATTTGTTCCACTACCTTTTACTGACAGAGATATTAATGAATTCGTATTAAGGCAATCACACTGTCAAATAGTTTGTAACTCCCATTAATTTCTATGAAATCTCGGGAGCATTCCACTGCCTGACACTGTTAATCTTACCAAGTAGGGGTGCATGGGATCCCAGTGAATCCAGTCATATGTGACAGAATCCAGCGTTTTTGTGACATACTTGGCCCATGGGGATATGCGGAACACGTATTCTCCCTCTTTCGTCAAGATAACAAGCTGAAAGCAAAGGAGGAAGGAGGGGAGAAAAAATCAGTTTTGCAGGCCTTCATAACACAGAGGTAGATCAGTGGGCAGCAGGTGAGGTGACATGACACGATTCATCTGGCCGTGATTTTTGATGCGCGCAGTGTTGCTCAGTGTCTGACCATGATAGATTAGTGTAGGGAGCATGGCATGCTGGGAGAATGTCTTAATCGCTGCTCTTAGCTTCTCAAGGGAGGCCTTAAAGATCGTTGGTGCTCCAAGACAGCTTGACCGTTTAACTCCTGTTGGTGTGTCTGGCTAGAGAAAGCATCAGCTGTTAAGATGACATCTAGAGTACAGATGGATTGTGGGTTCTAGTCAAAAAATTAGACTGCCATTGGTGGTGTTATCATCCGTATGCATCAGGACCATTTCTGTGCCCTGGTAACAAATAGGAACAATTCACTTCAATTGCTCCTGGATTTAACACACATTTACATTAAACTTAAGGTTGGGACAATGTGGTCTTTGGAACTGTTGAGGCATATCGTATATTGTATTTAGTGTAATTTGGAAAATAAAACCCTTTGTTTTATGATTGTTGTGATTACTGAAAACCACATATTGCTGTGAATCATCACCACTGACATGCTGGCTAAGCTTAGTTTTGAATCCGAAATACTCACGTTTTTATTTTGGTCTAATCCTCTGTACTTATCTAATCATCTGTATGTATGATTGCACTAAATATTAATTCAACCATTTTCATGTTTATGTTTTATGTTCCTGACATCATCTGATAAAATATTCAAATGTCAGTTGTTTTATATCTTACATGCAGAAAACATTCAGCTAAAACCCATCTTAAGTTGGTAAAAGGTCTTAGCTGGTTTACGATGGGAAAACACACCAGATTAAACCAGCCTCCAACATAAGATGCTGTATTTTCCTGTAGATTCCCATTAATCAGCATGCCTTCACTGTGTCTGAACCTATTTGCACCTTTGAAAAAAAAAGGCTCATCTATATGTGCACATTTCTATTATCATTTGGTTGCATCATCACAGAATATGCAGGATGCATGCTCATAGCAACCAGGGTTCAACAGTTAACGGATTACCATGACTTTCATTTAGGCTCAATACGTGATCCAATTTCTGTTGAGCATGAGAAATAAGCGGGGCATTTTTCAATGTCAGCACAGCATCAAAAACTCTAATTAGATTTTACTTCCATCAAAGTCCCCCGCCCCCCCCAACCCCCTCACCTTCTCCCCTTCCTGACAGCACTTTGTAACGCCTCATGCTCAGCAGAGGCTACCTGACACATTCTCACTGCTTGACTGCTCAGAGTGATGCTGAGACATTCTAATTCCCCCCTCAGTTCAGCTGCGGGACCTTCAGAGCAGCTTGATGCCCCAGGACAAAAACAAAAAGGCAAACGAAAGCGAGTAAATACATACATACATAAATAAGTGGGACTGTATGTATGTGTGTGTGTGTGTGTGTGTGTGTGTGTGTGTGTGCTTTGACATGACATGTATGAATACACATTATCTAGCTGTGTGTATAGTGATACACATAGCTGTTTGTTTCAGATACAACCTTTCTTAGCATGTATGGCATGACATCAACACTTGCTCGTCATCTGAACACCAGCCAGTTGGAGCATTTTGATCTCTGTTCATCTCTGTAGCTCCCTTATGTGTGAAGCTTAGCCACGCATCTCATGGCTGCACTTTGCCAAACCAAACCATTCCTGATTCACTTGTTGACTGGGCTGAAGTGACTCTTTCAGAATGTCCATGTCAGCTAGAGATCATTGCATTAGGGGTCCAGCAGAGGGCTTTCAGAGTCATATTAGAGATATTTCCACTTTACTGTCAAACAAGGCATGTCTTAAAATTTGTGTGCCTTAAACTGTGTAACCTAGCAGAACAATTTACGACAGACAAAAAATGGACTCCTGCTAAATCAAAGTGATATTTTTTTGTACATCTTCAGTGACATTTCAGCATGGGTGGAGCACTAAAGGCCAGTCATCTAGAGGCTTCATCTGTGTGATTAGTAAGTCTGCTCTGGTCTAGTTTCCACGGGTGACGTGGCAGTGTGGCATTCTCCACCACGGCCCCCTGAGTCACCTCGTCGCAGGGCAGCTGGGTAGGACAGAGTGCCCGTGGTCAGCACTGGCATGGCGCAGTCGTGTGCCTGGTGGCCCATCTGCTGTGGCCGTGTCGTCGGACGGTGATTAACCCAAAAGTGCCAAGTCAAGTGGCTCTGCTATCCCCAAAGGCCAGGTGCAATGCCAAACACCCTCAGGGAGAGAGGCCTGTTCACATCTATCAGCCTCTCTCTCCAACCCTCTCCACCACACACACTCAGACTCTCTCAAACACACATCTCTCTCTCTATCTCTTCTCTCTCTCTCTCTCACACACACACACACACACACACACACACATACACACTTTAACACACACATGCACACACATACATTCTCTCTCTCTCTCTCTCTCTCTCACACACACACACACGCACACTCACACACAAACACACACACACACTCTCTCTCTCACACACACACACACACACAAACACAAACAGCCTTCCATCATTGTGTCTTTCTGGACCGTGAGTGTGACAGCAGAAAGCCCATATTAACACGCACCTGCTGAGGCTGAGGTCTTCATCAGGTTTGTGACAAGGTTAAAATTGAGATACAGCTCACAAACTCAGACTGTAATATGGCAAGGGACTGATCCCCATAACCATCTTGTTTAGCCATCATGTTTAGCAAGGTTCCCTGAAATGCCATTCCTACTGATGATTCCCACATCGATATTTGATGTGCTGGAGACGTCTGCGGAGAGATGTGCTCACAAGCGTGAGTCATACATGCTATATTTCATTGATTGGTCTCATCTATTTATCCACTTACCAATACAATAATAACTGTCAGTCATGATCACATTTTTCTGCAGGCCGTCTATGATTGATCAGCGCCTGGCTCAACCCACAGTCTCCACCAACCATCTGGTTATAAAGCATGATGACACTTTGAGCCTGAACTCATTTGCCCTTCAATGACTCACACAGTGCACTCATTCTTCACTTTGGCATTTTCTAACTTTTTAAGGCAGCAGCTGATCTGCTCTCACTTTTTCTGTCTCCTGCTGCTTTTCTCCATGCTGCAGAGGCAAAGCTCTCCTGCAGCTACGCTGTCAGCCAAGGAGAAGACAGCAGCTCACCTCTCTTCCCCAAAACACCCATACAGCACCCAACCCCCAGCCCTCCTCCCCCCTCCTCATCCACCCATCCTCTCCTCCCTTCCAATCTGACACCCACAGGGGCTCAAATCTGCTCACACCGAATGCTGTGGTGTGTGGACTGTGGGCAAGGACTGGAGGTGCTATCGCAGCAAGGTGCAATAAACCCGCTTCCACATCTTTCTTATGCCATTATCAATTGCACAGTGTGGGCAGGACCAAGTCTTATGACTGTTGCCAGAGGTGATGATGATGCTGATTCTCTCTGGATAGAGTAAAAAAGTGCTGGCACCTTCAGTTTGGACTCGTGCGCAATGGCTGGGGACTTGTCTCGTCTTGGCGGGAGGTAAAGCTCCCATTTCCCGAAGTCCTTCTTGGTGAAAGGATGAGAGGTTTTGTTCCAGTTGTCTGGAGAGAGAGAGAGAGAGAGAGAGAAGGATGGAGGAGAGAACAGAAAAGAGAAAATGAAATGATTGAACATTTCACATACAATGCCCATAATGCCCCCGAAAAAGAGTTTCCAAGAGACTGTGGATGAGAGGAGCCTTTCCTAATTTTCAATTCAATTATGCAAAAGAAGTAACAGAGCTGAATTAATTCATATCTTCTCACATTCCCTCTTTCACTCACATTGTCTCACGCTTGCTCCTATTAAACAAGACAGCTCTTATACTATAAATAAACTATGAACAATCCAATGCAATTGATATCAGCTGAAAAATACACTCAGATAGTAGCATTCCATTACCTATTCTGGTCACACTCACTACCGCTAATAATGTGGTTTTGATTACACATTCATACGCATCGTAAACCTAACTGTGCAATGTTGGTGAACCTTTCAATGACATGTTATCAAAAATTCTGTCAAGGTAGAGCATACTAATCACCAGTTTCAGGGTGACATGTGAAATGGGTGTCATCAGCACATGAAGAAAAGGGAAAAGTGTAAATGGGATGAAGTTCCTCTGACATGCCAGACAGGTGTACAGCCCCACAACAGAGAAGAGGAATGCAAGACAGCACACTTTAGTTGGGTGATTTCGGGTCTTCAGGGTATTGTGGTTCGTTTGTGGATTCTGGACAAGGCCTGACCGACGGAGGGCAGAGGTTGCAGGGGTCAAATGACCCTGATCCTCAAGAGAGCAAGCAGTGAGACGTGAGGATGAGTCACACATACTGTATGTCGTCCCTCCTTTTTCTGCCGTAGTGTGCTGTGCTTTTCTAAGGGTTGATTGTGTGTGTATGTGTATGTGTGAGTGTGTGTGTGTGAGTGTGTGAGTGTGTGTGTGAGAGAGAGAGAGAGAGAGAGAGAGAGAGAGAGAGAGAGACAGAAAAATAAATAAATATGTATGTGGGAAAATTTGCATTATGCATCTGCACCTGCCCCACACTGACACCAGCCAGAGATGACTGCTGGGGTTCTCTCTCTCTCTCTCTCTCTCGCTCTCTCTCTCTCTCTCTCTCTTATTATCTTTCTCCCTCCATCCTTCTCTCTCTCTCTCTCTCTTTCTCTTTCCCCCACACCCCCAGACTCTGTGAAATTGAAATGGAAGACTATGAGCAATATGCAATAGCTCAGTGAATTAGAGGTTGGGATTTGCCTTGACGCCAGTGCTACTGCTACTATTGCTGCTGCTGGTGATGGTGGTGGTTGTTAGAGACAGAGGCTGTGTAGAAAGGAACAGAAATAGGAAATGAGATCCTGGGGATATCTCCGGGGGGTGGGGTGGGGGGGTTAGACTATGCGAACATATGCAGGGTAATAGACATGATGATGACCAAGTCCTTCGTCTGGCAGTCCAATCGGTTTGGTAAAATGCATAGCCATTCACTTCTGAGGTTACAGCCACCTCACAGTTCTGCTATTACGCTTATGTGGCATTAAATATAGATCACATTAGCCGAGCTATAACATACAGGAGGACAGTACAGGAAATAAAAGCCACTGAGTACATCATAAATATGAAATACAAAAGACGAAGAGCAACAGACTCTTTTCTTCACGCACTGATATACCCACCCTTCAGAGTAAAAGAGTCCAAAGAACAAAAAGAAAGTATGGAAAACCGGCCAGTATACTACAGCAATGAGGATAATAATTAGTAAGGACTGGCAACAGACTGCTCGGTGTGTACAAAGAGGCATCACAATAGACACAACACAGACTGCTCACAGACTATCCCCACGGCAATACATGTCTTTTAACACTTGCCAAGCAATTTTACAAAAAATAAACAGATGAAAAAAAAAATATATATATATATACATATATATATATATATATGTGTGTATATATATATATATATATATATATATATATATATATATATATATATATACATATTGTGACCAATCCATCAGTCCCATACCCGATTTTCTTCCAATCTGGGAAATGGTGTGACAATCTGAGTGAGTAGGTGTGTGTGTTGGATGGTGGAGCGTGAATCCTCTATTTCAGAGAGACTGTGTCTTGCCAGTCATGCAATGTAAGCCAGCCAGAAAAGATCTTTTTTAATTTCATTTCGATTCTACATCGTGTGAGTTTAAATATGATATAACAAGATTAGCTGTGGCCTCCAAGTGTCACTCCAACACGGTGGGCAGCAGACAGTCATAGAAGATAGTCATGTCTGTAGGAGCCAAATTTAGTTGAAACTTTTAAGATTATGATTTTGCTAAAGAATTATTGGCACTCGGTTTGGATTTTGGGCTTTGAATTTTATTTTGACATGGACTTAGGTCACCTGCTCTACATGCTCACTTGCCTCAGTTATTAGAAAACACGGAAGCGCACGGAAGTTTCTCTAGCCAGCTGCAGTCAACTGCAGCCAGCAATGCATTCTGTGCTGAAAGTTCCATAAGCAAGGGGATTTGGATATGAGCGTCCTTTCAACCCAGATTGAAAAGTAAAAGAAGAAGATGCACAAAAGAGAACAAAACAGAAAAACTTTGAGGAAAATGCTTGGGGCAGGGTCCCGAGTTTGTGCCCCCTGGGCCACCATAGGTCCTGCTGGCTTTTGAAATAAGTAAAGGCATTGGGCTCTGGCCCATGGAGGAAAGGGAATCAGCAAAGGCTCTGAGCTGGCTGAGAGGGGACTTGTGTAAGCCTGAAACGTGTCTGGCAGTGGAGCCAAAGCCAGGGTATGTCTTCAGGCCAAATGGTGCTGTGAGTATGAGAGATGAGACGGTCTCAGGGACACTCCTCCACACAGCGCCCTCTCAGTGCTGGCCCGTCTCCTTCAAATTGCACTGTGTGCCACTGCATCACTTGGGAGAGAGTGCAATTAGCTCCCCGAGGGGGTCTGAAGATACAGAGAGAAAGAGATGGGAGAGACAGAAAGAAAGAGAGAGAGAGAGAGAGAGAGAGAGAGAGAGAGGAAGGAAGAAAGGAAGGAAAGAAGGAAGGAGAGAGAGACAGGGCGGGGACTGGGAGGCATGACAGGAAGAGGAAGACAAACAGAGAGGGAGAGATACGGGGAGAGGGGCAGAAATTGAAAGAGAGAGCAAGAGAGTGAGAAAGAGAGATGGAGAGATCTCCACAGCAGTTTAATAAGAAGCCCAGGGTGCTGGTGTGGCCTAGCCATCACTCTCACTAAGCCCCACTGAGTTTTAAGCAAACACAACACATGAGGCAGGGGACAGGGGGCAATTTCGGGATGGGTGATTTGCAGTATGGGGGTGGGGGGATGTCAGAGAGAGAGGACATGTATTTTGTGCGTGTGTGTGTGTGTGTGTGTGTATGTACATGTGAGTGAGTGTACTTACATACATACCCGTGTCTTGTGTTTGTAAATGTGAATGAGTGTGTACATACCCCTGTGTGTGTCTACGTGCACATTCCCATATATTCACATGCATGTCCAAAGGAAAAGCAGGTTGTATGAATAAATGTGCATGGACACTTACTGAAGTCTCCCGTCAGGTAAAGACCCTCAGCCCCGGGCGCCCACTCCCTGAAGAAGAGGCCATTGTTAGGCTGCCGGTGGGTGCCATAGGACTGATAGCTCTTTGTGAATTGATCAAAGTCTCCCTCCATCTGTTCCACCTGGGACAGACGCTCCTTAAACAGCCGGTACCTTCAATCACACAAGATGTGAAATTAGGGACACAGTACATGTAGTAGAAAGTTCAGAGGGCTCCATGTTTGTATTACGTAGGCAGAAATGTATTGTCTGCCCATCAGTACCCATATGGAAAAGTCCTGTGAAAAATGTGTTCTTCTTAACTGTTCTGAATAATGTAAGGACCATGTGAGTTGTCATATGTAATTAGAATATTCCCAGCAAATATTTTGTTCGGGGAATCACAAGTCCTAACAGGGTGAACTTGCCTCCTGAAGGGACATATTTTTTAATACTGACCAGTGGACAATACATCATCCACTTATTGTACTGTAGGGCTACTTACTAAAATGAGAAAAGGTACTTCACACACTATGTCTTCTTAAATTAAATTTGTTACTGTTTTGTGGCATCATTTCAATTGTAATAAATGAACCAACTATTTGCAGAGTGATTATGAAATATATGAACCAGAGGCACACAACCCATTGCCATTAGCAGTAGGGCACATACATACAAAGGCCTAATACAAGAAATATCAGATGTCCAAATGTAGGGAAGTTTTTTTCAAAGTCAATGGAACATTCTGTGGAATTCAGAAGAGCCATTTAGGCTAATGAATCTACATTTCAAAAGGTCTCAGAGGGAAACAGTAAGTAGACTGTAGACAGCCCACAAAGCTTGTGAAGGTAACTTGTGGGCCCAAGGTAATGAATAATGGAAGATAGTAACAAACAACAGTGAAGGTCCTCAGGTTTATATTACAGTAAGTATCAGTAAGGCACTGAAGAACAAATTGTAAAAGTAGTCAAACATCTCTATGAGATCTTGAAAGTCTTGAAGACACATGACATACAAGTACAAAGGTGTTCATGTAAAATATATTGCCCTTTCATCTTTAGACTTGTTTTGCTTGTATAGTGTGTGTGTGTCTGTGTATCTGTGTGTGCGCACACACACTTGCCCTTGTGTTTGTGTGTGTGTGTGTGTGTGTGTGTGTGTGTGTGTGTGCGTGCGTGCGTTTGTGTAGGCAGAGGGGTACCGTGGGTTGCTCAAGGTCTCCTGAAATAGAAAAGGCTGGTGGTATTTCAACAGAGAAGGAGCGAGCAAGGCATTCAGGCTGCCGAAGAGCATATGCAAGTGTGAGAAAATGATCCACCCCATAATAGTACACTGTCCACGAGGTGCCTGACTGATCTTCAAAGGCTGACCTACAACTGGCAAAGATTCCTTCTAGTAATCTACAGCTCTCCACCACCACCCCACCCAACCCCCCTCCATGTGCAGTAAACCATTTTAGTAAACCACCACTTCACATGCTGAAGACTCAGATTTTATTGTATGAGGTAAAATCCTAGACCCTGTTACTAGCCTTGAATTTTGTTTGTTGACCAGAGAATATTATACCCTGCCTATTTGCTTCCTATCAGCATTCATGTCATATCAAGGATATACATGTATTGATCGCTGAAATGCCGACACCACTGATGATTTATAACAGAGTGATGGTCAACCACACCACTCTCCACACAAGCCTATAGCAGACTTCACTATCATCAGTGACAAGCTCAATAACACTGTGAAATTCAACATGCTTTCTCCTCTGGCCTAAGCCTCAGAGTTGCTCAATCTAGATAGTAAACACATTTGACAGATAACTGAAACAGTGGCAAAATTGAGCAAGGCACTACCACTATAGAGAATCATAGCTACCTCACACCTTCACATAATTTACATTTAGTCATAGTGGAGTCCAGTAGAGATCAAACTTGATCTTGCTTGATGACAACCAAGAGTTGCAGTATTATAGGACAATCTATGACAATATTCTCAGCTGTCAGACACATCAGAAATACAAATTCAGGAAATTGGTGTTTTGCTGATGGTTTGCAAAAGACATAAAAGTAAGACTGTAGACTGAGTATAAATGATTCAGCATCAAATGAAACTCAATAAGTCTAGTCTAAATTGAGACGTGAGTCTGAGAAGTTCTTCCCTCATATTTCAAAAAATAACTCTTCACTTTTGACTATGTATAGTGCTGTTTGATGTTTCACTATTGCAAAGAGATTTGTGAGCTATGCTGAGCTAAGAAAAAGAAAGTGTGTCTCTGTGTGCGTGCGTGTGTGTGTGTGTGTGTGTGTGTGTGGGGTGGGGGTCGGGGGGGTGGAGTTGTGACGTCAACAACACACTTCCCACTCTTGCACTGACTGCTTCAGGTTGGGGTGACTCACCTTCTAACAAAACAAACAAACAAACAACAAGCACACTGTCCTCCTCTGTCAATACGACTACAATGTGTGAGATACTACTTTTGATTCAACCGAAAGGTCTGTGCTTTGCTCATAAGTCCTTATGAATGTGTGAGCAAATGAGAGGCAATTCTGCATGCTCCCTGTTTTAATTAAAATGTCTCTCTGTGGTTTTCTTATGGTGGAAAGATCCTGTCTGCGAAGACTGAGAAAGGGACACACCACACTGAGGAAATTGTGCTTTCAATCCAGAGCCTCAGGCATAGTGTAGTATTGCATATTGTTGGAAGAGTTTTGGAACCGAGTGATAGTTCTATTTCCCTTTTTCAGGTCTGGATAAAGCCTTACATGTCATCATAAATGGTAGGCAGGGAGCTATTTAGACCGGTGCTGACTGAAAGGCACAGATCCAGACCACATCCATTTGTCTCACCTGCTATCTCAGGCTTGTGGTAACTGTGCTAATATCGTTTCCATTCATTTCATTCCATATTTTATCTTTCCAGAGGAACAAAGTTACTGCATGAATATGGTTCATAGCCATATAGCAAACCAACAGATTGTTCTTTTTTTTCAAAAATGGACAAAGGGTTAATCTTGGAAAAAAAAATCGATACAACTGATGTATGCACAGGGCTAACAAAAAAGTGCACAGGGCTAAGAAAACACAAGGTCATACCCCTCCCACAATGCAAAGTATGATTTATATCTGGTTTTCATTTGACTTTAGTCTTTTTGTGTATTTTATAGCCATAGAGGATTTTGAAAATTGACTGAAAATATTTTGTTTGATAAGGTTGTTGATCAGGGATTACGACCATTTAAAACACAGTACTGGCCCATCTTAGGAACAGATGCAACATATATTTTGCAGTGAAAGACGAAAGTAGATTTTGCAGTGAAAGATGAAAGACCTCAAAGCACTAACACAAACTTGGGGCGATAAACCTCTTCAGTCAGCTCATCTCCAGTAATGCAGGAATGCAGCACAGTGGAGGATCCTTCAATGGCAACATGTGTGGGTCGTTCAAATGAATTAGAGCCCCTATACACTTTTGTTGACACAACCCTTATGGGCAGTCAAGAATATGAAGAACCTCTGCAGTCTGTTGATAAAAACGGAGATGGCAATTTCATCATAAAAACACTCTAAACACATGAAAATAATCAGATATTTTATTGGAAATTATTCAGTGCCTCTGCGCAGGTTGGTGTGTTGGATGAACCTTAATTCAGTGATCATTTGATGTGACTATACCAGAAAACAGGCACACAGAATACTGATGGTTAGACACTATAAACAAAAATCTCATTAAGTTGACAGATGGATAAAAGTATAAACAAGGTGCCAGATAATGCATTACATCAATCTTTATGTTCTAGCACTGAAAACGTTTCCAGTGTCTTACTAAAAATGGTCACACATTACATGCATGTGGTGCCAGAATCATTTTAGGAGCCTCCAGAATCTGTACCTCCAGAGAACTCCACTGCTCTTCAGATATTATTCTATACAAAATATGGCCATGGCAATACCATCAGTGTGCTGAATTAATGTTATTGTGGTTCATAACAAGGTCATTTGGTCACTAGAAGATAGTTTTATGTACTGTTCACTATGATTATTCCTTTGAGGATAAAATCATAAATTGAGTTGTGTGTAGCAGCTCTCGGATCATTCACTGGATCATTGCAAAATCATTGATCATTGAAGATCATTGCAAAATGTGCAATTATTTTGGTGTTCTCTGCCCTTAGTGAAAAACTAACAGAAGACTACACAGCACCAGTACATAATTGTGTCTACATCATGTAGAACATTTCCTGCAAAATATAATTCTCAGCAGAGGTGATTACCCACTCAAAGCCGTGAAGAATTAATTCATCAGTGCAAATACTCCAAAATAAAGCTCTCAGGTTCTCAGGAGTGTCAACTGATGAGGGTGATTCTAAATTGTACATAACAAGCTGATGTTGAAAAAAAAGAATTCAAATGAAGCTTCACAGAAAATTTACTTATCAAGATGAAAGCGCCATTTTGTTATTACCATGTAGCTAATGTATGCACTGAGACAGTTACTAAAATGAACAAAAACTGGCTAAATGTACCCCATACCGCACTCTGCTCAATATGACCACTGAACAGTGCAACATATCCAAAAGAATTAAAACGAAAACTTCTCATTAGTTGTTGTGAGGCAAGACTCTTTGGTTCTTCAAAGATCATTCAAAGTCAAGCTTTTGTTTACATAACACAAATAAAAAAATGACTACATTTTGTACAAACACATATATATATTTGTAAACCAGTCATGTTAGATTTTTCACTACAAAATCACAAAATTGCATGCACTACCTCACTAAGACAAGACTGCAACAACAAAAATGCAGGGCTAACCCTGGCTACAAAAAAGCTGAGACTGTGTTAATTTGAATAAAAACAGAGCATGGGAATATTTGCAAGGCATGTGAATCCAGAATAGTGCAAAAACAACATATTAGTTGTTGAAACAGAGAAATTGTGGCCTATTTTGATTATAATCAATATAGTGTATTATGATATAATAAATGATATGATGCTTATTGTGTTTTCAATAGATTGTTTACAGAATTTCATGGCATTTCAGGCAATGCCAAATATGCATTTTGCTCTTCATTCAGTGGCGTACACCCTAGGTTTTTACCTCCTGCAAGATATCTCACCTCTCCAGCAGCAGAACTGCAGCTCTTACAGAGAGCCTGACATCAGAGATTTTAACAGGGCAGGATATGAATGCCAGTCTATGGCATGCAGGAAGACTCCTGGCTGCTAGGCCCGAAAAGCATGCCAAGTGCCAAACCAAACCCACAACTGTCTTCAGGAGTGAGACTTCACGCACCGCGTTTACACTTTCTTGGTCCAATTAGCAGACTTCTGCCGAATGGATCTTGCAAAGGCGTGTGACAGTTCCTTATTTTTCACATATTCATACCCGCTCACTCACCTCCACACAATGGTGATAATCAGTTGTCTCAGGGAATGCTATAGAGCCAGTACATCTGTATATATATATGTGTGTGCATACATATTGGCATATATGTATGCCAACTAGAGCTTAGAGAAAGGCCTGAGACAGGATGAAGGTTTCAGATGCGGCTTCAGGAGCTTCATTAGCAGAGGTTAATGGCGGTTTTAGATCAATGAGTTCTCTATGAGAAATCATAATGCAAAGTCAATATTTTCATCCAGATTGTTGTTATATTATAAATTTACCTGGCTTTCCATCAGTATAAGCTGATAAATATGCTTAAATAAAATCTTAGAAAAGAAACATAAAACCAGTACATTAAGTCATAAGGATTTCGTACTCCACCTTTGAAAAACATTCAAATAAGAGCTTCTGTTCAGACAGGCGACGCTCGCATGAGCGCTGCTGTTTGACCGAAGGAATTCTAGCCTATTGGTAGAACAGTGAACATCAAGTTCAACACGCTCAGCTATTGGCTGTATGGAGATTGACCCCTCAACTTTGTAGATTCCTACAGCAATTGGCAGTAAGACACACAGACTGTTCTTACCACGCTTGATGTACCACAATATATTCTGTTTGAACTGTAATTGTAGATTACGTAGCTTTACGTTTGGGTTTCTATTGTTTACACAGCTTTGTCACCTGATTGTCTACCACAGTAAAAGAGTTCTGCGAACACTCAGAACTTCTCTCTGTTGCACTGCTGCATACACGGGTACCCGAAACACTAAAACATAGAATCTGTAAGTTACCTGCGACGAAAGTCCCCGTCATACTGGCGCAACTTTGGTTCCGCTTGGAAAAACTCGGTGAGATCTGGTGACTCGCCACTGTAACATACGTCAGCCATGACTAGTTTCCAAATTGTTCAACTGCGTCGTGTGCTTTCTGTCATTCCCCGTGGAGCAGAGCAGTTTCAGTAGCCTCCTGGGCGGCGCGGTTTAAAGTTAGCAATGTACAGCTGTAGGGGGCTAGGCAAACACTCATGGCCAATCGGCCAGCCCTGCTCCGGTGTTGCGCAATCCTACTGCACATAGCCCCATTCAAATGGAGGCTGTACGGTACAAACAGTTCTGTTTTGTTCGTGTCCAGAATCTCCTCAACAGTTAAAACTTTCTCAAAGTGCGTGTGGGTGGGGCACGGCACTGCTTTGCATAACCAGCAGCAAAGTATTCATGTCTTACCAAAGCACGATGATGACTTACCATCACCAGTTATTCATTTGCAGTGTTTGGCAAGATACTCTAAGCTATCAGTGACTCTACATCAGCTTCAATACACTAAAGCTATCTAAAGACAAAATGTCGCGAGCTAAGTTACAAAAAATGACAGAAGTAGTTCACCACATGTCAAGCTGCTTTATAATTTACAAAAATGGCTTATAATTAAATAAAACGATCTAATCCAACAGATATACAATAGTAACTTGCTATGCCATCGTGCTACGCCCACCCAATGACTCTCTACAAAGATAGACTGTTGTGATTGGTCCGACAAAGCCTTGGCTGTAGACCTACTGAGGCCCCATGGTGCATGGTTAGATGTACCGGCTGAACAAAAACTTTGCTACCACTAGGGTACGTCTTCTTGGCTAACAGAGCTGCCTTTTTTATTTTAAAAAGTGTGTGAATTTCACTAGTCAGAATCCTCTGTGTGTGTTCTCTGAACATGGCCACGTACTTTATTTCTAAATATGCACAAACCTGGTCCCAAGGCTATTAGCCAGAAGTCATGGCAGGTCCAGATAGCACAAGACTGTGGCTGGTCTCCGGCTTGGATCTGGCACGCAAGTGGGCCAAACCTGGCCAAGGCCAGAGCTGCGACATCAGCATGCCATCAGGAGCCTGACAGTGGGAGAGAGGGTGAGCGAGAGGCCAGTCATTGGCTTCCTTTTGGGAGAGGCTCTGTGTTTCCGTGCTGCTCTGTCCGGGTCAGTGATCCTGCAACAAAGAGGGCAGGCGGCCCAGATGGTTTCGCCCCGCTAGCTGGCCGTCCGTCCATGCGTCCAACTCCTAGGCCTTCGCCTTTGAGCTGTAGCTGTCCTGCTCCATATGGCCCGCAGGGCTCCTCATGGTGTAGCTTCACCCTCTCACTCCAGCCACAGCTAGACTGACCAATACTCCACCCGTTACGCTGAGTGCACTTCAAACAGCTTTACTGGCTTGTACAGGGTTGCCATAGTAAAACAAACCTACTGGTACTACATAAGTTCCCAGAACAACAACAAGAAAAAAAAAACAGAAACAAAGAAACCAAAATTTTAAATTAGCAACCACATTTGAGCTTTACTTTAACCATTAGTCTTGCCACAGCCATCCATTAGCTACTGATCACCACTACTCAATTCACTTAAATTTATTTCAGTTTGTATAGCTTGATTGGCATAAAGTTTATGTGCAGTTTTGCCAAAGCAGTAAAAAAGGTAGACTGTAATCCATATTTTGATCTTTACTTTTTTGCCCCTGTTACAGCTAGACTCACAAAATCACTTTTTCATGTCTTCTATTCTATTGCTCTCTTTTTTGCTCTCTCACACTCCTTATGTCACTCAGAATGTTTCTCTTCCTCTTTTTTATCTGTGTCTTGGTGAGTATGTCTCTGTGTGTGTGTGTGTGTGTCTGTGTGTGTGTCTGTGTGTGTGTGTGTGTGCATCCACTCAGCATCCCTATGTATGAGTGCATCAGTGTTATGGTCACCATGTCCCCCTTCACCCTCTGGAGTCTCTCTGTCTTTCTCTCAGTGTCAATAGGTGTGTGTTCCTGTCTCTCTCTTTCTCTCCCTCTCTCGCGCTCTCTCTCTCTCTCACTCACTCACTCTCTCTCACTGTTTGTGTGTGTGTGTGTGTGTGTGTGTGTGTGTGTGCGCGCGCGCACTATACAACCACCCAGCAGTCCCTTGTGTGGGTGTATCTGGTGCCCTGGTCACTATACAGCTTGAAGCAGATTGTTTGTTCCCTCTGCAAAATATCCTATTTATTTCCACAGCATGAGGTTCAGTCACTGCTGAATCAGCTAAGGACACAGTGCTCAGGAGGAATAAATATATGACAAAATTCAACAAACCAGATATTTCATTCATGTAGGGACTTGGTGTACGATTATGTTATGAGTTCTCTAAATAAATGAAATACAGCCTTAGGCAGGGATGCTTGGACTGAAATGGTCAAGGGTAAAAGGTAGAGCAAGAAGACCAATGAAGTTTAGTATACTTACTGTATCTCCAGTAGTTGCTTCCAAGTCAGTGGATGCAGTAATTTTTGAAATAACGTTATACAGAGGGGTAGAGTACAGTTTTATTCATAGATGAACTTATATAATATAATATTCATAAGATAAACTTATATCATATTTTAGCTTTAGGTATACAGTGTGTTGCACATATTAGGAATGCACCATATCATAGAATTACAATTCTGTTGGTGTCCTGCATTGTTATAAAACAGTCATTAAATTATCTGTATTGTGAAATTTGGCTGATAACATACAATGGCTGATAACATACAATGTTAATATGCATTGCTAGGTAGGCCGCACACAATACAATGCAGAATTTTGTGGAGTTTAAGAGTCTGACTTTTTTGCGTTTGCACAGTCCTCAAGACTAATGTGATGTCTGGCATAGAACTGTAGTTTTTAAATATTTATACATTTAAATATCTTGACATAAATTAAGCTCAATATGGCCATCCCTAATTCAACCTAAACTAATTCAGTGATTGAAGGGAGTGTAGGTGGCACAATGGAAATGCTTGCCTTGCTTGTGCGTTGGTCTCAGTACAACAGCATTGTCATTAGGTTGGCCAGGAGTCTTACTGCCCAGGGCTGGCAGTGTGTTCAGAGACTGTTGAGAGGCTGGACCAGGGTTCATATCCCTGTCACGGCAACAGTGTCTCCTGCTGGTGGGTTGGGGGGCAGAACAGGTGGCAAACAAAATGCATGGAGAGCATTCGGTCTGTGGCCCTCAACTTGCCCTAAAGGGGCCTGCAGTATTTAATTCAGGGATATGATGCTTTGCTGTGCCATGCCTTGCAAAGCTCTGTGAACATTAGTGTAGTGTAGTAATGGTACGCTTCTGCCATAGATCAGGATAGGGGCAGTATAGGGCCACTGGTCATGAGAAGATAAAACAAAGAGATGAATAAGATTGGTGAAGTTCATTGAAATGGCACACTACCAGAAAAGAGAAAATGGAAAATTATATTATTACAAAGAGACAAGATGATGATTAAGTAAAAAGACAGAATAATTCAAAGTTAACAAAACGCATTTAAGAACTGTGGGTTTTGAGTGTAGATATGAAACTAGCTACTGTTAGAGCAACTCTGATACCGTTGGGAAGGTGGTTGCCTCGCTGGCTGGGCAACATAGCTAGAAGCTGTATTATATCAACCAAACATCCACAAGCCAAACCAAAAGAGCAGACATTACGCTGCTGCTCATTGGGCTCCATAGCCTACCTGGAGCCACCAACATCAAATCCAGATGCTAGCATACAGTCTTTTCTGGTTCTGCATGAGACAGTTCTCATAGAAGGGTATGCTTTCACCTCACTGCTGGGTTCTTCCAAAGAACACTGTCTGCCACTGCTGCTAGCATGCTCATGGCAATCCAAGCTGTTCTCACCTGTAGTTCACTGATGGTGAAACACATTATACCTTTGTGTACCCTTGCCTATGCTTCTGAGTTGTTATCAGGCCTCCCGAGCTATCTTCAAAAATCTCTTTAAAACCCAGTTCTTCTGAGACTACCTTCTCTCCAAACATACTTAACTTGCTCTTGCATGACACAGACATCCCAAGTCTTCCGGACGCTCTGGGAGTCTCCCGGGGAAATTTAAATAGTGTCTCCCGGACACCCGCAAGAGATGTAATACCTCCCATAAGTCACATTATTGAGCACATTTCACTTGCAAGTGGGAGAAGCAGTCAGAACAAGTGGCAAAAGCAGTGGGAGTGAGTGACAGTGAGACAGGGGAGCAATGGAGAGAGAGAGAGAGAGAGAGAGAGCATCTGTCCTGTGTAGTATTTTGCAGACATGTACCTTAACCTCTGTCTCTCTCATCAAATAATGTTGTCATTAAAACGAAAAGCTTCTTGCAGCAAGGGTTAGACACCTCCTGAAATGAGTTTCTGCAGGTCGGGATGTCTGCATGACAGAAGCTGACCATTCACCTCTTTTGTGTTCATTTGCCTCTGGTGTTGAAACTTCACTTTGGCTGGTATCACCCTAAAGCAAAGATTGAGCAATGCTGCAGCATCCATCCCCTTACGCCTGTTCAATACAGAGAGAGAGAGAAGCCTCATTGGCATATGTGCCAGCTTGGCATCCAGCCTGCAAGTGTGGGATGGACCAAAGCTTGTGTTGCAGGCAGCACCAACATGAAAGGCCCAGGTATCTATCCTCTGACAAGGACCTTCATATAATATGAGCTGACCAACCCACTGCACAAACATCCTACCTGAACTACTTCAAGACAAGCAGAATTACATAGAGCCAGTCAGTTATGTATAACATTTAATCTAAAATATAACACTGTAATGCATACAACAATACCATATACACATATACACAGTCTTGTATTAAGACGTTTCATTATCTTTATGGAAATATAAGAATATAAATTGACATGACGAGACATTAAGGGATGTGACGCACAAGAGCTAGTAAGCCTGTATGTCAAATTTATGTTTGTACTCTATGCTGAGCAGAAACAATATCTATACACACATATAATATAGCTTTGGAGATAAACCTTTTTCAAATGAACATTGCAAGGGATGGTGATCTCTGTGTGCAACATTCAGTCCAGATGAAGAGGTTCTTGAATGTGGAGATGCAGACATTATGACATGTTTGACACGGTAGCACAGATGCTTCCGGAGGTATTGCTGTACTTCACTGTTGCAGGAGGAAATTACAGTGACGCATAATTGCTGTTCAAGGTGAATGCCTGTGCAAGCTGTAGAGGTGAGGACAGTGAGGTTCCTGTCCGTAATGGGGAATGGTGCTAGAGCTTCATTCATTGAGGAGAAATTGTGATTTTGGGTCATTAAATTTCAAACTGCACGCCATTTTCCAGGCAGTGATCTGTGTGAAAACCAGCTGCCGCTGGGTCAGTCTGAACCGTAGGGCAATAACCTGAGAGCTTCAGGGTGTACTGGGGAGGGCAGTAACTCAGCACCGCACAGCCCACTTCAGAAACAAATTGAAAGGCTTCAACAAAGATACTATAAGCTGTTTTCAGGCCCAGGAATCTGTATTTTTGGTCACTGTCATCTCTGACATTTACATTTTTAGGCTTTGATTTGATCTTTGCACAAAATCTTTTTGGTCCCTAAGTCTTCCCATGACAGAAAATCACTTGTGAGGGATGATTGGTATGTAAATATATAAGCACCTGTTTAATCCTTGATGCATATGCTAACCATATATAATTTTATGCTGTTTTAACAAAGTCCAAGCACATTCTGGCATAGATAAAATGGCAAGAGGCTCATCCAGACTCTCCATGAAACAGTTGGCTGGACATCATAAATTTGCCAATGTGAGCAACATATTGATGAGATGAAGACAACAGTCCCTACCTTATTATAAGACTCTACCTCCAGATGTGAAGGCAAATATAACAAGTATATGCTACCAAAAACAGGGTCTCATTTGCTGATGCCATGCATAGAAAACAAAACAGAGATTCCAAATATTTGTCCAAATATCCAGATATAAAGTGGAGCTAAATTCCAGAATCTCAGATCATGGGATATATGACAACTGAGAGAAGCCATCTACCTTGCCTAAAAATTTAAAGTGAATTGGGATCAGAAGTTTTGTAGTCATGACTGGGCCCACTCACACACATGCACCGACAGACAACCAACCAACTGGGAGAGATTACAATCCCCCCCACCCCCTATCGGGCTTGAAAGACTAATAAGGTTATTTTCTTTTTGCAGTGCTGCAGTAAAGAGGGTGATGACCTTGCTTTTTTTCAGCGTGGTTTTCATGAAGTGAGCATATTAGTTTTCCTACAGTAGTTGTATGTGTTTACCAAAAACTCCCTGAGGGTAGCGTTTGCCTTAGGGAGAAACAAAATACAGCCAAAAAAATAAATAAAAATACTTTCCCATACCACAGAGCAATGAGAGGGGCTGTATTCATGACAAGCATAAACTGAGGACTTGGAGAAAAAGACGAAGAGAGAATGAGAGATTCTGCAACATCAGATTTCAAAGTATGCTGTTCAGCCTCAGGCACATATTACATTCTCTCTATTTTCCCAAACAGAGAGAAAGAGAGACAGAGAGAGAGAGAGAGAGAGAACAGTAGCTAGGTAGAATGAGAAGGAACAAATAGACACGGTGAATGAAATTCCAGTCGGAGTGAGAATAGAACAGAGGCACACGTGTGAAATCTGTTTTGTTCTTTCTGGTCCAGATAAATGGGGTTTGTTTGGTTTAATCTACAGTAGATGTTACAGTGATTTGAGTCCAATTAGTTATCTTAACACATGAAACAACTTGATTGTCTGTGATTATTACTACAAGTGGCATACTCTTCCACATTTAGATACAAGGGCAGCCTTAACAGTTAAGGCTGCCCTTGTATCTAGCCTTAACTTGGAATGAATTAGCCTAAAAGCATTCTAGCCTTTATGCAGATTATTAGTATGGTGATACTGTAATCGGAAATATTCTATTTTAAATTTAAATGTATGGTGATACATATGTAGTGGTAAATGAACTAGAGCAAGATTCTATAGTTATGAACAACATTACAGTATGTTGCAACATACCCTATGGTTTTTCCAGAGCATTTCATAATAGCAGAAGAAGCCAAAAAGGCAAAAGGAAGTATCCTATAATCAGAGCTAGTTTAAACAAATGCTTAAAAAATGGTCCCCCTGTCTTCGGGAATTAACTTGAGGCCAATATATTATTTCCGTGGCTCTAGTGGAACTGTATTTGCCCCGCATGTCTCTCGTCGCTTCTCAGTTTGTGTCTGATGTTACTATGGTTACTCTTGATCACCAACTCACAATGTGATAGACAAGCCTACACAGCTCCCAGTGCTAAACTTAATATTAGGCTGGCAGACATAGATCATCATAGAGTGGAGAAACCACAGGTTTTGGCAGTCAGTGTCAGTGCATTTGAGTGCCATATGAATGTGTGTGCTTATAGAAGAACTCACTCTTTAGAGAATGAATGTAAATGTTTTTATACATGCCATAGCATAACAGGAATTGAATACACTGCCAATGTAGACCATTACTGTATAATTAATTTACCCAATACCTTGATTCTTTGTCCCTTTAAACACTGAAAGAATGTTGCTAATGGTTAGCCAGTTTGAGCCTCAACAACAGCAGGAGAAGCTGGCATTAATGACTTTCATCTTTGTTGACAGTGTGTCTTTGAAATCTCTTGTCAGAGACTGTGTGTTCCCCTATAGTTCAACTGCATAAACACTAATCACATGTTCTGTCTGAGACAGAATAGGAAACCTGGCACGTGTGCGGTAAGCAGAGTTTTTTTTTTTTTTTTGCAAAGATTATAAACTCAGGTGGCTAAAGATTCAATTCTGCGCCTAAATCGCATTATATTTGATGTGATTCATTGTGCCGCAGACTACAATTCAGCCTGCAATGAATGGTAGTGGTGGTGGTGTGTGTGTGTGTGTGTGTGTGTGTGTGTGTGTGTGTGTCTATCTATTATTTCCAAGCTGCCTTTAAACGTGGATCTCTTTGGGTGCATCAGTGGGCCTGTGTGTTTCTCGTTCTCTCCTCATTCTCCTCTACTTCCTATTTATCAATTTAAAAGCATGTCACTTTTTCTCACTTTCCTGCATTGTGACTGTAATCCTGCCTTTGTTACAGTAATCGTGTTTGCATTCATGATATAATGGGATGAAACACTTCCTGTCTGGGGGGATTGACACAGCAATTGTTACCCAGTCAGTCTTGTTTACAGCAAGTCTCGCTGTGTAAAATGAATTCCTGTCAACAAAGAATAGGCCCCATAAAGAAAGGTTACGTGCCCCAATTGGATGGGGCTTCAGCAGAAACTGAAAGGAAGACTGGTGAGTCATTTATTCTGTGTGAGCAACACTTTTTTCTGGTGGTGGACATATATGGTGGTGTTAGAGGTGTGGTGTGTGCGTGTGTGTGTGTGTGTGTCTGTGTCTGTGTCTGTGTGTCTGCGTGTCTGTGTGTAATGGATTGTCCGAAAGGTAGACACATTGGACGGACAGATTTGTTGGACAGACAGGAGGTGTGTGTGTGTGTGTGTGTGTGTGTGCGTGCGTGTGTGTGTGTTGATGACATGTGAGAGTCCTTCAGTCACAGTAAATTATTACTGCGCAGACAGTAGAGTTGTTGTTTCTTCTTTTAGATCAAACAGATTTTCTTCTGTTTTGTTTTGTTCTCAACATACAGTATATATGAAATTCAACCGACTGGAAGTGTATTCAGTGGTGTGGAGGGCTCTGGAGAGCTTGACGAGATCAAGACGACTTTACAAAAAGGATAAATAAACAAACAAAAAAAGTCATTAATCTGCGTTAAGCCTTAGTGGGAGTCAGCTAGAAGTGACTCATCATGACTGCATCAACATCATGGCAATTTAAACAGAGATGGTGGGAGTTAAATCCATGACTGGATCAGATACTTTATATGTGAATGGGTCTGATGAACGATTCATGTTAAGACAGAAAGATGAGAGAGGGGGAAAAAAACCCACTTCTTACTGTATAGCCAGAGGCTTTGTTTGAATCCAGGTGATATAGAATTATAAAATTGATATTTATTTAATCATTTGAAGAGTGACTTGAACAAAGACACAATCAAAGAAAATAGAGCATATTGCAGTGCCATTCGCCTCCTCACAACATATCTGTCAAACTTTCTTTTTTACTTTCTCTTTCTTTTTTAATTTTGAGAGGAGGCAGACTTTTTCAGATGAGGAGTATGTGTTCGGGGCATGGCATGTCCTCCCACTCCTCAGCTTTGTACTTGGGAGGGGGAGCCAACAGACTGGATTTCGGGGGAGTGTGTGTGTGTGTGTGTGTGTGACATTTTGTCTGAGTCCCTTGTGGGCATATTAATGACAAATGGTAGTTTTGAAGCCTCATGCAATATTCTCCTTGATCGCGGCATGATTGTGGCATTCGAGGCTATGGGAGTTCCTGGAAAGTGTGCGATTCAAAGGTGGCCCACAACTGGGCTTTGTCAGACTCGGCATACATTATGAAGGGCAGTGTTTAACATAGCAGCTGACACGCAGGGCCCATCCTTTGGGAACTCTACAGGGCACTCCATGGGTGTCTCTCTCTGTCTTTTCTTCATCTCTTTTTTCCCTCTCCTTCTCTCCCTCCTCTCTCTTTCTCTCTCTGTCACACTCGACTGTGTGCCAGCACGTTGGATTTTTCTTTTTGTTCAACTTTATTGTATTCCGATTGAGCTTCAAAGGAAGTCTCAGAAGTCAGCTTCATAGATCTCTACATTGTTACTTAAAAAACACTATGGGAACGCGTCACACGTTTGTGTCAGGAGGACTGAAAGGCTTAGAGCCACTGGCCCAAGGGTCAAATTCAATACGAAGGAATAAAATCATTCGTATTCTGCTCTTCAGCTTCTAGATCAGATTTTCCGTAGCGGACACAAACTAATTACACAATGCTCCATCACTCCTGCAGGCTGAGTAGCTCAGTGAATCAAACCAGAGGTTGAGGCTAGCCTTCACACTTGGCCCTTTGTCCTGAATAACACACACACTATCCCTTTCTCTCTCTCTCCATTCAGTTCAGTTCAGGTGAGGTTAATTGGCATGACAAAGATTTTTGCATAGCCAAACAGAACAGGTAAACAAACAGAGTGTAGTGTAATGCCATGCTCTACAAATGTATGGCAAACACAGATATACGCTCTCTCTCTTTCTTTTTGTTATTATGCCTTGCTGTGTCTGTTTGTACATTATGTATGTTGTATGTATATACTGTATGTGTGGGTGCATGTGTGCCCAGATACCTGTGTGTAAACAGTATACTGCGTGTGTGTGTTTGCGCGCGCACGTGTGTGTGTGTGTGTGTGCATGCGTGTTTGTCTGTGTGTATGTTTGTGCATGTATGCAAACAAAATGCGAGCAGCAGCTGCTACTGATGGGCCCATAACCACACTGTGAGTCCACACACTATGGGGTCCTACATATTACATGGCCATTTATTCAGCCTTTTGACACTGATCCCTCTCATCCATGCTCAGAGTGTTTGCACTGAAGCCAAATGTGCTTGTACAAGCATCTCATGCAACAGATCTGACAGAAAAAGACTGTTTTAGTAATGTGCCAATGCAAGGATTAATGAGAGCCAGTGATATGGCCGGGGCTAGGGGGCAAATGTGCCGCAGAACACACACACACACGCACACGCACACACACACGCACACACACACGCACACACTGAGGAACCATGGTGTGGACTGCTTCTAAAGGTTACACGTGCATGGGTTAATGCTAAAATGCTGTGAGCAAAATGTCACACAGGCCAGACTATAAACATGCTGGAATTGGTACTGTTAGACCTTGAGTTAAAGAAAGGTGATCAAAGTCCTACATAATGGCATCACAGTCCAGTGCTGTAACCATGTTGGTATTAGGGTGGTGATGGCAGTGGCACTGGCAGTCTGGTCCTCCAATTGAGTTTGTTTCATGTTTACTACTTTGGTGTAATGGTGAAAAAAGACCCGTGCATTTTAAAGAAGAAATACTATTTTCTGATTTGCTGATGGGGTGTCTGTTAATTTTCTATAATGGGTCACCTATGAAGTAGATCTGGTAGAAACGTCTAGTCACCTTTCCATGTTAATACTGTATTGAATGGTAATAACTATAGTAAACGATGTTTGAACTAGCGAGCAAGAATGGAATCAGCTAGCTCCTCGTTGTCAGTGACCAAAGAAAATAAGCTGGTGCAGCAAACAAACAACTTAACTTCTTTTAAAACTGAACCACACATTTCCTTTATGTTTTGAACACATGCTCATTGTCTATACATGAGTTGCAACCGGATGCTAAGTAAGACAGTAGCCTTTGAGGTGTTCTGATATACAGTTGATAGATCACCGGACACTTCACGTCATGGTGTTCTTTACCTCTGCCTCATCCATTAATTTTGTATATCAGTTCACCTTGGTGGTAGCCTGGTAATAAAACCAGCCCTTTGTTCTATACTTTGGTACAGAGGGTCTGGTCATTCGAGGGTGAAAAGCAATTGCTTGCTGGAAGTGTTTAAGTTCAAAAAGATTGGATCCAGTAGACTGTTAGCCTGCATTGACTGATAGCATTCTAGCTCTGCATGCACAATACCTCACTCTTTTCACTGACTGGATACGGTTAAAATGCCACTGGAGACAACAAGCTCAATGGGATCAAATCCAGACTATAGGGAGATGATAAGTGCTTAGGAGGGAAGGCATGACCAGGCTACCTTGGCGGCCGTTAAATGTAACTGTTAAATGTAATATCATCCAGTGTACTGTAACCATGTTTATTAGGGTGTCTAGAGATAGAGGATCTGACCTTCCACATGTAAGACTAGGAGGCTGTGAGTTCAGTCTAGGTAGGTATAGGATTCTCTACTAGGGTTCTGTCCCTGCTCTGGATAGGCATGTCTGCTAAAGGACAAAGGTAAAAAGAGCAGCAGGTTTATTCACGTGGAGGCAGGTGTAACTGCATGTGTGCTTAAGCAACACCAACTCCATGGATTTGCCTCCCAAGCACCTTATTTTCCACTCAGAAATCTTTATCTCATTTCCATCAGGGTGGTAGTGAAAAAATAAATCAAGAAGAAGTGAAAGAAAGAAAGAAATTGTGAATGAAAGAAAGAAAGAAACAAACAAACAAAGGAAAAAAAATGGCAAATCCTTCTATCCATTTTGTGTGTCTAATTTGTCATAGCTTAAAAAAGTTGAGTGAGATCTCCAGGAATATGACATACACACACACACCAGTCACTACAGTCCCATCTAGCAAACTGTTCCTCTCTTGTGCCAGCAATATAGTCATTACACGCACACACACTCACTCACAGATCCTTTTCAGCTTTTGGCCATACTTCAGATTTCTCCATGTGAGTATGTATGATGTGTAGCTGATTCTCAAAGTGCCCAAAGGCACTAGACCTGTGTGGGAGCAGTGTGTGAATATCAAATAGGGAAAGGAGTGGGAAGATGATCAGATATGTGCCCACATCCATGATGGTGAGAGCATTCATGCCCTACAAAGCAGCTACACAACACAAAAATCTTTGTTATGTTGCATCTAAGACTGCATGTATTCCATTAGCTGAAGTTTAGCTCACTGTTTGGTAAGTTAAAGTGGGTTTCCCAGGTTTCCCAACAACGTTCACTCTTAGTGAAGACTCTATCTTATACCTTATCAAACTTGTTTACTTCTCCTTGTGTGGTTCCTGAACCACCACCTAAGAGTCTTCTTCACTACAGTAAATCCAAGTTTGTGGCATTGATTGTGTGACTGAGCATGTGCGAAATTTATTTCATGGGCATGACGGCATAAGCGATCATATTATTAACAGAGTTAAAATGTGATAAGTCCATCAACTATGACATGTCTAGGCGACATGCTCACATTTTAAAAGGAGTAAAAAAAATAAAACAAATAAATTTATTTCGATTAGACACTTGGCAATAAGTGTACAAGTCTTGAAAACAACATGACGCTTTCAGACTGTGAAATGAGTTTAAGCTAAAAACTGTGCAGAATGGTCCACACCACTTACAAAAATTTCATTAGCTATGAATGTGTCAGGAATCATGTCATAACCTGGGTTAAGATATAGGTTAAGGCGTCGCGTGGCGTTAAGAAGCCCTCTGGAAACCGGACCCTGTTCTGTTTAGAGCCTTTTTTAATATCTAGTTCTGTGGCAAGTATTGTTCATGCTGCAGATTCAGGTCAAATAGGGTTGCATGGCTATAGTTGTAGCTCCTGAGTATGATAATATTTGAGGGGTCACGTGTCTCACACTCAGTATCCAACATGTCGTGTCCATTACTTGTTGAGGTTAATCACTGTAATGTTGATATCTGTGACATTATTCATTGTGCGCACACACATACACAAACACTCACTCACTAATGAAATGAATGAAACTAAATTGGAAATAGGAAAAGAAAGCAATTGAATGAGAGTAGTCTGATTAAACTAATGACCAAAACTCTGATGAGACCTCTTTTTTTCTGGAATTTTCCATGTCTTTTATGCCATTATTAGGGGACAATTCTACATTTTTTTACATCTTAATGTCTTGGAAAAAGAATTTCTCTGATCTTGTAACAGTTTTTCAGTGTTATTTCCCTCTCATTCTGTTCTCCTCACCCCCCTTAACCATACCCCTGCTGAAGTGGCATTCATTTCTGTGCTGAGGAAAGTAATTATCTTAGGTAATTAATACCCTCTGCTCAATCAGTTCGGACCAAAAAGCACTTTTTTTTTTCAAGCCCCCCAGAGTAATAGCATTGGAGCTTTAAAGCCCTCTAATTGAAAAGGACGGGTCCCTGGCTTTTAAGGGTCCCCAGGTGATATGTCGCACGGGAGTGTGCCGTTTGACATCATTGTCCACGATAATTAAACCTCAAAAATCTCTCATATGGAGATTACTGAGAGGAGGGAACAGAGCTGATAGAGTTGGACAAAAGGGTGCTGGAAATTAAATTATAATATGTCCCCAAATTAATTCATGCATTATTGATATTGCCACATAATCATATGCTTTATGTTGGAATGTATAGCTTGGTATGGAAAGGTGTGGACTCTTTCATAAGCAGTCACTACTGTTAAGGGCAAGTTAAGGTTATATACGCATACTGATAAGAGATGAAAATTATATGATATTAACCAAGGAATGCTGTATACGAGTAACTAAAGCTTATATGTAAGAAATAATTACATTTGCTTGTTATTCTACAGACCACGGTTTACTAAACAAACAAACTAACAATGACAAAAAACAATTGTTTTTCATAGGAAATGCCCAGGCAATTCATCAGTGGCAGTGGTACAGGAATTTTTTTTGCGTCAATACAGGTGTAGTCACCATTCCTTAAGTGGTCACTCAGTCTGCTTAATGAAGTCTTAGAGGAGGTGGGAGGAGGACCTCCAAGGACAGTGTACTCAATCAAAGAGGTACCAATGTCTTTTCACAGGTCCTCACAAGTCTTTGCTTGTGCCTGGGGCTCAATGAGTAGACTAAGGTGCAAATAACACTAAGATCAAGAGGTCAGTTCCTTGGGGACAGAGAAAAAGATAAACTGGAATACAAAGACATACACCTGGAAAACATGTAAAATGCCAGAGTTGTTTGCCAGAGTGAGAGTATAGAAAAGATCCATAGAAAGCAAATGAAAAATGTTTGAAGAATCCTTCAATACTGTAATGGCATCTGAAAGTCAAATTTATTTATTTTTATGTTACTATGACTTTTTGTTAATGGTAACTTCACGGCTTTTCCAGCTCTCCCATCACAGCAGGCAGAAATATCAAACCTCTGCATTATCACGAAAACCCCATATGATCGACAGGTGAACACTTTGTGTCCTAGGATGAAACGAAAATCACCTTGGCACTCTGTGGTCAAACAGGTGCTTGACTGAAAGAATTGAATCTCTGGCAGATCAGCAGCAGCAGGTTAAGCAGCACCTCTCAAAGCCGTCAGTATTGAGCAGGAGAGACGCTCACTCGCTTGCTTGCTCAGATCCCAGCTGTGAGCTGCCCGCCCGTCACACTCTCTTTCTCCCTTTAGCTCCCAGAGTGTCGCTGCCAGCGGTTAATATGAGCCTGAGAATGGACCAGCTGCACCATCACCACTACGGTGCAGGATTATGGCCCGTCTGATGTAGTTCAATAAGCCTTAACTACTCCCACACCACGTGCAACTGGTCATCGCTGTCCTCTTTTTAAAATTCCTTCTGTACCTCTTATACTTAGATAGTGGCTCAGAGAGCGCAAGGTAGAGTACTTAGTCATGCAAAGTCAAACTGATTAATGCTATCCTGACAGTGTGAGATGTTTCTGTGGTGATGTTTAATGAGCTGCAACTCTTAGAGTTCTCAGTCATTGCAATTCTGTTCCTCCTACTTGTCATAACAGTTTGGCGTTACAAAGAATAAACCGAAATACATCCTGTATATCACAGATGAGTGTCCTGTTCCTGAGGATAACAATTCAGGCAATTTGGCCATTTAAGTTCTAGATCCTTCCACTACAAAGTCAATACCATATGGTTTAAAAACAAGCAACACAGCTGCATTCAACCAATAAGCTGGCAATCTGGAAAGGATTTCCTTGATATCAGTTTCAAATTGCATACATAAATTGCATATATGTAATTTAGTTTCCATCATCTTGTGGTCCTCTTCAGCAGCCTATGCCTCTTCACAAATAATCAAAATTGTGTTTGGAAACATAATCATGCATATTTGTGAGTGACCTTTCTGCTGCCTTTGGTTATTACATGTGTATTATTGACTAGATGATTCCACTGCCACTGATGAACTGCCTAGGCATTTCCTATGAATGATTGCCTACAGAATTCAGACACTGATTTACTTGCATCCTAGTAACCTATGTACTATCCATGATAGAATAATTTTCAAGAATGTGTTTTCAGTAATTTAACTAATTGAACGAATTGATCGTATGTTAGTATACAAATTACATACAATATATTATTGCCATGTTCAATGTGCATTCAATTATCATAACAATCACATCACAATGTACTCCAAGGGGAACACACAGTGGAAGAATGTAAACATTGCCTGGTCTGTAGAGCACGTCATATGACATACTATCACCGACAGAAACCCTCATGGGTTGGTCCTGTTTGATATGGGTGTGGTGCCTGCTGGTGCTGTGTGCATCTCCAGAGTCAGCAAGCTAGCCCCGTGAGTGGAGTACTCAACGCAACACTATTAATAGAAAACAACAATAGGGGGCACTAAATATCCATGTGGATACATGCACACACACACACACACACACACACACACACTTACACACAGGCACTCAGCCACATGCGTGCACACATATGCAAATATACATTTTTCACTAATATATATATAATGGAGGGATACATGGACAAAGAAAGAAAGAAAAAAAGTAACTGAGAAAGAAGCATGCTCACTTGACTAGCCTATTGGGGAAAGGAAGCCTTCCTGACACAGGCTCCCACTCATCCCTCCCTCCCCTGGTCTGCACAGGAGGTGAACTCGAAGTCAGATGCAGTCTGAGGGCTATCTGCCTCTCCTCTACCAGTTCACCCTGGGGCACATTAAACAAATGTCACCACCGTAATTGGGAAAGGCCTGAGACTCTGTTGAGGACAGAAGAGACATCAGACCAAGTAAAAGGAAAATCCCTCTGCACACCTGATAAAGTCATTCTGCACCTCTAAGACTGGGGAGATTCTCAGCTTTGTAGTGACATGGTGCTATTCAGACCATACAAATGTATTTTTAAAATGCAAAGACAGAGACAGAAATAGAAAAGAAGTTGATTGGCTGTTTCCAAAATGTTTTTCAACAATTCCTCCTTACCAAAATGATCTATTTGTGTCACAATAATCTTATTACTGTTTTTTTCCCATAAATGTCCATTAGCTGGACTCAGATTCTAAACCGATAAGAAGAAAAAGAAAACTACATAGCAATTTCCGATTGCATATGCAGACAACGCACCCCACCCCCACCTTCACACACACAAACACACACAAATATGCCAAGTCTCAGCAGCTAAGGCCACAGTGCTCTTTTTATCCCGACGCCGGCTGCCTGCTCTCCAAAGGATAATTATGAGGAGGATCTCATTCAAAGGTGGGAGCGGCCGACACACAGAGGGCTCGCAGGCCAATTAGTTCCTGCCACTCTCAGACAGACGGACTTAAAGGAGCATCGTAAGGAGATAACGCAGGAAAATGGCGCTTGAATCACCAAAGTGATGTGCGTGACAATACTGCTGGACAATCTCAAGCTCAGGATAGGACACGGGTGCAATCAGGCTTATCTACCAGGGGCCAATGCAGCAAAGGAGCAGTGAGAAAAAAAAAAAAAAAGACGGACAAAAGATCTCCAATGCAAATCCATTGCCTGTCCAGTTTGCAAGTCCTTCACAAAAAAAAGTGACCACAGAAGGCTATTCAAAGCAATGACACCATTACTCAGAATTCAGTGAATGTGTCATCCAGTGGTGACATAGGCAAGAAGACTGCTTTATTTACAATGATTAACATTCGTTATCAAGATAACTGGAATTTGTTTGTTATTGGGATATGTAATAGTGTTGTTGTAATATGATACTTCTTTGGAGTTAAATATCTTGCTTCACATACACGTCAGCTGTATGAGTTATCACGTTCTCTTTACGGCATGCCTTTCATCTGTTCCTCTGCTGGTGGTGAAATGACAGCATAAATGCATAGGCAGTTATATAAGAGCATTTTTGATCAAAGCATGCTTGTTCCCAGCCGCTGGTGAAACACTGTATGTAGACAAGCTTTTAAAGTTTCTCCTTACATTCACATTGTTTGTGAGAATGTGCTTGCATAACCAGCTTAGTGCTTAACAGGGATTATTGGTGCCAGTGGTTATTTAGAAGACGCTAAATTATGTTGTATGAAACTCCAGTTGTTTTCTATTGTTTCATTGAAGACTTGATATCTAGCCTTAGGTCAGACTTGAATTACACTATAGATGGTACCAAGACAAAGGGTTAGGAGGCTTTCTTCATATTTCTGAATGCTTCTGACCAGCCGGACTTAAATAGGTTTACAGCATGACCAGCTACAGTCTTTGGTATCAGAGCAGACCATGTGGACAGACAGGGTGCACTGATGAGGCTTTTTATCAATCTGCTTATTAAAGAAATAGCAAATTCAGAAGAAGCCATTTCTTTAAACAAACTGGAGTATAGCTGTTACAACAAGAAACCGTTCTTAAAGCATTCTATGATGGAGGACCAACAGAGAGAATTCAGAAAACATTTCTGTAATACCCAAAAAGAGAATGAGCACTCTGCAACACAGTGATAGAAATAGTGTCCCCCATGTTATGTAAACGAGGTGAATGCAAATCAGATGTAAAAAGACCCACTAAAGCAGTGATTCACCCACCCATTATTTACCACAGCCAAAGCAACCTTTAAGTGAGATGTACGGGATCACTGTATGTGAACAGTGCTGTGTATTTGTTTAGATGTTTGTTTTTTCAACTCTCCTCTGTGCAGAAATGCTGACTTGATCTTTAAGTTGAGGTAAATCTTTTTTTTCCTGCTGAGTCACTTATAAACACTGAGGCAGTAAGCCGATTCATTAGTATGAGACCCAAGAGCTGTCAATACACCAGCCGTAATGAGTAAGCGAATGAGTTTCAGAAACTTTGCCTCTTTTGACAAGGTCACCAGATTTCACCAATAGCTGTGCAGCTGAGGACACTTTCCCCTGTTTGAGACAAAAAGAGACACCCCTTCCATCCATTCCTAAGCACCCCCCCACACACACGACTGCGATGTGACACTTTGGAAGGTTTCATCAAGGTAAGAATCCTCGTCCTCGTATCCTTGGCAGAATATTTGGCAGTTTTTCAGCTTCAGGAGACCACTGCATATGCCTGTAAAGAACTGAGCACTGCATCGGGAAACTATGGAATGCATCCATATCAGCTTCCTATAAAAGCCTCCAGAGTCACCTACTGCACTGAAATTCAGAACACTTGTATTCTACAGGAGCTAGTGCCTCAAGCACTTTTCAACACTGGACTGGGAATATATCTGTTACCAATGTCCCCAAACAAGGACTGACTTGCTCTTTTCTCCTCAGAACCTCTCATTCTGGCCTCTGGTGTATAGACTCGCCTTTTGGGGCCATATGGCACTTTGTGACTGACATAAATGCATACAAGGGAGGCACTTTGTTAGATGGATTGTAGTGAAATGACCAAGTCTCTAATTTAAAGGTATTTTTAGTTAGTTGCTCAAATTTTAAGTTAATCTACCTGCTTCATTGTCACTTTGATGGTTAAATGACTCATTGCGGGGTGAATGAAGGCTTTCTCAGCTGACCCTATTGTTTCTTGATGATATAACACACCAAGATCGAGCATGGTTTGCTAAATCGAGTGTACAATTTATAAAAAATGTGCTCACTATTCCAATAGTGTGCATTTTCATGAAATCGTGCTCTCGATTCATTAAATTGTGTGCAGACTTTAGGTGAAAGGAAATGTGAGCACAATTTAGTAAAGTGAGAGCGCACTTTACTTTACACTTACAGAATTTAGTAATTTGAGTGCACGATTTAGTAAAATGTGTGCACATTTTCTTGATGCCCAAAAATTTTACTCTGATACCTTGTGATACAACATAATACTTTGAACATTATTATTACTGGTTTCTATCCTTTGGCCTGTGAACAAATACATATATTGGTGAGAATTTAAGATGTTGCTACAAAATAAATAATTTAAAAAATGGAAACTGTAGGGGCAGTTCCGTCTTTCAAAAATCAACTTGTACAGAGTACCTTTAATACATGAAATGGATACTATTCTGGTGACAGGTCTGTAGTGCAAAACACAAAAGTTTTTGTTTTTAACAAGAACACAACAGTAATAAAATGCAAATATGTAAAGGGTAAAAATGTGCATCAGCGCATCACTGATACCATTGCACAAAGCTACAAATACATTCATTCATTTTTTAAAAAGCCTGCCCACATCATGAATTAGTTGAAAATGGAGCACAATTTTCTAGTTTTGTGCAATAACTGAGTAACTAAATTGAGGATTTTGACTTTGCATCTGCATTGGGGCCTTAGCATCTCAAATGTGCAATATTCACCGATATATGTACACCATGTCATTAATTATCCCTTACATAGTATGTCTGCAGGTATCTGTTCTTTATCTTTCATCTTGAGTCATTATTTTTTTGTGTGGAGTAGCCTACTTGGACATGGCTCTCTGATGTCTGGCATCAATTTCTGGTTTAGACAAACACAAACATTTGGCTTAAATGTTGCAGAACAAGCCTGACTCAAGCTCTCAGCTAGGAAAGCATTTATGGCATCACAGTAGCCTATCTAGGACTGTGGCAAACTTTCTGATGTTGACTGACATTCAAACACTAATGGTCAGATCATCTTCATTACGCTGTTAATTAATTTATATCATCATTCTTCATCATACTGTGATCATTAATTTGCCATAATTGGCTAGGCCTATATTTACAGGAGGTTGTATTGCTGTTTATAAATCTATATAGCCTTCTCTTTAATTCTTATTCCAGGGGGCTTTAATGCTATGGTAACCCTAGTGCAAAAGTGTCAGTGCAAGTACTGGAAATGTACTTGCAATTTCACTTTTGCACTAAGGTTACCATATCATCCTCCTGCACATTCCACATTACTTCCAAACCAAACAAATTAGTAGCCTACCCTAAAAGGCACAAATAATAGGATTTATTCTCTGTATTTTTATAATGTAGGCCTATGTAGGCTATGTTATGGACATGCCATGTTGTGGATACCAGAATATCCTTAAAAGTATCTATCTATCTATCTATCTATCTATCTATCTATCTATCTAATAATTTAACAGATAAGCAATACAGGCATCCTAAAAACTGATTTACATTTTCCTCCTCAATATGCGTGTGGCGTGGCCTACAACAGCCGATAGCCTCAGCCTACGTTGCTTCTCTAACCAACTGTCACTCTGCTCATGTGTATGCCATTGTACCTGGACCGTCACTCTGGAACAACACATGTGGCGCGTGGTCGGCTAGTGCCGAAGGGAAGTGGTCTCGTGAGTACTCAGGTTCTGTTGAAAACTGCAAAGAGACGCTATTGGTTTAACTGTTCATCAGTCAAGTAGCGTAGGCGGGACTTTGCCAGCTCATGTTCCCATGGGGCGCTGGAAGCAAGATCCGTACTTTTCAGCTGTGTGTGCGCGGAGTGAGCATCTCTCCTTGACCGTAGTGCTAGCTCTCTTGTGTCTCTTGTTCGACGAGTGGATTTCGAAAAAGGGGACTGCCGCGAAGGACATCTCCCGATAGGAGCCTGAGCTGATTGCATCCGGATAACCTGTTCAGCGAACGCAGAAAGACAGAGGGAAGAAAGTGTGCTGGTTATTGTAGTGCAGCTGTTGGATAGAAGTGAGGCAATATGATCGTGAAACAGCACATGTTCCTGACCCTCTACAGCATCTTCGGGATCGCCCTGAAAGGTAACCCTTATTTGCAGTTATATGTGCATCTGAACAGTTTGCTTTGGGAATACTTTGCTAAATGCCCTAACTTGTGGTAAGTCTTTGGATTGTCCCTTAAGAAGTAGTAAAGCGCAAATGATCTCTTTGCGCACTGCTTTGAATGCGAGTGTTGTGGATTGGCGATTACGGAATTTCCATATTTGTGCCGAGGGACTTTCAGCGATCGTGATGAGAATCAATATGCAGGCAGACCACACTTGATATGAACTTGGAAGTTTTGTTGTCGCAGTAAGACTGCTTGATTATTACACTGCAGGACGCTTCTATTTCCATTGGCGTTTAATACAGAACTGGCGATCAATGAATACATCGTTTGAGCGGACTGGGAAGTATTTGAGAAAATTACGGTATAACACTAACGTACTGTATTTAGTCCCTAGATTGGATGTTAATAACAAGGTAGAAAGTGACCGTTACTAATTTATTCTGCAAATAATAGCTTGATAATTCCGTTGAATATCCGTTGGCTTTTCTTGTGCCTTGAAACTTGTTGCAATAAAATACCTAATCACTAGGTCACTGATCTTATTTTCGTATTTAGCTGTTGTTTTGCTTTTTAATAATTCCTGTTAGATGCCCATCAAAAATCGCGAGTACACAGGATCAGACATTTGCTATTTAAAACTTGGTAGGGAAGCCTGTGTTGACCGGGTATTTGCAGCGGTCCGCATCTTGGTGTCGTGGTAGCATCAACATTATGATGCTTCACTAGACTACCTCTGCTTACAACATGCGTGTACGCATATGAATAGTCTACTCCATAGGCTGTTTACAAAACACATGATGGAAAAGGTGCTCAGTGCGTTAAATCTAATGCGTTGAGCTGAATCTTTTACAAGACTTTTTTGTGAATTTCTATGCTGACGTTTCAGCATCGGTACTATAAGCGCGCAATAGGGTCCGGTAGCCCACTAGCAGCAAATAGGATCAAGGTCGTAGGGTCAGGTTATGTGTGACAATACAACAGGTGTCGTGTGCGCATGTGTGGATTGCTTAATTGCTTTTCGTCTTGTTGGCTTTTCGCGCTCTCTGCGGGCTTCATGTGTGAGTTGCTTTGGAAGAGCCACCGCCCGTTTTTACCTTGGGGCAACAAGCAAGATGCGGCAATTTGGCTGACTTATTTTTGGTGACAGGCTGCAAGTTAACGCTCATAGCAGTAGACAGACAAACAAACAAACAAACAAAAATAAACAAAGGACACTCAGTGTCAGCAGGTGCAAAAGCCACCTCCCCGACACTCCCCATCCCCACGCCCTCTCCCGCTCTCTCTCTCTCCCTCTCTCTCTCTCACTCTCTCACTCTCACTCACACACAGACACCTCTGTAAATATGACCCTCTCAAAGCAGAAATGTTTACACAGCAAACATGCCACCACATTCTGTTGGCCGGCTCAGAGATCAAGATGCGAGGTGCGTGCGTGTGTAACCTACTGTACTGTATATGAATAATGAAGAATAAGACTTTTAATTCTCAAGCACAAGGCACAATGGTAGATATGCTCAATGTACTAGATCTCCAGTGTTGTCTAGTCCATAAAAGGTCCTTTACCAAAACACTAGACGTGTGTGGATATTCTGTTTTCTTGTATATTTTAAAAAGGGTCCTTTTTCTCTTGAGAATCACATAACATCATGCAATGGGCTGTAGACTATATTGTTTAGAATTTGAATCAGCTATCTTTGACAGCTATTCTGACCAGCAGGACTTAAGCTTGGTTGCAGCATCATTTACAGAAAAAAACTTTGCATTGAATTCTTTGCATTGAAACCCTTGTTTTCTTAATACTTGCATCTCAAGGTCCCCTTTCGCCCACTCTTTTTTATGGTTTATGTGCTTATAGCTGTGTGTTTGTGTTATGAGTGCTTTTAAACCACTCTATGTTTCATGGCTTGATGGTCCAGTTTTCATCCCTCACACCCTGGTTTGAGGACATTAGTCTTTCAGGCTTTCTCCTGTGACTTGGCCCCTGGACTCAAGTGACACTGATGACTGTAGGAAGTAACCACATTTATATGCAAGACTGCCAAGCTTAAAGCATGAGCTCCTGGAAGGTGTTTATGTCTTGAGCAATTCAATTATTTCAGTTTCTATCCATACGTGCATACCTCTGAGATAGAGGAACTAGTCTTGGGTCCTCTCTTGGCATGGCAGAGTTTCATGTATATTTTCTCATTTAGGGTATGGTTTTATAGTAGCCTAAGAAGCATTCAGCTGCCCAAGTGAGAAACAGTATTAGCAGTGTGTGTGTATGTTTTTTTTGTAAAAAAAAAGACCTTTCTGTGCCATTTGTTTTTGTCCAGTTTTAGTTTTCTCAGTTAAAGTGGACACACAGTAAGAACATCTCAAAACAGGCTGACAGCAACTGCTTAACACTGAAAAAGGCTTTTTTGGTGTAAACAGATTCCAAAGAGGTCAATTAAGAACAGCAGGGTAGAAGGGCTGAGTTGGTCCCTCTAATGCATCTGGGGAACTGTGGGCCTGCTCAGAATTGCTTGAGTGAGGTGGGCTGCAGTGGGAGCACTTGAGCTCTAATTGCATGCGTGGTGGTCAGGATGGGCCATCAGAACTTTATGAGTTTTACTGATGGCCATTTTGCTTTTCCTGAATCTGAGGGAGGCCTGCACGCATGGTCACTTTAAACTCTTGTCCTTATTTATTGTGTGTCCAGAAGTTTCTGGGGAAACATCAATTTCATTAACAGCAGAACTCGATAGAAAATGATAATTAGTTAATAATGATATAATACTAATTATAAATAATAATAATAATAATAATAAAATTATAATTATAAATACATCCTGAGTATGACATCACACCTGGGACTAAGAGGGGACGGAGATTTATACAAAGACAACAACATCAAAAAAGCTGTTCAGTAGGGGCAAGGCAAAAGACCTCAAAAAAGAAGAAATCCTAGAATCTCATGTTGTGTTCTCATATTCTATGTTCGTCTGACGATGGAAATAGTATGTGATGCAGCATTGTGTCTCTGTCCCTCGTAGGAGGCTCTCTTGGGCTCTTGCTTCCCTTGAGGCAGCAGCTGGACTGCTATAAGTGAGGATAATTATGTACACCCGGCACTGGAATGGGAAACAGCTCTTCATGCACTGTTGCTGCTGCTGTGTTCCTTGTAGAGACAGGAGCTTTTATTGGGTTTAATGGAGCCGTTCGTTGTCGCCTTGTCACGAAGAGGCTCGGCAAGTGGGAGGCACTGACGAGTGCTTTTCCTGCTTGTGGCCTCGCTCTCAGTGCAGTCTTGTCTGTTGCATAACACAGCCCTCTTTGGGGCTGAAGACTTTTACATGGCGCATGGATATTGGTTTGCGAAATGCGAAATGGATTTTGATTCAGTGCCAGTCGGCCAGTTGCATCTTGCTAACTGGGAGGCGTAAGGGCATTTTTAAGAGGTGGGCTCAGCACAGCGCTTCAGTGCCTTTTTTGGTTCTGTTGGCACATGTTTCAATTTGCAGTTTGACTCATTCATATGCAAAAGCCCTGGATCGACCTGCACATAGGCTAGATGCTGTAAAAGACACCCAAACACAGATAACTCAAACATTTTTGTTTTTCGGTTGCTCAGTGGGTGAGGGATTTCGTTATAAATGGCCACTTTCCTATGGCAGAATAATAACCAGATCAATGAGAGCTACCCAGGCAAATCTGTGGCCTTTCTTCAGCTGTCAGATACCTGGCCAGCTGCCTACAGAGGAATTTCTCCCAGCGGACAGACTGAGGCTTAAGCCTTTTGAATGCCTGCCGTAGGGCGTATGGGGGGTGTGCATTACTTTAGTATGGGAAAGCTGACCGTAACAAGGAAGTGGGAGGAGAGGTGGTTGTAAACAGCATTTTCTCAAGAAGAGACAGTTGTTTTTTGTGAAGTCAAGTTGGCTTGTCTTGTAGATGAGGTCACAATCATTTGCCTTCAGACTTTTCTCATGAGGAAAGCGTCTCTCAGGATGTAAAGCTGGCCAGGCAAACATGCCCTTTCCACTTCCCACAGCACTAATAAGGGAGAAACTTTTTTCTACCCGAAGAGGTTTTTTTCGGACATCCTTACAGTTGCATGCATAAATGTTTGCTTGTGTTAAAGAAGAAAACTGGTGTGAATTAATCAGTAGCCCTGTTGTTTGAGGTCACTGAATGCTTTCTGTAGGAAAAAGTACCAGGAAATTTGATACACCATAGACAGAATGGTTAATCGGCAGCTAACGTTAACTGAATGCGGCATTAGGAAATTAAGCTAAAAGTGAGTTTCTGTGCCCTATGTGGTTAGTGTTAGTTGCCAGTTTGCTATTCAGTCTATGTTGCATTATATTTTCTCATTCATATTCCTACTGACAGCACTTGGTGATCTCAAACAGCAGGCCTATAGATTAATTCACACTGGATTTCTCCTTTAATTGTCGTTTAAAATTTCAAGTGTTTTAAAATCAGATCATGGATGAATTATTTAAATTCATTGCCTCTTACAAAAGGGTAGTTTTCTACTAAAAAAAGGGGTCAGTCTCTGCTGTTGTTGACTGGAACACAGACTAACCACGGGGAGGCTAGTGTTATGTGTCTCCCTTGGCTCTCTGCCCAGCTTCCTCGAAAGCATCACAGACTGAGCAGCCGGTTACACTTTCCTGATTGGACCTTTGCAGATGTACAGGGCCTAGTTATGGCTGGTGTCTCTTGACCTCCTGTCTGTGTGCTCACAAGGCTGTGCTGTGCTGTGCTGTGCCTGCCCAGGTTTCTGTTTTAACTGTTTTGTTAAAACAGTCTAGAAATAAGTTTGAATTAAAGCTTTTTCTTTGGCTCTCAATTTTTTTTCCTGATTGCAAAGAAGCACTTAATGAAACTGGGATCCACTTGATCTCCATTGTTCCATTGCTAGCATCAACAACTGGAAAGCATCTATTCACAGCCAAAAATATGTTGTCTGCAGACATATGAAGTACTTGTGACACTGTATAAATTTTCTCCTCCATAATTCTTCAATCTACAGTCATTCTTCATGCATATAAGATACCACCTTTGCTGTTTGCTATTTGCAAGGGTCAGCAGAATATAGAGTAATTGTGAGAGTATCCATGTTTTAATGAAAAAGGAAGGTCAAAAAATTGGAAAGTTACGTCAGTATATGAAGTGCACTGTACTGTACGGTATATTTGCTTAGGTGCTTATTATGGGTCTTGCATGTCAATGACAGTTACTTTACTGTAAATGTAGGAGGGAATTCCATTTATGTTGTAACATTCTGGTTCTTTTTCACACATTCAATAACCAGGTAAATGGCACAGACATAGGAAAGGCTAAGGCAGAATCTGCTTATTTTGAAAGCAAAGTTTTGCATTTTGTCCTCCTTTGTGTTATGATTGACTGAGAGTACTCACTGGTTACCGATTTTGCTGTTTGAAGGAAAGATCTGCTTTTGCTGCGTGTTTTAAATGTTTTGTCACCATGAGAGCCTTTTGCAAATTTTGGCCAGAGTGCTCATGTTTAGGCCTTTGCGTTAACTGAGTTGAAATTGTGGATTCTGGCGTGATGGCTGCATCAAAGCAATCAAGAAAAATTGTGACATTAACTTCAATAAGGCATAAGTGTTTAGGGTAATATGTTATTTTCTTGATGATGTGTTCAGTTGCAGATGGTTGTCTGCGTTGAATATATATATATCTATATTTAAGTTCTGTATACAGTATGAACATGTTTCAGGCTTCAGTAATTCACACAGTGTACGTATCAGGTTTCTGGCTGCTATCATTCATATGCAAACCTTATTTGCCTGTCCTGACTGTCTCTCTCCCTTTAGTATGTGCGTCAGTGTTTGCTGTGCTGGGAAGAACCTTTATACAGACTGTATTTGTTCCAGGTCTGGCCCATAGCTTTGGCAAACCAGACCTAGTGGCATGGCAGAGTCAGCCTTTTTTATGGATGAAGCCTTGGTTAGTGGCTGTAATTCAGTAGGTTAAGGTGAACTTCATGCCTGGTGTAGAGTGATGTGGGATTTCTGCAGTGAGTGAATTGTATAGTGGATCCTGGTCAATTCAGTTCAATTCAATTCAATTTTATTTATACATCACCTTTTGCAATAGTATTGTCTCATGGTGCTTTATAGATGGAGCACCCAAGAGCAACAGGGGCAAGGAAAATACTCCCTTATGTTTTGTTAGGCTACAAAGAAACCTTGGGCAGATTCACGACTCAAGGGGCTAACCCAACTGCCAGGGATCGTGCAGGAAAAGTATAATCAATAGTAACCAAGATAGACTACAAGTTGTCCATGGTGTTAGCTAAGGATCATGAAAGTTCCAGAATATTATCCCATAACACAGTGGACAGTGTAGTAGTAGCCAGACATAGTGTTAAAGTCAAGGAGTGAGATGGATCATGGGGGTACAGTAAAACAGTAAAAGTCCATTTGACAGTGCCATTGTGTGGTCAGAATGGTATGTAGGTGTGGTGGATCAGATTTGGACCAGATGTGTGTGGGTAGTTTCTGAAGTGCTGTGTGTGTGGTACTGTGTGCGTGTGGTGTGTGAGGTGTACTGTCTGTTGTGCAGTGTGTGTGTGTGTGTGTGTGTGTGTGTGTGTGTGGAGTGATTTCCTGCTTCTCTGCGCTATGGTCTCTCTGGTCTCGGCAGGTGTCTCTGACTCAGAGGATTCCCCTGGTGAATCTTTGCCAGATGTAAGCCAACACAGAGTCAAAGCAGGGCCAGGCCAGGTGTGTGCAGGCTCAGTACTACCAGCAGTCTGCCTCTGAGGGCAAACTTGATGGCAGTTTTTTTTTCTGGTCAGCTCCAGCATCCCTCTGAGTATTTTTAGTAGCTTAGGGTTGGACCTGTGGTGTGGCTGTGCCAGCTCAGACAGTAATCATCCCTTTTTTTTGTTTTGATAGTGAATGAGAAGTGAGTGAATTCCCAGTAGAAAAACCAGCACTGCGTTTCTTGATTTAGTCTGAGCTGGTGTTAGCTGGATTAAGTGATGGAGTTGGCAGGAGAACACAGTGGGGTTGAGAAGAGGATCCATTTAGTCAGACTCAGCAACACCATGTTCATGGAAGCCTACAGCATGCACAGCACAGTAAACAGGGGCGAGGAGGGCATGGTGAGCGTGTGTGTGTGTGTGTGTGTGTGTGTGTGTGTGTGTGTGTGTGTATGCCAGAACCGGAGACAGGAAGGCCTGGATTGCGCACAACCATTCAACGCTAATGAGCCCTAGCACTGTTTTGGCATGGTTGCAGATGAAAGGGAGATAGAAAACCATGAGTCAGGACAATAAAACAATGCAAAGTAACTGCAAAAGAATAAAAACTACTGAAAGTTCCTGAGGGCAAATCCCCCCTCCCCCCACCCCCCCACACAACACACAACACACACACATACACACACACGCTCTCCGAGGGCTTCGTCTGTGGGCACCTGAGTGGTAGTCGTCTCCGTCTTCGTCAGAAACCCGTCGCTCGCTCGCATGCTGGCACCTGGGGAAGGATTTCCCCTGATCAAAGGACCTCGTTTGTTCTCTCGGATGTGAAGACAAGAGTTAAAACAAAAAGGTAGGTGGAGGTGCCTGGCGTGGAGACGAGACGTGGCTTCCCTCTGCACAGGATTGCTAAGGGGAAAAAAGGAAACCTGAAACTGAATAATTCCAATCAGCTGCTGCTATTTGAGACCTCCAATTGTAGTCTTGGTTGGCTTGTAATGTGTTGATAAAACAGTGTTGAATTAATGAAGACAATTAAGCCTGAATGAATAATTTTTCTTTGGCTTAATTGAAGACGTAGCATGTGATTATTTTTTGCTATGAACTAATTGAATTAGCGTTAGTAGGTCATAAATGTAATCTGGGTAATCTGTTATTTTCTTGATGCTGATGTTTTTCAGGTGCAGATGGTTGTCTGTCTAGACCATCTATTTCTTCAATTCTGTATATGAACACGTTTCAGGCTTCAGTAATTCACTCAGTGTATGTACGCAGCTGTTGTGGATTCAGTCATAAGACAACTTTCTCAGTCAGTGCTTATGTGCCAGATGGCCACTGGCATAGCTATAAGCCTGGTCTGAAACAGATGTGCTATCTGAGAGTCAGAAGTGACCCAGATCTGGGCCAGATGCAGTCAGTAGTCCTGTACAGAGTTCCGGACAGCATCCTTGTATAAGCAGTCCCTTCTTCACTGCATGTGTTTATGATGCATGTCTGGGTAGGCGGTAATATGTATGGATGAAGGTAAATAACAGAGCAGAACAGAATCTCATGGCCTGCAATAACAGCTTGCAGGTGCAACTTGATGAAGGATTATTTACACAATTGTTGTTCACCGCTCTCTTTCTCTTGTTTTCTCTCCATCTCTCTCTCTCTCTTTCTTTCCCTGCCTCACCCCCTCTCCCTCAGGTGCTGGGTGCACTTTGTTCTAATGCGTCTTTTTCAAGCGTTTTTTTGTTTGTTTAAATGTTGAGGCTGAAAGTATTACACTGGGTATAAATTACCACTGGAAATCTACTGCTGACTCTGTGCCTGTACTTGACATCACCTAAATGTATCTTTGTGCAGTAATTTCCTGAATGTAAGCTGCACCATGTATAAACCTCAGGTCAGTGTTTTATGCAAACAAAAAAAAAACAAAACCATGTATTGGCTTTACCCGTGTGTTAACCTCACCCATGTATTAACCCCAATTTACTAAACATTACTGATTGAATCACGATCAGATCAAGTAGAATTTTGAAAAGAAATGCAATGCTGAATATAGCCCTCACTCATGTGTTAACTTCATAGGTGACATTTTGCAAAAGCAATGTATTAACCTTGTTTGAGAATCGTGAATTTTAAAAATCGAAATTACGTTAGTATGGACACATGCTGTATACTGCTGGCCCATAAATGGTGAGAGAGGACATTTTACATATAAAGGTATGAGATACAGTAAATAGTTTTTCATGCACATTAAGGCAGGGGTGCAGTAGACTATGAAATGTGTTGATTAGCATGTTGCCAACAGGGTGAGTTCAGGGAAGGGCCATCTGCCATATAAGATGGAAATTGACACCTCGTATGCTGTTACCAATTAACCAGCGAAAGAACATGATGCTTATGGCAATGTGTGAAGGACCATGGTCACAAAGCTGCCACCCAACAGGCATCCTACATCTCTCTCTCTCTCTCTCTCTCTCTCTCTCTCTTGCTCTCTCTCTCTGTCTGTAGTATAGTATAGAATAGTTTCTCTTATTAACTATTACTGTAAAGACAGACAAATAGCATACTTGTTATGTTATGTTAATGGTGCCCTGCCACACAAAAACCTGTTTTACCTGTTGTTTTTGAAATATGATAGGTCTATATGAGTTTGTCTTATATGGTGCATGTGAAAATGTAATACTGTCTTCGCTGTCTGCAATAGCCAATGAAATAAAATAAACAGAGAACTCAGGCCAATACAAAACATTTGTCTGTGTTACGTTATCCTGTCTGTTTCGAAGCCATTGGCGGATAGCACTGAATTATCGTCCTATCCATGCTCTCCTGTGTTTGATTAGTGCCCGCCCCACAGAATCCTAACTGCCATACCACTAAATATCCATGAGATGAAGATAACAGGCAGAACAGCAACGGTCTCATTTTTAGTTTTCTACCTAAATAACAGGAGCTAAGGGACAAACGGCTGGAGTTACTTTTTTTGAAGAGGTCCATTATTATTTTGTTTCAAGTGTATTTCGAAAAGAATAACATGTCAAGTTTGGCGAATACAACAGGCTTCGCAAGTTTTCACCAGTGCTTGGAACAATAACATTGTGATAACAAAGCAGTTATCACGTTATGTTGGCTAGTATGAAACCCTTACAAGCTTACTGTGGTGAAGTGTCTGTTTACAATCTCCAAGCAGTGGGCGTGCATATCATTTCTTCCTCAGCGCCCTCTGAAATTTAATATTTCAAAAAGTTTTGTGTTCTTCCGTTGCAATTCATACGTTAGCAAACTAATGTAGGTATATTCACTTTCAGGCCATAAAAGCCATGCATCTCTGTAGCTTTTTAATAGTTTCCATGGCCTAGTGGTTTAGTTTTGGTGAAGGGGGACTGTGTGTGTGTGTGTGTGTATGAGGAGGGACCTGTGATGATCTGTGGAGGGAACATGCAGACCACATACACTGATAACCAATCTGCGCAAAACACCACCGGAGAGTTTGTTTTTAATTAGATACTGATGAAATCCCACCAAAAGCCTGTAGCCTTTTCCCACCATGTTGCCTGGCCTGTGTGGATGAAATGGAAGGAAGAAAGAAAGAAAGAAAGAAAGAGAAAGAAAGAAAAAAAGAAAGAAAGCAAGCTAACGCTGAAATGTTAATAAAACCTGACCTGCTGAATCAACACAGGGTGATGTGGGCAGAGGAAGATTGGCAGGGTGGGGAGGGGTAGTTTGAATAACTTACTGTTACATCCTCCGAGCCCAGGCCTCACAGACACCTCTTAGCTCCCGGCCTTCCCTGAGAAAAGATAGGAATAGAAAGCAGTGTGCCGTCTGTCAATTCATTATTGAGTTAATTATCTCATGATTGCAAATGATTTGCACTGAATGCACAATTTATAAACTATACATTAAGAGTTTACACAAGATGTGCGTGCAGTGGGACTTCCTGTCTGAATGTTTATGTGTGTGCGTGAGGAGTGTGGATGTGTGGTGGGTTTGTGTAGTGTGTGAGTGCGCAAGAGTGTGTGGGTATGCATGTGTGTGAGTGCATAAGTGTGTGTGCGTGTGTATGTGTGACATGGTTGGAGTGTGTTGGGGGATTAGTCCTTCATGCCATGTCATGTTGGAGCCTTACCTTTGATGACTGCCCCCACTCCTCCCAATGCCATATGTCTCCCTCCCCCAACACACGCACACACACACACACACACACACACACACACACAAGCCACAAATCCATTACGTACAGAAGAGGTCATCAATAGGCTTAGCATAGGTTACTTATGGGGTAAGATAGCCTGGCTTTTGAGACCAGTTACCTAAATCTGAGACTGAGCTTGTTCTGGATATCTATCTGTCACTCTCTGCTCTCACTTCTCTGAGGTGGGGTCAACTAAACAAAATAAACAAAAACAAACAAAATGCCTTTGTTGGTTGTTTCTTGAATATGGTTTTGCATGTTCAGCTCACCTCCATTGCGTCAGGGGGAAAAGCCTGTTTTTGATTGGTTCCCTATCTCAGGTAAACAAATAGGCCTGGTGGCCATATTAAGCTTCAGAGTGGAATCAAAGGATACATTGGATTTTCCCAGGTTAGGGGTAAGATAGTGGAACCAAACGTATTTGAAAAAGTCTTTGTCCATAGTAGATATACACACAATGTGGTTATTACATCCCAGTTACATGCATACGTGTCACATTTCAACTGCAGCAGCAGTATGTCCATGTCCATGTCCATATGGTGGGGCTATATCTGTTTGCTTGATGAATAGGGCTTCTTTTGGGAGGAATTTATGTATTTATTAATCTGTTTTGGTAATCAAATATCAAATAATCAAATTACCCTCACTGAATTGATCAGAAGAGAACAGCACATAAAGTCAAAATCTGCAGTCAATGTCATTTTTCATGCTTCACGCGTTATTTGTCTGCCAGCTCTGCTTGGTCACATGTATAGTTTTTGTCCAAATTTCAATTCTCTGTGTCCTTTAGTGACTCGCAGTAACATTAAAGCCAGAGACGGTGGAATAGTCTAAAGCAGAGTGATGCGAGAGATGGGATTGGACAGAACTAGTTCACATCTTCGTCTGTGTTTCTTTTTTGTCTCTTCAGCCTGTCGTCTCACTCTCTGCCATCATTTTGAGTTGTGGCTGTGGATGATGAGAGACTGTGGGCTTGTACTTAGCACAGCACAACGCCACACAGCACAGCACAGCTCTCAAGCCACTCAAACCTGTGGGATTTAATTATTCAAAGTTTGCTGACTTGAAATCTTACTTTGCAGCCAGTTATGGGCAGGCATTTTCTGCTTTGAAAGTGTCAGTGCCTAGTATCATGAATACATTTTGCCAGTGGACAGTTTATATTAACTCAATTTTCTCTTCATGAGTGATATTGTGTTCAATATTTCCAAGGAGTAAAGGGCAAAGATGGTACCAAGCTGTGCTGGGTTGGTGGCCAAAGCAGCAGTGGCCGCTCAGTGATGATTCTGAGAAGGGGTGAGAATAGACACAAGATTCTTGCTCAGATATGTCTTCACTTATTTTGTTGAAAGTTATTTTACTTTGTTTCATTATTTAGGAGATTCAGTAATATCTTATCTTTGTATTTACACAATGCGGCGGCTATGAATGTAGGCTATGCATTAAGGCTATGCAGTAGGGTCTACAGTGGCTTTCACCGTTTTTTTTAACCCCTTTATTTGACATCCGATGGTCATGTGATGTGACCATCATTAGTCATGTGATGAGACATTAACCTAGTATAGAGTCTCCCCCATCCTCTACCACCACCCATACCCCCACCCACCCCCACGCACACACACACACACACACACTTTCTGTCTGGTTCATGTCATTTAAGCCCAGTTAAGCCAAGAGGGGCTCACGACCTTTAACCATCTGGTGATACTCAGTGGCCCACTTCTTGTCCGTGTATGTGTGTCTGTGTGTGTGTGTGTGTGTGTGTGTTGTCATGTGTTTGTATGATCATTGCTGGCAAATTAACCCAGCAGTCGCCAAGAGACCCCAGACACCATATGTGTCTCTGTTGTTCCGTGCTTTTTGTCCCCGTCACACCTTTTTTAAACAGCATCTTGTTTCCCACTAAATGTGGCTTTGACAAGTGCCTCCTGAAACATGGGTGCTGCTCCTCTCCTAAGGGCCTGTTTGAACTCACCAATGTGTCGGCTGTGTTGTCAGTGTTGGTGTAACCTTTTATATACAGTCTCTATACTGGAACCAGGAGTTAGTCTGTTAGATGTTAGTCTATTCACTTCCTTTGGAATTCAACATAGGTCATTGTTTTAACATTGCTCTGTGTTCTTTTGATTTGGTCTAGCCTTGCTTCTGTATGCATCAGACTGGTGCTGAATGCATGAGTAGGGGTGAAAGACTATTTGTGCAAAAGTATGCAACACGCTGAGAGCACTGAAGCCGGTCTCACCTCACGCCCACCCAGAGGGCTGCAGTGTGAGGATGAGACAGGAGATGGGAGGGGTGGGGTTTTTGTGTGTTAAGCCTGAAGGACTCAGGGCAACGTCACAGCAGGTCCACTCACACTGTAAGTGGATGTGGATGGAAAGCCGATTAACCCACAAAAAAGGAGGAGGAGAGAAAAAAATTAAAACCTGAAAAACACATGCAAATTTGAGTAGCTACAGGCTGTTTTCATGTACACAAAGCACTGTTCAGAAGGAGCCTCTCCATTTAGGCTACTCTACTGTAGTATACCTGCTCAGGCTTCTTTCTTGAGGGGGATTGGCGGGGGGATTGTAATAAGACACTGATATGTTTTGGAAAATGTTGTAATGGTGCTTTAAATGGTCCAGCTTTTTAGAAAGGAAAATGTGTAGTCTGCTAATGCATGTAGGCAAGAGTCAGCAACCTGTCTTGGACTAAGAGGCCAGAAGAAATGAAGAAAGACAGAGAGAGAGAGAGAGAGAGAGAGAAAGACTGGGGAAATGGAGATAGAGGTTGGGGAAGTGTTTAATTTAGCACTGTGCTAACACACTGGATCTGAATGAAACATATGGAGAGATACTGTATAGGCCTATGCAGCATACAGACTAGTAATGATGAACAGCAGGGTGGAGCATGACTCACAGACTACACTATATGGCCAACTGACCTGAGTCTCACCCCCCTCCGCTCTCCCATTTCCCTACCTGACAACATTCCCCTTCAGTGCTCTCTCTCAGCCAATCGGATCGGCTCCCATGAGAGGAGACTGGAAGGGAGGAGCCAGGAGCCAATGTCTGCTTGTGAGGAAGTTTATGAAATAATGATGCCGCTGAATGGGAGGAGGGGAGGAAAATGGATGCGAGGGCATAAATAGCCTGCTCTTCGGCATGGCGTGCTGCTGCTGCTGCTGCTGATGGTGGAAGTAGAAGTGGAGGTAAAGGTGGATGAACCCAAGATATGGGAAATAGACTGAGACCACCACAGAGGTCTGAGGATTCTGGTCCCAATGTAGTAGTTAAAGTGAACAATGAAGTGTGTTATTTCATCGGCTTTAGCCAGAGCAAATAAACAGGCTTTCCATTTCCTGCACCGCCCCCCCCCCCCCCCCCCCCCCCTGCCCTCCATGCAAGTGTGGATTAGCGAGGCCCAGAGTGAATCATTACCCATCTTAAAATTTTCATAGCTCCTCATTATGCTAAAATGTCTAAAATTCACCTGTGCAATCATTTCAAAAATGAAATGTTCAATATGCAGAGGTTAAATAGCTCGGCTGAATTAGAGGCGTCTCTTTGTTCTTAAATAATTGATCATGTAAAATGAGTCAGGCAAGAGGCAGGCGGGCCAGCGGGAGGGGGGAGGGGAGGGGGGCTGAGGGAGCCCACTTGGTAATGCATGGCATCGGAACTATTGGATTTCCATTCTGAGCTGTCTCACATCTTTTATTTCTCCCATCCTTTCCATTTTTCTGCCCATTATCACTCACTTATGCAGCCAATTAATTTTATTTGGAGCTGAAAGGAAGTTTTATGCGAGACCTGGGAGGCACATAGCGATGGAGAGTGGTGGGAGTCGCTTTAAAGCCATAGCAGCACAAATACCACACACAAGCTGCTGGTGTTGGATTGGTCTTTTATTTGTGTGTGTGTGTGTGTGTGTGTTTGTGTGTGTCTGCATTTGGTCAATTCTCATTGTCAAGTGCTGATGGTAAACTCTCCTTTTTTATCTTATGATATTGTATTCCTGTATTGATTTCAGAGGGCACATAGAAGTAGAATAGCAGTAGTTCTGCTGTCATATTACTGCTGTAGACTGTGGGTTATTTTGTTAGCATCTGGCCTTCTTCCTTTTGTCAGAGGTTTTGTATCCATTGTAGTTTTTACACAGACTCTGAACACATAACCAGTCGCTTGCTTTGGTTTTAATAGCTGTCCTCACGTGAGTGGAATGAAAGAAGATGCTTCTTTTTTTGTCGCACACCCCCAAATACCCCCTCTCCCCATACTCCTAAAAAAAAAAAAAAAAAAAAAAAAAAAAGCTTTGCTCCCTTTCAGAAATTCCCTTGCTCATGGTGAGGCAGTTGCCAGGCCGACTCTTTGTGCAGAGGAAGGGTTGTATTGTGGTCCCTCCAAGCGCAAGTAACGAGGGGGGCCCCATTTCTCCTCTCCTCCACTGTTCCCCAGCCAGACTCAGTGCAGTCCCGTGCTCATTTAACCATGTAAACTCACAGACAACCGGAGGACATACCACCTGAGGTGAGCTCAGTTGATTAGGACCAGTGTTAAATCCACTTCCCTGACTGTAGGTTCTTATGTATGACTTTTATTTAAAGGTGTGGTAATATTACACTAGAGACAACAGTCAATGTTTATGACAGCACCATACATAAATATATATAAATATATAGATATAGTAACATAAATATATTCATAATAAGAGGCTTTGCAATAAATATGACAATCGAAAATCTAAGCAAAATTACTGAAAGTTTTTTTTTTGGTTTCATTTGACTTAATATGACATTGACTGGCGAGAGATGTAAAGGATTTAAGCACAGAATGAAATGGTTCACCCTCTCAGCTCAGCTGTTAGGTGGTGATATTGTACATCTATCCACACTGTCCTCGTTGCCTCGGAAAGCATGTGGCCAAACTGTGTGTGTGTTAGGTGGTTTGGGTCCACTGGCTCCTTCTGTCGGATGTCTCTCTTCCTCCTCCATTCTCTGCTCCTTTGTTCCCAGCCGGCACCATGCTATCCTTTGCCTGCATCTTCACTGGCTACTCTCTCTAGTTATCTGGCTCCCTGGGGGCCTGTGCGTCCACTGACTGCAATTTCCCAGTCCTCGTGGATGGGTCCTGTGGGAAAAAAAGTACAGCTGAGATTCTTGTGATCTACCAATCTAGTGTGTGGGCCTCGGACCTGATGTATTTGATCACCACTTTGGAAACTGTCATCTAAGGATTTTGATCATTTCTTGGACTTCATGCTTTGTTTTTTGTACGGATGCATCTGGCAAGATTGTGCAACAAGGTTATTTGTACTGACAATTAAAATTTTGCCGCAGGCGTACAGTTTTATTACAACTGGAAAATATTTTTTTTTTCAGCTAGCAGTGAATAGAATCTGAAACTGTTGATTTAGGAGTCAACATCGTTCATTGGGAATTGATTAAAAATACAGAAAATCAAACAACAGTGGCTAAAAATAAAATGGCTCCCCTTGGAACCATTGGAATCAAAGTCACTCTCTCTCTCTCTCTCTCTCTCACTCTCTGTTTGTTTTATTTGCCCATGTGAATGCCTGCAAAATTGGGTCATGCTGTATTTTGATTTTTTTATATGGCTTTTTTTAATTAGCATGCTAGCATAAGCCCATGCCATACTCATTGCATTGTATGAAAGGCAAAGCTGTGCGATGGTGCCAGAAGGTAGCTCTGGATATGGCAGGGGTCCACCACCCCACTCTTCAATTGAACCGCACGGCACAATAGAGCCCTTGAGCTTATCAAGAGAGCCTTATTGTTCGACAGGACTTAAACACCCATAATTGGACTGCTATCAGTAAAGCAAATCAATTATACACACCACATTGTTAATTATGCCACTCTTGGAGAGAGTGTGTGTGTGTGTGTGTGTGTGTGCATCTTAAAGTGAAACAGCATTGGAGTCCGTAGTGTGTTACAGTTCCTCTTCCCTTGCATTGAGACCAGTTGATTGATTTTTCACTGATATTGTAATGCAGCAATGATCAGGAATATTCTATGACCATATAAAGCTGTAGGGGACACAGGTTGAATAGCAGTGTAGTACATGTATGTAAATCACCCGTAATACTGTGTCAGACTGTTCTGCCATTTTCTTTCTGACAGTTGAACGGTACTGGTGTTACAATCTAATAACATCCTTACTGGCTGTCATACCGATAGGTGGCGCAACATCCCATGTGTCACATGCCACTCAGTTGTCACCTTATGAGTGTTGTCACTGCAGTATTAGCTAATAATTATAGTATGTTATCCCCTGCCCCCCCCTCCCAACACACACACACACAAACACACACAGACACACACACACTCACTCATTCACACTCATACATGCATACACACATGTATACACACATAAACATGCTCATATGTGCCCCACTGTCTTTGGAAGTTGTCTTTCGTGCCCCATAACTGTGTTCAGTGTTCTTATTGCATGCTACACTGAAAGCCTGCTTGTGCGCCATCTTCCAAGCTGGGGTCTACGTCTGGGATTCATTTCATGAATGTGTTGCTGCTGAACAACTGTTATTGTGAAGTGACAGGCAGACTGTGATTTTGAAAACTCAAACACAGTCTGAAAACATAGTCCAGGACACACAGTTCCGTTCCTTTACGCTCTCTGTGCTTCGAGCTGAAAGTCAACGGGAGAGGGAAGTGAAGAGAGTGAGTTGTGGATTCTGCGTCACCTGACTGATTTAGTCACCTGACGGAGCCGTAAGAAGGCTTCTAAGCGCTTTCATCCGCTCCGCTCTGGAGATGATGTACTCAGGTCATTTGCCACCAGTGTAGCCCCATTAGAGCTCTGAAGACACTGAGCAATTTGATTTGGCGGCACATGATCATCTGGATGTCACTGATAAAGACCTTTCTGTCAGGCGTCTCTCCCACATCCACATGGCCATGATAAAAACAGCCCCGCAACAACTGCAAGAGTCATTTGATTATATTTCATTTGTACATTTAATTCAGTCAGTCACAGGGCGTGCTGGTGTCCCTCTGCCTGGGCTATCTATCAGCATGTCTGAAAGGAAATGACTCTGTATCTCTCCTTTGTTTTGTGTAATTGAGGTCATTTAGGAACGCATGTGGTCTGTCATTCGGTGTCTTTCATCTCTCTTTCTCTCTCTCTCTCTCTCTCTCTCTGTTTGTCTAGTCTGTCAGTCTCTCTCTCTCCCTTGCTGTCTCTCATTCATTCCTTTCTCTCTCTTTCTCCCTCTGTCTATTTTTCTCTGTCCCCCCATTTACCTGTCTGTTTCTATCTCTCCCTTATCTCTTTCTCTCCTTCTCTCCATCACTCTCTCTCTCTATCTCTCTCTCCCTCTCCCTTCCTCTATGCCTCTCTTTCTCTGTTTCCCTTCTCTCTTCTTCCTCCTCTCTTCCAGTGATGTGGAGGTTTGCCCCTAATGTCAGTGGAATGGCTGCCGTGTCTTGCACTGATTCGGCTCAAATGAACTCCCATCTCTGCTCATTACTCCTGATTATGTGTCTCTGGTATTCACCCAGCCAGACGTGTGCTGTATGTACTGGGGGCTCTGTGGGAGACAGGCTGGACATACTATAGTTGAGGGCATATTGACATGCACAGTAGATTTATTTGACCGGTTGTGTTTGCATTGTGTTTGCTTCCTGTCAAGCCTCTACCCTATCTAAAGTAGCTCCTTACTCAACCTTGTTCAGCTATAAGGATCCCACACTGAACATTTTGTGTACTCTATTATATTCAATTTGAGATCAGCTTTGTGGAGAGTGGGTCTTATATAGTTGTTACTGTCCTTGTCGCCACACCCTGTTGTATCAATGCTGTCCATTCTGGTACTGTCACAGCTGGCCTTGTCACTGATAGTTGTGTAGTTTGGAATGTGTGTTTGTAATAAATTTCTGTTTCACGTCACTTGCCTAGGGACTATAGATGAAAATTAGCAATTATACTAATTGCGCCAGAGTTTTTATGCATTATGTGTTTTATACTAGTGATCATTAATATGCATTGTTCTTATCAAATAAACCAATAAGCAAGATAAAATGAAATGAAATAAAATCAGTAAATAAAATACCACTTTAATATGAATCCTATCAGTGAGGTGTGACGATTGTGAGGTGTGGTGATGTGTCTTGACCTGTGACAACTTGCAACTTTACATATTGCACATTTCATTGCACTTTTCATATTACACATTTCACTTTACCTTACCTCACCAGCTACCAAGAAGAGCTAGCTCAGTACTTCCTTCTTGTTGAAAGCCTATATGTTTACCTGTTTGTTTTATGTCTGTTTATTATTGTGTGTGTGTGTGGTTTAGTTAAATTGCACATTTGGTGTCTGGTGAAACACAATTTCAAATCCTCTTTGTAATGCTTAATACATAGTGAATTGACAATAAAGTACACTTTGACTTTGACGAGGTTCATCTAATTTTATTCCTCCCCTTTTTATGTATTTCTCTTAATCTTTGTCCACATCAAACAGCACAATGCTGGCTCCTCACATGTAGAATTTACTAAATACATTTTCAATTTGGAATAAAAATGAGGTATAATTGGCTAATGGCCGTTCAGTTGGCTATTGATTGGGCCTATTTCACAGCAGCTGTTTTTCCAAGAAGTCGTAAGGGTAAGTATGAGTGCTGTTACAGTAATGACATCCAATAAGGACCAATAAGGATCTGATTCTGGATCAGAAACTGATCAGTTGGAGTTACGAATGAATGTCATCATACTGTCCTTGTCGCCACACCCTGTTGTATCAATGCTGTCCATTCTGGTACTGTCACAGCTGGCCTTGTCACTGATAGTTGTGTAGTTTGGAATGTGTGTTTGTAATAAATTTCTGTTTCATGTCACTTGCCTAGGGACTATAGATGAAAATTAGCAATTATACTAATTGCGCCAGAGTTTTTATGCATTATGTGTTTTATACTAGTGATCATTAATATGATCACTAGTATAAGTTGATTGGGCCTATTTCACAGCAGCTGTTTTTCCAAGAAGTCGTAAGGGTAAGTATGAGTGCTGTTACAGTAATGACATCCAATAAGGACCAATAAGGATCTGATTCTGGATCAGAAACTGATCAGTTGGAGTTACGAATGAATGTCATCATAGTTTTCATGGCACACAACAACTGTGTGAAAGAAGGTAAAAAAAATCCCCAGATTTCACAAAAATATTTTAGCACACTGGACAGTACATCAGAGAAAAAGAGGCCCTTTATTCTCTGCTGCAATGGACATATTTCTGTCACTGAAAGTGCCAGCAGGAGTGAAGAAACACCTTTAGAAGTGCGATCATTTGCCATCACCACACTGATGATTTTTATCTAAAGTAAATCTAGGCATTCATCTATGCTATGCACAAACACTTATTGTGTGAAACACGTATTTTGTAAGTATATTTCAAAGGAAGAGTTCTGAAGAGGTAGTTGAAAATGGGCAAGAGATGCTCTCTGTCTTTTAATAGGTGAAAGCAATGTTCAAACTGTGATAATTTGCCCCTGCCTTCTCTTTTAGCTTTGATAGAAAAGAAATAATGTAGTCTCTTCAAAATGTTTTCAAGGTCTCCCGCAATAAGCGTGGAAGAAATGTGAGGGCAGTTACTTGCAAAAGAAAACGGCAATTTACTTGCTAAGAAACTTACACTGTTCAGGTACCCTGCAGGAGCTGAAGATCAAGCTCTCCTTTTTCTAAGAGCACTCCTCACAATGAGTCCTCTGAGCTTGGAAAATATAATGTGTGGCGCTTAATGAAAAGAAAATCGAATTTGTATAGTAGTACACAACAAATGCAAATAAATTGAAAGTAAAGTTCACCGGTATTTAGCAGATGTTTCCATCCAAGGCGACACAGAAATCAAATCCGGGTTGCCTGATTGTCAGTGAGGGACATAACCGCTGGTCCACCAAGCCCGCAATAACATTTCATGTAAGAAAACCTTTGGATTCAATAGTGGTACACAAAAGCATATTGGCAAAGAATCTGTTGGATGGTATGAGGCGCCGATTAAGGAACTAAAGTTTTCTTGGATGTGTCACGAATGCGAGAGCAGACATGTAGAACAAGAGGCAGCTTGAGCTGATGTAACAGACGACCAGAGCCTGTACAATGTTTCCCATCACTGAGAAGCATGCTAGTGGAGCAGCGCTGGGGGCAATAGAGCTCCAATCCCCAGATGTGTTTCTATATCTGGTGGCGCAGACGGAGGTGTGAGCCAGCCCTGCTGCAAATAAATGAAGGTGATTAGGACGTCACTGCAGCAAGACAGCATACACAACTAGGCCAACTGCCAGCACAATGATAGATGGGGAGAGTATGTATCTGATCAGAACAGTCATCGGCAGCATTGTATACTGTATGTACATGTATGTATGTATGTATGTTTGTGTACATGTATATGTATGCTGTATGATCTGTACATTTATATATATGTCTATGTGTGTGTGTGTATATATTTATATATATGTATATGTATATATGTATATATATTTGCGTGTGTATGTGTGTACCAGTATATCTGATTAGTGCAATTTCCAGAGCAGTTACCACAGCTGCTATCACTGAAGTAAAACCAAATGACTTGACTAATGAGGATGGGGTGAAAGTGAATGGCTGCTCGGGAACAGCCTTGTTTTAATTGTTTACTTCCTGCCGAGCTTCTTGGACGCTCCTGCTTGTTGTTGGGCCAGCCCACAACAGATGGGTCCTCCCGCCGAGCTGGGTGCTTCTGAAGGTTTCTTCCTGAAAAAAGGAAGATTTTCCTCACCCCCATGACCGTATGATTGCGTAACGAGTTTTACGGCTTTGGGTTAAGCACTTTGAGATGATTGTTGTAAATGCTGGTATAAAATATGTGTGTAGCACTTAGCGTGGCATAAGTTGGATTAAAAGATCTAAAACCACCTCCATGCACACAAAAAGATTATTTCACTGAAGTTTTAAATGAAATGGAATTGAATACGTTTTCAATTACACTTTAAGTGCTGTATTAGACCAGGGATAGATGCATGCATTTGTTTTCTCGCTCAAAGGAGTGTGTTTGATAGGAACTTTTGTAGGGTGGTCCTACAGCTATCCTGGGCAACACAGCAAGCCTCATTGTGCCTCTTGAGTGGTTCAAACCCACTGTCCTTTTCTCCCTTCAGCTCCACGTGGACTCTTTCCACTGTTTGCCCTGGAGTTTTACCATTTTTTGCTCATCTTTTTATCCTTTTCAATCCACTTTTTTACAAATCCATTCTTCCCCTCTCCTGTCTGAGAGAACACTTAGACCAGGGGAAGAATAAAGAACGCGTTCTGTGATGAATAAGCTCTTAATTTGAACCACATTCCCCCTACCCTCTTTCTCACAATGGTCTTTTTTAAGTAACGAAGTAGAAAGTGCAAGTGTGTGAGTAATCTTTAGTTAAAACGCTGGAGATAGAAACAAGATTTCTTGAGAGGCAGCTTACAGACATCCTGGGCCGATGTTGTGCAGTAGATTGATATGGCAGATTTGTTTCTCACAGCTTGGACAAAAGTACTCATTCACTATGAAAATGTTGTCATAAATAAACACTTCATCCAATCACATTCTATTGTTTTGCAGTCACATTAGAGATCATGGTGTTTTTTTATCCTTTTTTTTATTCTGGCTCATATTAATATTACCAGTGAATGCTGTTCACTTTTGTTCATTTAAGCCTCTGCATACAGACATGATGGGAAAAATAAGAAACATAATTTCACATAAACTTTGACATTCGACCTTTCACCCTGTCTTTCGATGTTCCCCAAGTAAAGCTGATCTCCTTTGGTTTGGCCTTTTTAGCCAGGTTTTTTTGGCCCTGTCTGGGCCTGTTTTGGTACACTTACAGATACTTGGCCTTATTCTCTGTCAAGACACTTATGTTATTGATGGAAGTCAGACCAGTGTGTGGACAGAGCTCGGTTTTCTTGAATTCCCTGAGCAAAAAAGATAGTGGAGTCTAATTTGAATGATTTTGTGCTAGAGGTCTGAATGCTAAAATGTGACATGTCGATGGTATTTGGTATTTGCAATGTACTGCAATGAGAATTACGGGTATATTTTGGTGAGTGTGTTTCACAGAGTAGACTAAAATTTTTGCCCGTCTTTCAAGTTTGAAAAGAGCTAAAGAAAACTTCCCAGGCTTTTGAGTTGTGTTAGAATCGGCCATTCAAGACTCTCTGTGACTGGTCGTTTTCCATGCATGCATATTCCTTACCATTTCATTACCCTTGGATCTTGGATCATGTGTAGCTGCAGATAGTGAAGACCCAGCCTCTCCTGTTGTTTGTGTAGCTATTTCAGAGAGCAGAAGAGCAGCTAAGAGAGAAGCAGTGAAATAAGGGCAAATGTGATCATGAGTGTGTGATGTGAAAGGTCAGGAAATGCGTGTCATACCAAACCTCCTAGCTGTGTGGCTGCAACCCTGGCACCCTCCTCCTCCTCCTCCTCCTCCACAGTCCCATAGCTGTGTTGGTTGGGTTGGGGTGATTTGATCAGTAATACGACATGACAGCACTGACTCTCTCATCCCTCTCCTCTACTCCTTCTTTCTTTTCTTCTTCTTTCTCTTCATTCTCTCATGTGCCAGTAATCAGGCCTGCGGTGAACAAGGGAGGCTCTCCTCTCTCGTTGAAGGAGGAGGGGGCGGAAGAGGTTTGTGTGCAATAAGGACGGAGATTTAATTGGTTCCCATCCACCCACCCACACAGAGTCTCATGTTTTTTTGATTGGCCCTTGGATGTGGTTGTGGGTTGGGTTGGGTTGGGTGCCGCACTCAGACCCCTCCCTGTCAGTCACTTACAAAGTACAGCTCATATGGTAGCCTACTCCTGCTTAAGGCTCCTATCCATCTACATGCTTTCCTGATTTCATCACACCAAGTTTGTTAGCTTTGCTCACTAGCATATTCATGCAACATTAGACATTACTCTTTATATCAACATAGTATTTTAATGTGTTAAAGTGCATATCAATCCATAACCCTGTTGTTTGAGGTCACTGAGTGTAGTTAATGGGAAAAGAGCGTGAAAACTTAGTACATCATAGACCGAAGAGCGAATAATCAGCTGACGCTAACTGAATGTGGCCCAGATACTCATGATCAGTTTTTTTTATTTTTCTTGGTCCTGTTCAGCAGGACTATGGGTTGAGTCAGGGATATGTCAGAATATTCCTTTGATTTTCTTGGCCCTGCTCACCAGAGCTATATGTATTCACATCCTTATATTCCTTTTATTGGCTTGAGTGAACTGTGAGTGTGTGGTAGGTGAAAGATGCCCCCACTGCTGTGATTGGGCCGTAGGCATGAGGCCCAGAGGCTGAGTGCTGGAGGTAGTCACAGCCATTAAAGAATCTATACCAGCCTGACCAATACGAAGTGTTATATTGCTATGATACAGCAGTTTTACTATTGACTTAGTTGATTTTGAAGACACTAGATAGAGCCAGGGCCATGTTTGTTGTAGAGTCAGGATGGAGTTACCGCACAATTAATCTGTCTGGCATTTGAAAGGGAGCGCTTTGCTCTCACAGACTCTCACTGCAGTGTGGCCACATCCTTAGGGTCCATCACTACCTGCCACAGGGCAGATAATATAGAGAAGCTGTGTACGTCTGCGTGTGTCTGTGTGTGTATGCCTGCGTGTGTCTGCGTGTGTCTGTGTGTGTGTGTGTGTGTGTGTGTGTGTGTGTGTGTCTGTGTGTGTGTGTGTGTGTGTGCATTTCATGGCATTCGCTCCCATGACCTTGCACTGTTATTGCCTCTGTCTACTTGTGCTACTGGGGGAGAGTTTGCCAGTGAGAAGTAGAGGACACACAAAAGCTGCATGAAAACTGCAATGGATACAGGCGTTTGTTGGTTTCATACATGAGTCTTCCTTAATTATTTAATCAAATAGTTAATCAACTTACATTTTATTGTTTATTGGAATCTAATGTCAAAAATGAGTGAGGTAATTCTCACTCATGACATTGTTTCTTTTGTTTGCACTGTTTTCTAATTAGTGTCTTCTTCTTGTTTATTAGAATGCATGCAAGTGTTACAAGTAATTAATTTGTATTAAAATGTGGAGAGAATTTTAAACAAGCTGCAGGCAGTGTGTGTCTGTGCTGTTGTGTGATGTTGTTGCTTTGACTTGTGAACAACCAAGAAAAAGGACAGCTTACATCACAGAGCAAAACACTCAGACCCAGTCATGACTCGTGCTTGATGTTTTATACAGCTGACAGAAGGATACATACATATTGACCTGTTGAAAACATACAATATATCTGTTTGCGGTCAAAAAGAAAGGTAGGCATCAGTGTGCATCACGGATAAAACGTTTCAGTGCTCTCATTGATAGAGGTTTTGTGAATTGTATGTGTATTTACAGCCCTTTTTGGTTCTGTCATTTCTTTTACATTTGTTTTGCTTTGAGAAATGGAAACAGATGAATAAAGAAGCTGACACAAAGCATCAAGTTGCAAACACACAGGGGTGTTGACAAACATTGCCTTTTATTGCATTTTCTTTGTACTTTTAGAATGGCACTCATATTTATTGAAAAGAAGGCCATGTATTTTTCTTTTAACCAGGGCACATCCACAGTAGTTTCCATCACCCCATGGCCATGCATGCACCAAGCACACACACACACACACACACACACACACACACACACACACACACACACACACACACACACACACATCCTATTCATTTCTACTGCTTGCCATCTCAGAGCCAGTCTGAGTGCCGGCTGACATTTAGCAGACGTGTCTGTGGACACATTTCAATTCCAAGATGATTTAATTCCCAGGAAGTCCGTTCTGTTGTGCTTCGTGTCTGTGTCAGCCATACAAAAGTATGCAAATCTAGGCGGGTGTTTTTGAGCTGTGGCACCATATGGGAGTGAGTTCTGGCCCCCGCGCTGTTAAATAGGCTGATGCCTTTAGAGTGGGCAGTCTTTGAGTGTTAATAGCTTTAGCGGGTGTCAGCCACAACTTGTCAGTCTAGCCGCAGTGCCAAAGCTGACCCTGCAGAACAGGCCAGAGTGCCAGTAATGACAGGGATGCCCAAAGCTGTCAGAAGGAGAGAACTGATGATTAGGCCTCAGCAAGACTGTTGACTGCCACTTTATCAATCGAGCGCAAGCCCTTACGTAATGATTCCAAGCGTTATCTCCTGGCTGCTATTAGGCAGGCATTATTCCAAGAGATTTGTGTTTTGAGTTACATAATAGCGGAATTTCACATAGGCTTGATTTTATGTAAGTGGATGGTCATCGGTCTTCTAATTCTCCTTTAAAATGGTGAAGGGGCTTTTGCTGAGCTCGTGTGATGTAACAGCATGCACACCGGTGCGGCTTCTGATGTTTTTCTCCTCCTGTTTCCTCATGTTTGTGTTGTTTTCCCAAGGTTATACTGTGTCACACCTGATGGGAAAGTATAAAACTTTGCTGGAGAGAAATTGGCACTGAAAAAGACATTGGCGCAGGGGGGAAGTTTGTGTGGGTAGCAAGGATAAATTTTGCTGTATACTATGGATTTATGCCATATGGCTAACGTGTGAAGAAGCTAGATTAAGTGAGTGATGGACTCCGCCATCTGTTGGGCTGTTAGAAATATATTTGTAGTTCGCCCTAAAAATCCACTGAATTGAACAGAACAGGCACGTTTAGCTGCACAGGAGGCAAAGCTGACAAACAAAGTGATCTCGTTTTTATTATTTATATTTTTATTTATAACAGAGCCTGCATGACTGTTTTCTGCATGAACTAGGATGTTTTTCAAGTCATCAATCAAAGCTAACTGTTATCATCTATCAAAGCTGTAGCCAGTCACTGCCCTCTTAAGAATGCTCTTGTGTCTTCAGTCATGCTAGACATTATGAGAAAAGAAACACGGTGATTAGTGAAGATATCCTGGAGCAGTCCATTATAGACTTGCAAACACATACACAAACGTGCATGCATGCACACACAAACGCTCACACACACACGCACACACACATACACACACACACACACAACATACCCACACAAGCTTGCACACACACACACACACACATTCATGCACACACACACACACATTCATGCACACACGCACACACATGCACACTCATGCACACACACACACATACACACACACATACATACATGGATTCATAAGCCTGCGCTACAAACCACTCTCTGCTTCTCCATCTGGCTTATTGTATTCTGTTTGGGAGCATTTCTGTCCATCAGACCATGCATGTACTGGGCCTGAGCACCAGACCTAGTTCTTATGTAATGACAAGTGACAGGAGGATGACCCTGCAGCAAGCCTGATGGCAAGGTTATGCAACACCATGGGCCCATTGATTCATGTATTATAATACCATTTCTGCTTCGTTTCCTTGCAAACTTGACCTTCTTTATGGAGCCGTGTGTTTTGTATGGAGACGTTGTTTGAGGAGTCGTGTGTCTGTGTGAGCTGAATGTTTACATATAAACATGGTGTGTGTGTGTGAATTTGTGCTTTTTTAATGTTTATGTGTAAACAATGTGTGTGTGTGCATGCCTGTGCGTGATACCTGCATATGTCTGTTTCTATGTGTGAATGTGTACTGTATGTGTTCTGATGTTTCTCTGTGAGTGTAGCGACGACGGACAGAGGCTGCGAGTGTGAGAACATGTCAGCTTTTCTACAAGGGTTGGCTGAGCTTATCAGGCAAGATGCAATGGCTTGCCATACAAAGCCATACCAAAACCTTAAGGACCTAAAGGGACCTTAACAGGATTGTGATTGGACTCCGTGTTGTTGAAATTCATCACTCAGTCCTGGCCCTGTGAACGGAAAACAAACATAATGGCACTGAAGAAGCTATGTTGCTATATTCAGAGCTTGCAGTCCATGGGTAAAACCTCTGTGAATGTGCAGTCTAGGTGCACCAGTGCACGGCTTGTCTGTTCCCCTCTTTGTCAAAGTCTGTTTTGGCCAATGCCTGCTGTTTGCCCACTGCCCTGTCAGAAGACTGGAGCTCACTAAGGATTGGACTAGAGTCTCATACGGAGGCAAGAGATTCCAATCCAACAGTTTGTAGCCGTCTGCCGGTTTTTATAACAAATATGCCGTCTAGAACATACAACATTTGTCTTGGCTGTCAATTTTTGGACTTGGCCTTGAGATGAAGAAAGATGCTGTGAAGTATTCTCACAAACAAACAAGCTGTTAACTAGCAATGCTTACAACAGTGCTAACAACAATTGTCATGGGTGTTTATGACTTGTGTTTTTTTTACCCAAGCATTAGACTACAGAAGCAGTCAATAGCAGTCAATTTACTGTGATAACTGCAGAATCTATCAGACTGCTGCAGTAGAGCTGTACCATGCATTATCCAAATGGAGTTCTCCCTTGCCGCATTTTTTTTCCTTGCTCTCTTGAAGTTGTCCCATTAGTTTTTGGAAGGCTCTCTTCTGCATGGGAGGGGAGGAGAGGAGGAAGTTCAGGTTTTTCAAAATGTGGGCTGTGAAAGAACGAAAGAAAGACTGAGAAAAGCACGCCATGAAGGGCTCTCAAGCATCTTTTGAGTCCAATGCAGTGAGGGGAGGCCTGGGAAAGTCAGTGGCTTAATCAGAAGGGATTAGTCAAGACTTACATAATCTTTCATTGTCTTGAAGGATACCATGTGAAAAGATCAAGTATGAGGCTGTCGGGGATTTTCTGTCTCCTTTTCTGTTGAAGTTGAATCTCTTACATGCCCACAATATGTTCGTGATTTCATCATTATATTGGTGTTTCAGATATGATTTTGTGTACCATTACAAAATGTAGGTTATTGTAATAGAAATATTGTGTTAATATTGATGCCTGAAAGACTGAGTCTGATAACTCGCATAATTTGCAATCATTAGAGTTTTATTATCTTTATTTGCGATTTACAGTTTATATTGTTATCATTATTGATGATGAGCCATAAATATGACGGTGATGATGAAAATGATGTGATGATGATGATGATGATGGTGATGGTGAAGGTGCTAATTAGAATGCCATTGTCACCAGTTTACCTCAGAGTGCACCAAGGAGTGAATAGAAAAATTAAAACAGTGTTAAGTGTTGGGTCCCTCTAATTAGCATATTATTAAGAATGAAACAGTGATGATTATGCGATTTGTTTTGCTTTTCTCCTTTTGCCCTCTCTGGCAGCAGCACTCAGCGTGAACTGATTCCTTCTCCTCCTCACACATGGCCATACATAATTCAGCTGCGCATGCTGACTAGTGCCCAACTGCTCCAGGGCTATGGGCCACTGTAGTGGGCACTCAGTGCCTGACTGACCAGCAGACTGATTCAGGCATCAAACCAATTGAACGTAATGCAGGCTCCTGACATGTGCCTTTGGCATGACCTACTATGCAAATGATGCAGGATTTGTAGCAACTTTCCCAGAAACAGAGGCTTCCCTTCAAGGTCTATTTTGAGCAATGTAGAGTGGATGATGCCACATGTGTATATGATTGTGTGTATGTTGTTGTTTGTGTTTATGTTTACTGTATATTTCTTTTTGTTTATATTTACTAAAAACATTTTTGACAGTGTACCCAGGGAATAAAGCGCTGGTGGAGATATTAGCTGAAAGATTTAGACATCGCTTAGAATCACTGACTCTCCCTTTAATTCATTATTCCCGTTTTCAATGGAGAGGTCTATCTAAAGTTGCATTTTATAATTACTGTTAGAGTTAAACGCATCATCTAGAATAGATCACCCCTCATGAACCATGGTTCTGCTCTAGATGTCCTCCCATTCCAAGGGATTTTTTCCATGGCTCTGTTGCCTCTGTTGCTTGCTCTGGGGGATGAATTCGAAGATCAAATCCAAGCAAGGTAATGTAAAGTGCCTTGGGACATCTTGATGTATGATGGCGTTACACAAATATTGTTGAATTAAAACTTGTACATGAGGCAAGTGCAAGGACTACAGAAATATATGTAAACATGATTAAAGTGATCAAGGAATTTCATTTGAAGTGCATAATTATGTAAAAAGGTAAAACAAATACTTTAAGCCTTTTCTGTTTGTTTTTGAGGGAACTAACAACACTGAAACTGACCTGAAATACAATCAAAATAGTAAACAAATACAAATGTTTGTGACTGTTTTTAAACAGTGTTTAGTTTGTGTTTGAGCTTACCAGAAGTTTTTGAAAACACACAGTAAGGTGAGGTGATTATACTCAGTGAACATACATCGACTAGGCTTAGTATTAAACCTAAAAGGTTTACACAGAAGAAGCGCTCGATTTTAGAACTTCAAAAAATACATATTTGCCTTGTACAAGCGCCTCCGTTCCCTGAATTTGAACGCCCCTCTGGTCTCATAACTGGGAGTCAGATCAGGGCTGTATCAGTTCTGACTCAGCCTCTGTCTTTATAAACTTTCTCTTTTGCAGGTATGCCTTTCATCATGATAGCCTAGTTCTGAGGGGTAATCTTAGATCAAAGACGGTTTTACAGCATTGATGTGTTTCTCCTCTTGGTGTGTCAAGCGCAGTGTACATATTAGCCTCCCCCTTGCTTTTCTTAGCTTTAATGACTCTTCCCTGCTGCTGTGCGCACGGTCTCACCGGGGCTATGTGTAGTGTACATCATGGACGTGGAGAAGAAAGGGAAATCACCAGGGAACTGGGCTTAAATGGGGGCGTGGGCGATTAGATGGTTAGCTGACTTTTATTTTTATTTAATTTTTTTTTAAAGTACTAATTCAACAAGTATTTTGAATGGCAGGTGTGTGTGTATGTGTGCGTGTGCTTGTGCGTGTTTGTGTGTGTTTGTGTGTGTAAGAGAGCAGGGTGTCTCCAAATGTGTGTCTCCACTATCTCTACACTATCTAGCCCATATTGATACAGCGGAATCCACATATCCAAAGAGGATCTGTTCTTAACCAGTGGATTGTTTACTTAAAGTTGACTGGTATTTATCAGACGTTTTTACTCAAAGTGACACAGACTTGCAACATGGAGTTCAGGAATCATTGTCAGTCAGGGATGTTATCACTGCTCCACCAGTTTCATGAAAATGAACTGAAATGGAGTAGTTTCCTTGCTGTTAGCGTTAGCTGCCATTTATTATTTATTGTGATGATGTTTTACCGCATTATGGTAAATTATGCACTGTTGTCTCAATACAGGTCTTTTACCCAGGACAACAATTATGAAGTTGGGCTGTACAGTTGTAAAATACCTTTACAGCTACAAGTAGTGTACTGCAGTGTGTTTATGTACAGCACGAAAGCACCATGCTTTTACTTGTGTATGTCAAACGTTGTCGTAGGTCCGTTGAGCTGTATTGGATGGGTTCTGACCAGGGTTTCATTGACTGCTCAGTCTGAGCGCTGGCGTGCTTGAAAGGGGGGATTAAGTGTGCGGGGCTCCCTGCATCAGCGTGTCTGTGGTCTCCAGGAACCCCTGCTGTGCCGGGACAGCAGAGCCGAAGGATTGCAGGTAGGTGTGTGAAGAGATCCTGCCGGGAGATTTAGTCGATAACTGCCAGTGTGCTTTGATGGGGGGCGGTTGGTGTGTGTGTGTGTGTGTATGTGTGTTGGGTGAAAGAGAGCGAAGAGTAGAGGGGGGGAAATTAAGGATAGAGACATACAGGGAGAAAATGAGGATTGGGGAGGAGAGACAGGCCCTTAGAACACACAGTGCAGTAGTGCAGTTTCAATGAAGAGACGTATTTGGTTTAGAGTTTAGGTTAAAAATAGTACATTCATTTTGAGTTAAAGATGATATCTCCTGTATGCTTGTGCCAAACAGTGAGGAATCTTTCACTTTAGTTCATACCTGGCAGTGAAGAATTTTCCACAAGAATTTAACAGTTTAGAATACTGTCATTGGCAGCGTTGTCGTATCTGTCTTCAACATTTCAATAGAGCTTACATTCCCCTTCTCTCTCAGCTGGAGGAAATAGATGAAATATGCCTCGTTAGCTTGGCTGTACATGAACAGCCAGGTGTAATGGTGTCTGAATGTGTGATCTTAATATGACACCATCATGTGGCTGATGGAGCGAGAGAGAGAGGTTACAGTCTGAGAGTTGATTGAAATTCTGCCTTAGAGAAATTAAGTGCAACTCGGCAGTGCAACTTTGTTTTTATATATATAGGGAAAAAAAAGAACATTGTGAGCGGCCTAAGGAGCCACTTCAAGACCCAGAGTGCCGGTCAAGCTTGACTTCTTTGACAATAACATTTTAAAGCTTTCAAGCGAGCGCAGCTTTAAATTAGTAAAGAGCAAGGAGTGGCTTTCCCAGGAGACTCGCTCTTCATTTGCCCAGAATGCACTTGCAGATGGCAGCTGACTCTGGCAGCGATCTGGGGCATATGCGGCCCACACCTGGGCCAGAGGTGAGATGGTTGGGGTGAAAATGGGGGCGGAAGGGGGGTGGGGGGTCAGAGACAGCTGCTGTTTTGGCAGAGAGTTGAGTGGGTCAGAGAAGAGCATGCTTGCTCTATAGGAGGGTAGCTGCAGGGGTTTGTGTAGAATAGAGAGAAGGTTAACAAGCCTGAACCAGAGAGAAGCAGAAGCAGGCCATGTCAGGACAGAAGCTTAAATGTCGGGCCGAGATAGACTTCAGCTCTGTCACGGACCATTTGTGGTTCAGAGGCAGCAAGACTCAGACACAAAAATTGGAATAGAAGAAATGTGTTTTCATTCTGCTTGCTAGTTGATCTTCTTTTATGCCAAGGCTTGGAGTACTTACTGGTGAAATGAGACACACCTACTGCATGTGTCCTCAGTTTGACCACCACATCAAAGCAGATTACCTTAAGATGATTGGCTCCTCATTTGAGCATTCTGCTCAAGGTTTCTGTTGAAACTTCAAGGTTCCTGTCGAGAAGGCGAAGAGTTTGACTTATTTTTAATTGTTGTCCCTTATGTTCTTTCTCTAAGGGGCCTTGGTCTTGAGTTCTACAAAGCATGATGTTCATTAGCAATTACTTTCTTAATTTATACACAGTTGAATTTGAAGTGAAGCTGACCTTGTTTACAATATTAACAAATAGTTTACTCCTTATAAACTTAGAGGAATCCAGCTGCTCTCTCTCTCTTTCTTGTTCTCTCTGTCTCTCTCTAGCTTTCTGCCTTTCCCTTGACTGGCACTCGTGCCATCTGCCAGTGTGCTGATGCCAGCTCAGTGCCAGGGATCCTGTAATGATTGTGGTGATGATTGCTGTCCCTAGCCTGGTGAAGCAGACGGAGAAGCCAGTCTGTCTTTCTGCCACATCAGCACACATTAACCTATCACCTTACATTACCACCCCCTCATAGCCCTCTCTGCTGTTTGTAGTGGCATGGTAGCTGTCTATGTATAGTATAATGTGGTGATTTGCTGTTCCAGACCAGTGTTGCAGATGTATATTATGATATTGTGCCCTACTGAAATAGTGGCATACCAGTGTCTACATTTGTTGTTGTTGTTGTTGTTGTTAATGATGATGATGATGAGCTGCAGGTCTTCAGCACCTCTGCTCTAGCTCTTAATATGATATAACAAAATCCTGACGTCTATTGTTCTTTCTCTCTCTCCTCTGACACACACAAACATGTTCTCTCTCTGTCTCTGTTGCTCTCTCCCTCTCTCTCTCTCTCGCTCTCTCTCACACACCACACACACACACACACACCACACACACACACACACACCACACACACATACATACATACACACATACACTCATATATTCACACAGACAAGGACCTTCTCTCACTCACAGACAAACACACACCAACAACAGATCCAGACCCACATCCATGTGTTTCTGAAACGATCCACTCAGAAATGGCTAAGAGGCAGTGACTGGGAGGAATGGCTGTTGTTTAGGTTTGGGCTGTGTGGCAAGGGCCAGGCTGAGCCCCTTTATGTAACTTGTTTTTGTCTGAGTGGAAGAATGGCTGGCTAGGCAGACAGCCGGCCTGCGGGTGAACAGCACGGATCTCCTTCCGCTTCTGCATTGTCACTCAGTCCTCATGAGCTGGACACACACACACACACACAGACACACACACACACACACACACACACACACACAGACACAGACACAGACACACACACACACACACACACACAAAAAACACAAATGCACTGCAAACACATAGTACTTATACACCTCACTCCCACACACTCAAAGGCAAATATACAGACACACATACGCACAATAAAAATTTTGTGCACACAACTACACAAAATCTCCATGAACTATTGTCGGTAATTGGAGGCAAGTTTGGCCCGACTTGTGCAGACTGTGACTGTCAAATCACCCAAAACAGCCCAGGCCCAAGAAAACAATTTGCACTGTACTCTGGCAGTGATTGCAGTAAAAAGCCCATGGGGATCCATGCGGAACAACAATGCGATTTGCTCTGATTGGCTGATTGGATGCGAGAGGCCATTGCAGCTCTGTCAGGTGTGCCTTTGCACTGTACCTGGGCAGTGAGGGGCTGTGATGTCCTTTGAAATTATATTGAGGACAGACACACTGATGTTATGGAAATTCATAGTCTCCCTCATGCTGCTCTCTCTTTCTCTCTCTCTCTCTCTCTCTCTTTCTCTCTCTCTCTCTCTCGCTTCATTTTTCCTCCTTTTCTGCACCCTTTTGTCCCTTATTCTCCCAATTTGTTTGTCAGTCATGTTCTATAGCACTCTCTCTCTCTCAAACACACACACACTCTCTCTCTTTTTTCTCTGTCTGCTCTCTCTCTTGTAAATGAATCCAGTGTTTGTGTATACACACTTGCCGACCTCTGCTCTGTCCCCATATAGTTGCTGTATAATGGAAGCTAAAGTATTGTGTTAGAGGCTGGGAAAGGAAGAGACAGTCCCAGGTTGTAATAACCTCTCCTGCTTTGTGTCACGGTGAGAGATCAGATGGGGGGGACCAGTGGGGGGCTGGGAGAGGCTGTCTTTCGCTCTCCTTTAAAAGGCACCCAAGCATGAACCAGTAGTAAATTACATATCATCACCACCCTATTCACCTACCTAAATGGGACTGTAATGAACCTCGTTGCCAAAAGACCTTCCTTTTTATTCACTCTCTCCTTTCTCTTTCTCTTTCTCTTTCTCTCTCTCGCTCTCCTTTCTCTTTTTCTTTGTCTCTCTCTCTTTCTGTCTCACTCTCCTTTCTTTACCCTCTTTGTCTCTCTCTCTCTTACTCTCTCTCCCCTTCTTTTCTTTTCCCTCTCCCTCTCTCTGTCACTCTTCTCTCTCTTTCTCTCTGTCTCTCTCTCTCTGTCTGTGTCTCTTTGTTTAGCCCTTAAAGCTCGCAGACAGCCTTAAACACAGGTGTGTTTGAAGAATGGCAGTGCATGCCAGAGACTGATTGCTCAGTGACCTTATGATGGCTACCTTACACTGAGTCCTCAACAGTCCTTGACTGGGGCTGCTGCCCCCTGATTTGAAAGATCATCGCTGCGGGGTCAAGTGAAGCAGGTTGATGACCCTAGTTGAAAGCGGTGTTTAAGTCAATGAGAGACCCTGAAGAGGGTCATGGCTTTGAAGAACGCTCTCTGAACATGACCCCAACATTAGTGTCACAGAAGCAGTGTCACTCGCTTGTTAACACCACTGATGTTGTAATATCAGCTCAGAAGTGTCGGATAGAATATAAAGAGAACCTTTAAGGTATCCTATGCCAGTCAGCGTTATGTTGACTGACAAGGTGATGAACACGGTTCCATTAGACTCATATGTGGGTTAATTTTGGTTTGGTCCTTCAGTAGGGCAATGATGGAATTTTGGAAGTGCAGTAAACTTGCTAATTGACTGTAGGTGGAGCAGAGAGAGCCTTCGTTCCCCATCAAAGTGACTTGAACCGTCAAAGTGACTTATGAAGCTTGAAAAACCCACTTAAACTCTTGCGTAGTTCCTCTTTGATGTAGTCGGTTTAGGTTCCTTGTTCTCTGCTGCAGCATAACAAATGTCGATGTACAGTAGCACTTCAGATGAAAACAGCAGCGTAAGGCTCCTTAGTGTGAAGCTGTGTTAATGTCGTAACAATCACACTTCACTCCTGCCTGAAAGAAGACCTCTGAGGTGAGGGAACTTGTATGTGTGTGTGTATGTATGTGTGTGTGTGTGTGTGGGGGGGGGTGTGTGTGTGTGGGTGTGTTTGTTTTTGTAGATGCAAGATGTATGAGTGGCTCTTGAGGAAGTAAGCTTATAGCTTTCCTGCTGTGCTTGTTTAATAAGTAATTGTGTGTTTTTCTCCTCTGATTTATAGCCTTATGTGTGTGGCAGAATAATACCCATCAGTAGTAATTATTGTTCTTCCTCCTGTGACTCATTTGCAGGCCTTCTAGATGTGAGCCTGAGACTGATTGGGTGGTTCAGTGGCAGGCCAGTTACATTTGAGAGCCGTGGTGGTGCCTCTTTGGAAGGATTAGTATGTTATTAGTATGTTATTAGTACGTTATGGGGGATGGAACTTTGCGGGGATGGAACGTTCCGGGCCAGACAATCCCAGCCGTGTTGGGAAAACTCCTCTTAAAAACTCAGGTCACACACCCGCACGCTTGCACAGCTACACACACTCACACACACACACACACACACACACACACACACACACACACACACATACACACATACACACATATACACAGATTCTGGGAAGGGGTGTATTGCAGGACTTAGTGCTGATTCATGTTGTGGTCCATTGGCAGTCAGCCAGTGGGAGAGGGCTGTTTGGCAGCAGCCCTCTGCTCCAGCATCTCAAACAGGGCCCTCAGTCTGGTCTTGAACAGGAGAGGACGGGGTGGGGGCGGAATGGGGGGGTGGAGCTCAGCAGCTCTCCTCGGCAGCGCGGTGGCACCGCATGCTGCCTCACCCAGCCGCAGTGCTAGACCCAGTGAGTCATCCGACAGCCACATTGTCTTGCATTGCAAACACATTAGAGGACTGCTGTTTGACATTGGGCATCATCAGTGGCTAATGTAGATTGGTGCTTTTGGGTGTGTGTGTGTGTGTGTGTGTCTCTATGTCCCTCTCTGTGTGTGTCTCTCTGTCTCTCTCTTGTTGCTGTTATCCGGCTAATTGCGAGAGTGCTTTCCTGCTGGGCTTGCGTTGGCAAACAGGCTCGGTACAGGAAATGCAAATCCTGTTTTCAAAAATATATTATCTGCGAAAAAGGGATTGTGTGCTTTTTTTTATTGCAATAGAGCTTACAAGTGACATTTACTCCATCAACCTTTAAAATGGATCTGTCAGCTGAGCAGGTGTGGGTGAATTTGTTTGTTTGTGTGTGTGTGTGTGTGTTTGTAACTGGGATATGTTAGTGCTTAGGTGCCTCAGCATCACTGATGTCGACCTTTAGTTGATGCTCAGTGTGTGACCTCTAAGCCTTCTGTGTTTCTACAGGGGATGCATGTGTGTGTATGTGTGTGTGTATGTGTGTGTGTGTGTGTGTGTGTTTGTGTGTGTGTGGGTGGGGGCAGGATATCAGCAAGTCAAAGATGTTGAGGCCACTGCTTCTTCACTCATGCATAAAAGTCTCTCCTGTGTAAAGAGATGGTGGACAGGAAGTCAAAAGGCACACTTATTTAGCCTCTGTGTTTGGCACGTCTACCTGTCAAGCCAATTCAGTCAACAGATTTGGTTTGAGTTTATAAACCACCAAGATCAAGCCTGAGTTTATTCTTCAGCCTCTCGTTCTTCTGATTTCTGAATATGTTCAGACTAGAAGGAAAGAGGGGTATCTGAGTGCAACATTAAAGGTCAGTCTAGTTATTTTTAATGAATTCCCTATGTTATCAGTTTTGGGCAGCCATTTTGTCCTAAAGGGGGTAGCCAACTTGTCTAATACCGATGAAAAATATGTTGCTCCTAACCACAACGATGATACAAAATAAGAAATTTCTGGATTTTTCCCACTAGGCATAGAGGGTTTTAGCACTGCACAGTCCTGGGTGGGGGCAAGGTAGTAAACCACCACAAAATTACATTTACGGCACGACATTCCTGACTGCATTGCCATCAAATACCAATTACCATGTTCTAACAGTGTTCTAACAGTGACAATAAGGCTCTGTGAAGTGTTTGGAAAGTTTTGTGTGGCCTTTAGGTAGATAGTCCACTTTACACTGAAACCCCTGTTCCTTTAAGGTGACAATCAACAATGTGATGGTTTAATTTAATTTTGAAGAAACCCATGTGGATAGGAGGCTGATCTTGGGTGCTGGGAAACACTGCCTCACTTTAGGCATTGCATTGCCAAGATGGCTGCCCAGTGACATGACTTGCCTTGGAGGACTTTGGTGGAGGCTAAATCACTTTGTCACATTAAGAATGCCTACCCTAGAGGGCTCTCCGCAAGCAGACTTGAACAGTGCCGCATTAGAAATGCATTAATTGCTGTGATGTTGAGGACTTAAGGGATGTCGTGCCTCTCCCTCCTCTCCGTCCTTTCCCCACATGCCCTACTCTGTGTCAGTGCGTTGGTTTCTGTGGAAGCACTATATAGTGTGTGTGAGTGTGTGTGTGTGTGTGTATGTATGATTTAGTGTGTGTGTTTTTGTATTGTTGCTGCAGAGATGGACCTTGACATGTCAAATGCTGTCATCACAACCTGGAAAACACTTTATACATGCTGCATGATTTATGAGTCGTGACGCGCTCCTCTGCCCCCCGCCCCCCCCCAACACACACACACACACACACACATACACAAACACCTGCACACACACACACACACACACACACACACACACACACACACCACACACACACACACGCACACACTCCCTCTTCTGGGTTGGACACTTCCCCTTGTATATTTATATCATACATCAGTGCACTTCGGAAAGGCTCGGCTAGAAAAATGAAAAATACAACAGCTTCACCTCCCAGAGCCTCAGACTAAAGGCAGCAGAGCGTCAGTTTTCTGTCCCTGTTCTCTTCTTAAGCAAAGAGACCTGACATTACGGACAGCGTGGGAGCTGTGGCATTGGAGAAGAGACTTCTACTGGAAGAGGTGACTGTCTTTTTGTGTGTGTGTGTGTGTGTGTGTGTGTGTGATAGAGAGAGAGAGAGCGACAGAGAGAGAGAGAGAGAGTAAGTTCTTGCAGCAGTGGTGAGGTGTGGTGACTCTATGTGTCTTTTTTTTTTGGTGGTTCTTTATTTATTTATTTCCCTTTTTTCCCTGGTCCCTCGTGTGCAGTGAGGTGTTTCTGAATGCGGCGTAAAGCCGAAGTGACAGCAGTGGAGAGAGAGAGCCGGGAGAGAGAGCGCGCCCCGCCGAGGCTGTCAGATGGCCGTCGCCCACGCTGGCGCCGCCACGCCAGGTGACAGCCGAGGGACTGCGGAGCCTCAGACCCCCCCGCCACCCACCCTCCTCGTCCTGACAACCTTCTCGCTCGGAGGGCAGGAGGGGGCAGCTCAGCAGGCCATTTTGTAGACTCCTCAGAACTTGAGGAGGTCTTTGCAGGGCCCTTCCTCCAATCCTCACCCACCTTTCACCCCACCCCATCCTGCTGGGTGGGCCGTCTCCCTGGCGTCAGCCCCATACCAGCCCTCACCCGTCCTTTCCTCTCCCCGCTCTCCTTGTCTCACTTACATGGAGATGGGTGGGTGGGTGTTGTCTGTCCAACAGGCCCCTTCACCCATCACCACTGTCACTGACTCCTCCTCCCAGACAAACACCCGTATTGGTGCATCCCAGGTTTAGCTTAGCACTCCCCCCCCCCCCACACACACACACACACACACACACACCTACCCTATTCCTATTGCACCCTATTCCCATTGCATACACACCTCTGTCCACCGTTATAATCACGGCTGCTTCTCTCTGCATACATTATTTAATCATGCATTGACTGTCTCCAGCCCAGAGCAGCAACATGGGTGATTTGTCACCTTTACTTAGACCGCTGCTCTTGTCTGTGTTTTGACTGGCTGCTGTGTCTTTCTCTCTGTATAGGACAGATGCCTTCCAGGGGCCCCATAGCCACCGAAGCCTGCGTTTCTTTTCCCATCATCCTACCCCTATGTATTCATGTGTTGTGTCTGATATGGTGCGGTGGTAAAGTGTTTTGATATTGCGAGATAGACAGTAGATACTTGCACTCTGAGCCCTGAGTCCATCTTGTGTTAAAGTCAAAGAAACTCACTGTAGTTTGATTTTCTTTCATCCATTCAGTTAGAGGTGGTGGATGTACAGCTCAAATTGTGGTTCCCTCATGTGATTGGCATATTTTGATCGGCTACTCTGTGTTTCTCTTTCTGTACGGGACAAATGCCTTTCTGGGGTCCTATAACCACTGCAGTATGTACTACATGGAGCAGACAATAGATACTTACTTTTTGTTCTTTTTTTCTGGGTCCATCTTGTGTTCAGCTGTGGACAGCAGTAAAGTGATGTAATCTGGAGTTCCCGAAGACACTGCTCTGAGGACAGTGTGTTTATGATAAAAGTGTGCAGTAATGAAACGGTTTGAGTCTGAGAAAGGGAAGCTCCTGCGGGGTGTGTTGACGAGGAGAGCAGATGCTGGGTGTTTGTCAGCCGACCTAGTTCCCGCTAATGATCATCGCGAATTAAAATTGTATGACCACCACGTCTGAAATTGGCAGATTAAAAATTTATTCCGTGCCTTGGTGCGGCCAGACGACGACCAGCCGTCACCACCGCTCTCCTCTCTCCCCGCTCTTAATCCACTAATGGACATTTTTTTCTCTCAATTAATCCCTGGAGCTGGAGTCGCTTTGCAGCATTGTCTTATGTCAGTGGTTTTCAGCACAGTACTGCATCTGCAGTTGCAACCTCCCACCCCACAAACAACCCCTTTTCACTTTATTTGGCTTTCACACACACACACACACACACACACACACACACACACACACATACACTCATACACACATAAACACACATACACACACTGTCTCTCCTACTCTCTCTTCGTCTCTTTCTCTCTTTCTTTCTTTCTCTCTCTCTTCCTCTCTTTGTCTCTTTTCACTTAATTTGGCTTTCACACACACACACACACACACACACACACACACACTCTCACACACACATAAACACACATACACACACTCTCTCTTTCTGTCTTTCTCTCTCTCTTCCTCTCTGTTCTGTCTCTTTTCATTCTCTCTCTCTCTCTGATGAAGCAGACACTGGAGAGGCCTTGGGGGAAGTGTGCCTTGGGTTAAGCCCCACCTCACGGCTGGTGGCGTTTTTTTTCTGCCTTTTTATAGCGTGCGAGAAGCCAAGTGTGCCAGACGAGGCAGCCCTGGCATGAACCCCGAGCGAGCGAGCCCGTGTCAGGTGCGTGGCGCTCGAGCGAGAGGAGTCGCTGTAATTATGTGCGTCGCGTGGACAGGTGGTGAGCAAAAACATGGAACTGCTAATTTGTTTTTTCAGTTCCCGCACAGAGCCTACTCACACGAGAACCTGTTAATTAACTCATTCTCACCATTTGTGTGCTTAAAGTTTTCACACCGTCTAGTATTCTATACATTTTATTATTGATCTACTGTGTACGTATGAGTATTAAAGAGACAGTATGAGGAGACAGTATACTTACTTTGGGCACAGTGCGCATCGCAACGGTCACGTATACTTTTTTCTAGTTGCGCGTCCTGTGCCTTACCACAGCAACGTAGTTCAGTTACTGAACCTCAACCTTAACTAACGAGCAAGTTATGCTTCGTTAATGATCGTAATAAACACAAACACTTACCAAAGATTTCTGGGACACATCCAGGTGTACTCCTTAAATGATGAAACATATGAAACAGTTTTACCTGCTCACGGGAGTCAGCGTTCTGTGCTCTCGGTAGTGGAATCTAGGAGGTACACGCAAACTTGCGCATGTTGCAATGATGACGCAGTTCTTGTTGCGCGACAAACATACAAGGAGTCTTAAGGGTAAGGAGGTCTTAAATTGTCTTATTTGAGATAGCTGAAGAAGGACGGATAATTCTGAATAGCATTCACCCTAAACGTGCACAGATACACACACTAAGACACACACACACACACTCAACTACCACCACCACCACCACCACCACCAATGTTTCTCAAAAGCATGTCCTTCTTTTGGAAAACCATGCCCTCTATATCACCCTGTTTAAATGCCAATTTATCACAAGCAGTAAAAGAAAGCGTGTGCCATTAACTCCAACTGGAGTAGACTGTGTGTATGTGTGTGCGCGCGCGCGTGTGTGTGTGTACATGTGTGCGTCTCTTCTATTAACTCCAACTGGTGTGGACTGTGTGTGTGTATGTGTGTGTGTGTGTGTGTGTGTGCGTGCGTACATGTGCCACTATGCCATTAACTCCAGCTGGCCTTGTCTGGGTGCGTTTAGTGCTCTGCTGCTCTCATGAATGCTGACATGCCGCTGTACACAGCGAATGTCATCTCCTTATTGTGCGAGGTGCCCTTTATTGCAATGACACGGCAATGCTCAACTAAGCGCCTGTGGTGCGTCAAGGGGCCTCAGAGAGGAGAAGAGAGGGTGTGTGTGTGTTTTTTGTGAGTGTGTGTTTGCATCTGTGCGTGCGTGTGTGTGTGTGGGTGCGTGTGTATTTTGTGAGTGTGTGTTTGCATCTGCGTGTGTGTGTGTTTTTTGTGAGTGTGGGTTTGCATCTGTGCGTGTGTATGTGCGTGTGTGTGTGTGTCTGTGCTTGTATAATGGGTGTGTCATGGTGGAATCAGCATTTCTTGTGAAGGGGTCCTTTTCCACGTCCTCCTCTTCCTCCTCCTGCCCTCCCTTCTCTGCGGGCGTCTCCAAGGTCGGGGGCACTACTGGTCAGGAATAACAATGGGCCTGCTCTGGGGCCTGGAGGAGCTGTGAGGGATGCTATATCGTTGACCTTGCTGCAGGAACTCTCAGGTGTTTCATATCCCATTGATTTTCTGTCGTCTCTGCACACACACTCTAAACCCCAACACCCCCCTACAGACACACACACACACACACACACACACACACACACACACACTCCTCTGCCTTCACAATCATTTTCATCTGGGCTTTGGTCAACATTAGAGTCTCATTTCTATTAGCCTTTCACAGGAAAGAGAGGTGGAAATGAAGACAGAGTTGAGTGAAGCAGTGCAGTAGATGTGGCGAAGCGGACATTATGGGATAGGCAATCTGGAGTCGAGAACAGGTGACGGTACAAACGAAGGCCTTGTATCCATACTTCACTGAAGTCAAAGGTCACTATCCTCTCCATCTCCGTTTGGACGCATCCCATACATCTGATGGTACAAGGTCAAGAGGGTTGATTTAGTACAGGTAGACAATTACAAATAGTATATCTGTGTTGTACTATAGTTCACTTTGTTCCATAAAATAAAACTGTCTTCCAAACAGATAAATGACCAAAATACCGAGCTGACTGCCTAACATGACAAGAATCTCAGTATATTAATATATCAGTATATATGCTGTACAAACGTGCATACAGTACATATAAATGCATACATACATTATGTTTGCAGTGGTATACATACAAACATACCTTTCATGTTTGATACTATGACTGTGGGGCAGATGGTGGGTATTTGTACTGAAGCGATTATGAGGGCCCTTTGCCCTTAAGTGTAGCCTGGTGGCAGGAAGCTTATTTTTCCCGTTTAAAAAGGTCACAGAGGTCGTGACCCCATGGACCAGTGCAGCTGTAGCTCCATCTGGGTTGAGGCCCTTGTAAGCCCAAACCTGCTGTCTGTTTTCTGTGTGTGTGTGTGTGTGTGTGTGTGTGTGTGTGTGTGTGTGTGAGAGAGAGAGAGAAAGAGCAGCTCCCATTAGAGTAGCATGTGGCATGGTGACCACTTACTTTAACCCTGTCTGTCACTTCCAGGGAAGGGGAACTGTAAGATGGACCTCATAGTTTGGAGAGGGTTTTGGATGTCAGTGAACCACTGTGTGTGTGTGTGCGTGTGTATGTGTGTGTGTGTGTGTGTGTGTGTGTGTGTAGTGATACTGATGATGGCTTTCCTATTGCACTTCATTCATTTCTTTGGGAATGTGCTGGAGTTGGGTATTATAATAAGCAGTTGTGGGGTCATGAGCATGACTGATTGAGATGTAAAACCCCATGGCAAATCACAATTGTCACTCATCTAAAGCCCATAAAAGCACTTAGAGTTCACCCCACAACATGAGCATGTTTTTCAGTGTGAACTAATTGCTTTTCACCGCCGTTTATCTCAATGAAAGTTTCTCTGCTAGCGATTAGCCTTAAACAGTGTCAGAGCAATTTAAAACAAATCAAACAGAAGTACAAACACTATCAGCTAAAGCGTAAAAAGTCAGGTTTAGAAACAGTCTATCTGCTCTCTACAGACCTTCTCTGTTTACATCATTGCACTCAGGCAGCAATCATGCCATCTATTAAACATTCAAAACTTTCACGCTTATTTGTGACTGGGCCCGTCATAGTCATAATTTAGCACCTGAATCAGCCTAAATGGACCTGAGTGTTCCTAGCAAGTAGACTAATTGCGAGAACAGACAAACTTAGATATTATGATAATTTGCTTTCTGGTTGTGTGTGTGTGCGTGTGTGTGTGTGTTTCTATGTGTATGTATATGTGTCTTTGATATTTGTGTGAATATGTGTATGTAGGTATGTGTGTGTCTGTGTATGAGTATGTGTGTGTGTGTGTGTGTGTTTTAGAGTGTGTGTGTGTGTGTGTTAAAGAGAACCCTTGTGTGTTTAAATATGCTGATTTCTGTGTGTTAGTGATGTTTGTGTGTTGGAATTTGCGTGTGTGTGTATGTGTGTGTTATGTAAGAGTCCTCATTAGTGCTGTTTGCTCCTCACAAGCACCACGCCTTTTCGTCTTTCCAGAAATACCAAAGGGTACTTTTTATTATTTATTTATTTATTTAGATTCATTTATTTTTGCCTGATTTGATATCAGAGGAGTAGTTTCTTTTTTGTGATAAACATTTTTATTGAGGCAAAGGTGCTATTTCACACACACACACACACACACACACACACACCAAACACACACACACATCACACATCACAAACCCCACTGTTGCAGTGAATACACATTTGACAAGAAGCGAGGGAGGAAAAGAGTGGGGAGAATAAATGGGGGGTGGGGGAGGTTATGGTTGCATGTGTGGCCAGTTGAGAGGTTGAAGTGTGATGTTATGTTATGCTCCTTCATATCCATAGTAAAGCTGCACTGAACACACAGGGCTATGGTGGAGAGAGTCCCTCTGTCAGAGGGAGTGGATCATTTCAACGAGGTGAACAAAAAAAAGGAAAACTCAACTTCCCACTGTGCTTTAATTGTTTTATATTGTATGCAAATGTGAGGAATTTACATTGTGAAGCTGACAGACTTCTCAAAGTTGCTTCCCAAGCAAGCTTTTTAAAGTGTCAGTTCTTCAATGCTCAGAAACAGACTAAAACTTGAAAAAAAATATTTACAAAAAGTACAGAATTGTTCAGTTTCAGCTTTTATCCTTGTAACGCTCTATAGAGTCTCTGCTATTCACGTTCTGTTCAACCTCTTCTGTTATGAGCAAACTGCATACGTGTGTGCGAGCACATCTGACTACCATAACACCCCCCCAACACACACACACACACACACCCACACACACACACACACACACACACAAACACACACACACACACTCAGAGATTCCCTGAAGGGCTGTGCGTTTTCAGTATTAAATTTAGGACTGCAAATTGACATCAGTTACAGAGTAATGAGTTTTTCTATCCTCACATGTCATTCTAGAGTTATGCTAATGAACAAAGCTCTGACAGAACTCAGTATAGTGACTGCTGATGTCTTAGAGATTCGTTAAACACCTTGCTGAGGTTGAGATACAGAGATACATGCAGAAATTTTGTAATGGAGGATTTCTCACTGTAGATTAGTGCTATCTGGATTAAAAAAAATACCTTGCCATAACCCAATTTAATATTGGCTTCCATATCCAGAGAGTTTTTGATGTATCTGTAAGTTGATCCTGCAAGTCCTCTTATGTTGTTTTGATATCTGTCTCCAAAAGCTGTCAAACAGGCATCAAGTTGATAAGCAGGTAAAAAGTAGTCTTACAATGTTGCCTGTGTTGTTCAAGATTGAAATAATTTTTGTGAAGTGTTTTGTGGGTAATTTTGGTTAAGAATCTTTGCTAATCCCTCACTCGCTCATTCTCTCACTCTCTCATTCTCTCACTCACTCATTCATTGCTTTACTCACCTTGCTCACTCACTCACTCAGTCACTCATTTACTCCCCCTTTCTCTTTCACACACACACACACGCACACGCACACACACTCACAGATATTCTCTCTTTCACTCACTAACTCACTGTGATGTCTATCGCCTCATCACAGAAGAGAGACGGATACCCCCCTCCTTTCCTCTCTCCTTCCTTTCTTCCCTCCCTCTCTCCTTCTTTCTCTCCCTGCCTGAGCGACTCTGCAGGGAATTCATGCACTGTTAGCCACTCCTGGTTCACTGATGCTGACCCACAGAGGGGAAGCTGTGGCCTAACAAATGGGTTCCTCACCCTCGACTGACCCCAGAACAGTCCCCCAACTCTAATGTAAAAGAGATTATTTAAGTCAGGGCCCATTATATAAAGTACAGTAGATGATAGTTCTTTACAAATTTACAGATCAAAATTGAGAGATAGAGAGAAAGAGAGCATTAATAACATATATTGTATCAATGTACTGTATTGCAGGACATTCCTGTATGTGTGTGCAAGTGGGTGAGATTCTGAATGTGTATGTTTGTGTTTATCTTCCTGGACATTTCTGTTTGTGTGTGCAAGTGGGTGAGATTCTGAATGTGTATGTTTGTGTTTATCTTCCTGGACATTTCTGTTTGTGTGTGCAAGTGGGTGAGATTCTGAATGTGTATGTTTGTGTTTATCTTCCTGGACATTTCTGTATGTTTGTGCAAGTGGGTGAGATTCTGAATGTGTATGTTTGTGTTTATCTTCCCTTGTTTACCGTGTGTAGTGTAGCCTGTACAGTTTGCACACTACCCTTCAGAGCTGATGAGATTTGCTTTCTATTGGTGCCGTTGCTGGTGTCCTTGCTCAACATAAATAAGTCTCAGAGCCTCTGAGCTTCTTTACCAGCAAGTGTGCATTCTGTGTTCTCAGAGCAATCCCCAAACTCCTGTCCTGTGCACTCTGTGCAAATGAACATTCATAAGCCCTCTGGCTTCATCAGTTTCGGTGGCGTACAGTAGTTTCAAACTAAATATTCATTGATCGTTAAACAAAAGAAATGTGAGGCATCACAAACTCCAAACACACACACACAAAACACACACACACACACACAGACACAGACACACACACACACACATGCATGTACACACACACAGGTACACAGACACACACACACACTTCCCTATCATCAGCAACAACATCCCTCTACACCCACACACACACACACACACACACACACATACATGCACACACATACACTGGCCTCCTCTACTGCAGGAACAGACAAAAGCAATTACCAGGCAGACAGCTCCTAAGCCACTGCACACTCCCAGAATGCTAAAAATGGAACAATTACTGCCTCTTCTCTTTTTACCTCTCTCTCTCTCTCTTTCCCCTTCTTTTTGTCTCCTCTTTGTCTTTCTGTTTCTCGCATCCTTCTCTCCACTGCCCTTTCTTTCTGTTGTTGTCCCCAGTATTGTTTTTTTGTTTGTTTTTTTTCATCTCTCAGAAGACTGTCTGTCTTCTCTCTCTCTCTCTCTCTGCTTTGTCAGGTCCTCTCTTCTACTTATTTCAGCTTTCTTTTTCTCTCTCTTTTTTATCTGTCTCTCTTGCATGCATTTTGAACTGTTTACATTCACACATCATTTGCTGTCATGAACTGCAGGTTGAAAATTCTTTTTGGGATAAAATGGGAAAAAAAAATACCATACTAAAGAATTAAACTAAAGACTTAAGACTAAAGTCTCATGAAGGGATCAAAAACTAAACTTTACAGCTTTTTCTCAAACCTCTCTTCTGGTTTTAGGAATTATTTATCCGTTCAGTTTCCACTGAATCATGGGAGATTTTGTTCACTACAAACAGACTTTGTGGGTTTTTTTTTTCAACATTTTAGGGGTGCTGCCTTGCTCTCTGTGGTCCTGACAACAACTGAGGAAAAAAAAAAAAAGAAAAAGAGAAAACAGCTTTTAAAATTTGTTAGCCTAACATTTTCTTTCTCTTAATTGTCTCCAGAGTTTTGAATTTTGAATGTGTGTAAACACCCCTGTGGTGCCTGCAGTGATTGCGCAGGAATGGACATGGTCATGTTGTTGCTTTGGACTTCAGCGTTGCTGTGATTCGGAGAATGACTGGTGCGCCTCCGATGATGTGGTGGTGGTGGTGGAGGAGGAGGCGAGGCTGGCACTGGGGAGATGCAGGGGAGAGTAGAGTTGGAGTTGGAGGTGGAGGTGGGCATGAGGGTGGGGGTTGTAGGGCGCTGTGCCCGTGTCCGTCTGGGAGATTTACTCTTTTATTTATGCATCTGAACAGCTCCTGCCGTCGCCACCACTACCAATCATTTTTCATTCTTCGTGCGTCCGTCTGGGACGTGCGCGGGTGATTACAATGCCCATCGGCATGAGAGATGAGTAATCAATAACCCTGAGGTGTAGAAATGCGTTCCAACACAGACACACACACACACACACACACACACACACTCTCTCTCTCTTTCTCTCTCTCACTTTCACACGCACACAAATGTTCAAACACACAATCACACACACACACAGATATACACAAACACAGACATGCACACACACACACACACACACACACATGCACACACACATACACACACTCTTTCTCTGTCACACACACACACACTTTCACACACACACAAATGTTCAAACACACAAACACACACACACACAGATATACACAAACACAGACATACATAGAAACACATACACACACACACACACACACACATGCACACACACATGCTTCAGCTTGCCATTTGTAAGCATGTTCTCTTGGGCCTGCCGCCAGGTTTGAGCTGATGGAGCTGTCGTAGACTTCAGCCTTTTAGAGCGCCGAGCCCCTCGCTGCTGATCCCGGCTGATTGATTGTCTTGATGAATCAGGAGTGTGTTGGCCACGCTCGGCTTCTGTTTGGGCTTATTGCACTGCCTCTACAGCTGTTGGAGAAATGACTGCTCTACACCCCTACAGCTTTTCTAACACATCACTCACACACCTTCCTCAATGGAATGCCTTAACCTCCAGGCTGCCATTTTACATCCATAGAGCCCCTGTGGATTGAGCAGATTATAGGTATGTGTGTGCCTTTAGAATACTCAGTGTCCAACAGGCATATGACTGTAGCTGTAATTATGGTTTCCCAGTCATTATTATGTGTCTTTATACTACTGGACAATTAGACATCCGTCATTTTACAGTTCAGCTCAATTCATTTTATTAAACTGATTAAACTGAAATGTTTATGTTCCCTGTTTTAACTGATTAAACTGAAAAACGGAATATTTTAAATAGATCAAAAAATAGATAAAAAAGAAAAAAACGAAATGAAGGTATTCAGTTTACATGCAGTCATTTCAGTCAGTGCAGCGTAGGATTTGAACGTGCTAATGGCTAACTGTTTGTGGCGTCGTCCACGTGTTGCATAAGCTTAAACATCAGGTTTCTCAGAAGTGCTTTGAATGTGCTCACTCCTGTGGTCACAAACATTTGACTTGCATTTCCCCCCTTTGGGAATCGTAAGGAGGATTCTCATACCATCATTGTGTGCAACTTGTAACTTCAGCATGCTAGATTTATTGTAGGATGACCACCAGATGGGCAGTCAGAGCGGTGAGCAAAGCCACTTTAACTTGAATAGAACAAACGCTGAACTTCCGTACAATGGTGTTTGCCTGTGCATATAACTGTTGTTACGGCTGTTGTTATGGAAAGCTGCATTGTAAAGTGGAGACAGACAACTATAAAAACTATAACATATAAGAATTTAAGTTCATAAATAAACATTAATGTTAAAATTCCAAGGGGAAGTACAAAAACAGCACAGAGAAGCATGGTATGAAACGAAGTGAAAATAATGAATATGTGTGTCAACCAGGCTTTAAAGTAATGGCAGAGTTTTTCAAATTATTGTTATTTGAAATCAGCACATTTAGTAACCATGCAGCAGGAAGTTCAGTACGTGATTACGGTAAGAGTGTGTGAGTCTACGGTAAGAGTCTAGACTCTAGAGATGTGTAAGCATGGATATGAACTTAATGCTGTTCAGACTGACTGGGGTAAATGGATGCCCACAGTGATGAGGAATCGATGCAGATTAATCCAGGATTTGGTAGTAATCACCATGGAACAACCATATGCTTTTGGTTTACTGTCCCTTTCAAATTATATCTGACCAGTGCACTGTTGTGTATATATGTCCAACAAAGCTCATGACTCCCATGACATAACACCTGACATAGCCTTATGCACAGTGTGTGTAGTGGCCATTCTTTCTCTTCAAAGTGTGTGTGTGTGTGCGTGCGTATGTGTGTGTGGTTGGCTGGTGAGTGCTCCAGGCCTCCTCCCTGATGACAGCACTCCTTTTACAAGAGCGGCTCTAACGACTCGGCTTCTCTCAAGTAGAAAGCAGAGGTCTCTCTCTCTCTGTCTCTCTTACTGTGTGGCCCCAAGCGTACTGCCCCACTAACAGAATTATTTCCCACTTGTTTTCTTGCTGCCTGAGACAAGGCTTTTGTAATTGGATTTCATTCCCGTCAATTAAAAACGCAGCTTCCAGGAAGAAGCAGAATCAAAATAGAGCCTCTTAATCACATACTTATGAGTTATGAGTTATCGCATGCATCTGAAAGAATGAAGAGAAAGCGAGGTCAGACAAATGCACTCGTGTATTTGAAATAAATGCTATCTCAAGCATAATATCTAATAGTCATAATAAGGTCAGTGAATTTGGTTTTGGTCTTGGGTAATCTGAGCTGGACAGAATTGATAAAAAAAAAAAATATATATATATATATATTTACATTTACATTTACATTTAGGCATTTAGCAGACGCTTTTATCCAAAGCGACTTACAAAAGAGGATAACATTCAAGCTACAGCACAATGAACTAACAAGGAGTGCATATTGCTAACATAGAGTCTGCGCTGTTTTAAGTTGAAAGTGCAATAGTGTAACACAATGTAGAGAAATTAAATTATTAAGTGCATTCTCAAAGTTTACGCCAGGAGATATTCTTGGAAGAGCTTAGTCTTCACGAGTTTCTTGAAGGTGGAGAGGGTATCAGTTGATCTGGTAGCACTTGGGAGGTCATTCCACCAGCGCGGAACCAGATATGAGAAGAGTCTGGACCGACCTGCACAAGGTGTTGGCCGTGCTAGAAAACGTTCCTTAGAGGAGCGTAGTGGTCGTCGGGTGACATAGGGCTTCAGAAGAGAATTCAAGTAGATGGAAGCAGAGCCATCGTTCACCCTGTAGGCCAACATAAGTGCCTTGAATTTAATGCGAGCAGCCAAGGGCAGCCAGTGAAGTTCAATGAACAGAGGTGTGACATGTGCCCTTTTTGGCTGGTTAAAGACCAGACGTGCAGCTGCATTCTGGATCATCTGTAGCGGTCTCACTGCACAGGCTGGTAGGCCTGATAGGAGGACATTGCAGTAGTCAAGACGAGAGATAACCAGGGTCTGAACCAGGAGCTGGGTTGCATGTTGGGTTAGGTACGGCCTGATCTTCCTTATGTTGAATAGGGAAAAACGGCACGACCGAGCCACAGAGGCAACGTGATCTGCAAAGGTCAGTTGGTCATCGATCATGACACCTAGGTTTCTTGCCACTTTGGTTAGAGAAACAGACAGGGAGTCGATCTTGATACCGATGTCGTGGTGTATGGCTTGTTTGGCTGGGAGGACCAGCAGTTCAGTTTTGGAGAGATTTAGTTGGAGGTGATGTCCTTTCATCCATGCAGATATATCGGAGAGACAGTCCGAGATCCGTGATGACACCGTGGAGTCGTCCGGCGGAAAGGACAGATAGAGCTGGGTATCATCCGCATAGCAGTGGTAAGAGAAGCCATGGGAGTGGATGATTGAGCCCAGCGAGGTGATGTACAGTGCGAAGAGAAGGGGCCCCAGCACAGATCCTTGGGGTACTCCTGTGGTGAGTTGGTGAAGTGCCAATGTCTGTCCTAGCCACGATACGTTGAACGACCGTCCAGTAAGATAGGACTTGAACCAGGAGTGCGCTGTGCCATCAATCCCAATGTTGGTCAGCTTGTCCAGTAGGATGCTGTGGTTGACCGTGTCAAATGCTGCTGATAGGTCCAGCAGGATGAGCACTGAGGACTGACCTGCTGCTCTGGCCTCTTTTAGTGCTTCCGTCACAGACAGAAGCGCCGTTTCAGTGGAGTGGCCACTTCTGAAGCCGGATTGGTTGGAGTCGAGGAGGTTGTTCTGAGTGAGAAATCCTGTGACCTGTTTAAAGACAGCTCGTTCAATGGCTTTGGAAAGGAAGGGAAGAAGAGAGACAGGCCGGTAGTTCTCCACTTGAGTGGGAGCGAGGGATGGTTTTTTGAGCAATGGTGTTACCTGGGCTTGTTTGAAGGCAGTGGGAAATGTACCCCTAGTTAGTGACGCATTGACCACATGTGTGGTTGCTGTCACAATTGTGGGGGTTATGGCCTGAAGAAGGGTTGTTGGGATAGGATCCAGAAGACAAGAGGTAGGCCGGCTGTCTGTGAGAAGCTTAGACACCTCTGCCTCGGAGAGAGGAGTGAAAGAAGAAAAGGAAGCAGTTGGTGTAGAGAGGCTAGGAGAAGGAACCACTGTAGATTGGTTTGAGAACTGACTACTAATAGCTGCAACTTTGTTAGTGAAGAATGCAGCAAAAGTGTCAGCTGTGAGTATATATATATATATATATATAAATAAAAAAAGGAAAAGAGATGCTTCATTTGGCATTTTCCTTGCATGCTTTTATAGCATCCACTTCACATCCAGCAGTGGTTACTGTAATGGTCCTATCTGGAAGGGGAAATATGAGATTTGAGTGGAAAAAAGGGGATGTGAGTGCCTATTTTTCCAAGGAAAAAAGATCATTTCATATATAGAGAGTTATTTTCTTCTAATACTGCAGACATCATGCTGGGAGTCTGTGCCATTTTTTGAGCATGAAATTTTTAGTACGCAACTTCTAAGCTAGCAGAACATTTCCTGTCTAAGACAGTCTGGAGGCACCAATGGGGGAAGGATCACTGATGATCTGGCGTGGTGTTTCAGCGTTATGGTTTAAATAGTTACCCTTATCTCATATCCCATTAGAGGTTTGGATGTGTCTAAGGCGTCAAGCAGAGATTTCTGCTCCCGGTTGACTTGTGAGCCTCTAAGCGCTGTCAGCCATGGATGTTAAATATATGATCTGAGGTTATGGGTCTATTAGATTTCTTTCAGCACACACATGCATGCTCCCAAATGCACAAGCACACACACACATACACAGACACAGACACACACACACACACACAGGTAAGCAAGAGTGCTCCTCCCGGCGCTGACTGAATGGCAGCATTTCCTCAAGCTCTCTTTCTTTGTGGCCAGAATTTCCTATAATAAAAGTACTTTTCTATCTATCTATAATAAAAGCAGCATCTAATTGTAGTGACCCCCTGTTTATGTATTTCTTGCTTATGTGCAATTGGCAAAGCCCAGACACTCTCAGTCACAGTAAAGTGTAAAGAGTTGGAATTGTCAGCTATGTATAGTTGGCCAATGCAGACACCTCTCTTTTTCATGTCTAACGTTTGTTGCTGTGGGGGCCTGAGTGGATAGCCATTAGAGAGAGAGAGGGAGAGGGGATGATTGTTTGTGCTGCAGTGCTGAGCCTGGAGTGGTGGGAGAGGCTCAGCGTCGGCCTTGTGGTCTCTGAGGGGGTGCAGAGCAGACAGGCAGACTGAGCCATAGCATGTGAGGACAAGCAGTCTGAATGGGCCTCTGCTCGGAGCTCTCATGTGATGGGGGAGGCCACAGGGAACCACATGCGGCGGCACCGTAGGATTTTTATCAAATAGCCACTGAGATCACACGCACACAAACCGAAAACACACACACTCACACATATACACACTCTCTCTCTCTCACTGCATTCGTATATGTGTGAGAGTGTGTGTGCTAATGTGTGCTTGTGTCTGTGTGTGTGCGGCTCTGGTCATGAACTGTTATCTCTCCCTCAAAGTCCGTCATTGAGATGGAAACACATACACACAGGCAAAAACACACACACACACACACACACTCCCACACGTACATGAAGATGCACAAACTGCCATGTTGATAACCTTTCATAAAAAGAAGCAAATACATAGTGAGACACACACACGCACACACACACACACACACACAAGCACAGGCGTTTATGCGGTGGAAATGGAAACTCCGTGCTCTTGACCATCTTCATGTCCCAGCAGTGGACAGGCAATCACTTCTTTGGAGAAAAGGAAATTGCTTTCAGCCAGTGTTTACGATGAATTTCATAACAAACACAATGCCTTCTCCTCTCCGGCAACTCCACTTTTTGATCCCAGCAGCATCTCAATGTCACCCAAGATCAGAGGAAACATATGAGCAATATTATAATTCAGTTTAGGGCCCTCCCTTACTCCCTTTCTTAGCAGGTAGCAGGTGGAGGCAGTTGTCCTGTGGTGTCCCTTAGTCTCATAGTCATCTTGTGCAAGACCAAGAAACAAACAGCCCAAATTTATGCCCATGTGTTAGTGCAGACCGAGTCTTCCTTTATTTTTTGTTTTTTGAAGACTGCTTCGAGGGTCGCTGTGGGGCAAGGCTCACTTTGTGTACTGATGCAATGGTGTACATTGAAATGAAAGTTTTTAAAAGTTCAACCTGTACCATATGACAACAAAACAATCATGTCCTACACTTTGGCTAACATGGTTTTACTCATGGCCTTGAATGCAACAGTACCTGTGACTGTGAAGAGATATGTCAGTGATACTGTAAAGCAGCTCAGTTTGTATTCTTAAACCTTAGTTATTAACACCCAAACAAAGCATGAGCATCCAACACTAACATTATTATAGCATATTATATATGCATAATATGTTGGCATATTTTGTTTATGCCAAGTAATGAATTGCATTTCATGTTCATGGGGCCTTAATTATCATCCTTATTTCTAGTCTTGTTAAGCGTGATCAACCCACACAAGGCTACAGGGTGCAGCAGATTTGGGAGCATGAACAGTTTAACCCTAAATTTGTTCATTAAAACTAAACATTTTCATTAGGCACAGTTGGACAACCAACATTTTAACCGTGACAAAATTGTTGGAGACAAACTTTCTAATTCCAATTCTTTCCATTTCTTGCTCTGCTCATGATGTGCCTCAATCAGACCAGTGAATGCATGGAAGATGTCCATGCTCAGACTTTAGTGAAGACCTGATGTCTTCCTTTTGTTATCTCTGACCCAGACCACTGACCCCTGTTATTGTGTTGCTATGAAGATGTTTGGGTGCATTTAAATGATGTGCTGGTGAACCTACACTAAAACAGTACGGCACACAAGTGCAACGAATGTAAAATGTTTTGTCTGGTGGCCTGCCACCGACCTCAGCAATAACAAACACAGGGAACATTAGCTGGTGTAATTAATACTTTATTGATGTAAACTGTTAAAAGTAATTAATGTTAATCACGGGAACTCTCATGTAAAGTGATACTAGGTAAACAGATAGAATGGCCTTTTATTTCTGTGTGGACTCTCTTCTCGGAATAGGACAGCTCTGCCCCCCCACTGCTGTTTTGCCAGTGGCTTGCTCTGTTGATCCCTGTCCGGTCTTTGATCTGCGGAGCCGACAGTGAGAGCCTCTCAGGGTTGTTGTTGTTGTTTTGGATGAGGCGAGACGGCTGTGCAGTGGTCTTTTAGGCGGTGGATATTCTAGTCATGCGTGAGGTGTTATATTTAACAAGCTAGCCAAAGCGCGGCACAGAGAGCCGATGCCAGTTCGGATTTCTTATCTTTTTCAGTTTCTTACATATCATTTTTAGGGGTGCGATGTATAGAAGGGTCCCAATATTTTCATTAGTCTACATTCATAGACACTTCAGATTCACTAGTTTCACTGTAACCATAGCAAAGGAAGCAAGGTGCATAGACAGATAAAATGCAGTATGAATGAGGACTGACCTTCCCATCAGCTAGTTAAATCAATTGAATTGGATTGCTGTTGCTTACTGCCTTCTGCCCCTGTCTCTTATCATCATCATGTAAGGTCACCTGTCCAGTGTTCATGATGGCTTTAATCACTTTATGCGGTGGAGAGGGTCAGCGATTTGCTGGTTTGAATAGCGTCTCGGTAGTGCTCTGTCTAGACGGTGTATCCAGCGTGTCGGTTCTCTAGGGATGGTAGAGGATGCAGGAAGGCCATCGGCAATAATGCATCTGTCTGATGGGGGTTGCGTCATGGGAAGTGAAGGGGGCCTGTTGTAGAGAGAGGGGAAGGTTAGAGGAAATGATTGTCCAGGCCAGATGCTTGTTAGTGGTGCCTGGCTGGCACCTTTGCCTTGCCAGACTCCTGGAGGTGACCCAGACTTGCACCCAGTCTGGGCTAAACACGGTCCGTGAGGCCGTATGATGCTCTGCTACAAGTTGTTTTGGGAACCAAATAGGTGTGAGCTGTGATGGAGTTATAGATCACATGATAGCCACTGGTTTGATGCCATATCATTCTCGTACTGAAAGATGTGGGGTAGGTGACTGCTGAGGCAAGCAGTGAAACACTGCTTTGGTTATGTCTTAATTTGACTCTAATTTGCCTAATATGCTAATGTAATGTAGCATGACAGCATTTACATAAGCACTAAGAAGTAGATTTGCCTATGGATACATCTACAGTTGAAAAAAAGATATCACAACAGTATAAAGATCTGAAAATTTAAAGATCTAAGGAACCTCTATGGATCTGAGGATAAGTTGTACCTAGTGTCAACTGCAAAGATCTTTTAAATGTTGTTTGTCAGTGCAAAAGTGTCACACATTAGTCAGTAGATAGAAGCAATTGATTATTTAATTCCCTTTTCTGTGACATCCCTAGCTGTGATGACTAGAGGTTAATTCAATTTGTGCCGCATGATCTTGCTACATACACAAGGCAACATCAAAACAACCTTGGTGCACATTTGTGCTTCTGCCACACCAAGCCTCATGAATCATTCATGGGCATGTTTTGTGTGATCTTGTTCCTCCTGGCACACACCTGGCCATTTTAATTCAATTATTGTAACATTTCAGAATTAATGAAACTATCAGCATTTCTATTTATCTGGGTTATAATGCTTGTTTGACTTGTGACCTCAGGCAGTGTATGTCCCAGCGGTGTGTGTGTGCATGTGTGACAGAGAGAGAGAGAGAGAGAGAGAGAGAATGAGAAAAAAAGAGAGAGACAGACTATGTGTGTTTGTGTGGGTGAGAGAGAGAGAGAGCATGAGGGAGAGAGAGATTCAGACAGACAATGTGTATGTTTGTGTAGTTTTTAAGCATGCCTGTATGACTGAGCTCAATATTTACTTTATCAAAGGTGTAATAAAAAATAGAAGTTGTTATTGGCTATTTGGCATGCCTTCTGAAGTAAATGAGGAGTGTTAATTGGTTTGTGCTTGTACAGGAAAGCTCTGTGACTTCTCAAGAAGCGCCACCCACATTGACAAAGTCCTAGTCGATTGAATTTTCCTCAAGTGGCGTGTCAAGATTAGAGAACAACGTGCTCGGTTCTACTATAATGCCAACTGGGTTTTGTAAACAAACACCATGCAGACATATAACACCAGGTTAGCTGAGCACTCATGATTCTCTCACCTCCTCCTCCTCCTCCTCCTCTTCCATCTGCGACAAAATGAATTGAAACCGGTTTGCCAGTACGACCATATGTCCCCAGCTGTGAGGCGTTGGGTAAATGAAGGGTTTCTTTTCTCTGGTCATTGATTTGACCCCAACTACCCCGCAATCCCACCCCCTCCATCATCCGCTGACTGCGTGTCGTTCCCGGTGCTGGCTGGGGCTCTGCCTTTTCTTCTCTATCTTTAATCTGAGCCATCCATCAAGTGGAACTGATTTAATCCTGGCAGACAGGTGTTAGTCATACACCTGCGCCTGGCCTCCATTTCTCTCCAGCGCCGGCGCCGTCGTCATTACCGGCACAATTGGAGCCACGCGAGTGAGTGGCCCGAGACGCGCGTACGCACACACGCGGTCAAGGTCAACTCTGTAACAAGGGGCACTACTTTCATTTTCTTTCACTTTGTCTTTCTCCTCTCTCTCTCTCTCTCTCTCGATCTCTCGCTACTTTTCTCATTCTTTGTCTTCTTTCGCTTTGGCTCTTTCTGACCCTTTCTCTTTTTCTCTCTCTGTTTTTCTCCTTCCGTATGGCAGCCTTCTGAAACTTCCATGTGGTTGCGCCATATGTTGAAGATTGCTGCTTTCCAGGCGGAGAACGAGCTAATAATGTGTTAAATCCTGTGCAGGATCTTTGGAGAGAAAAGTGTTGTTAGTGTCAGCCTTCAACCTACAAAGACACGCTGCCTTTCAACAAGAGCTTGTGAGTCGAGGTGAAGGAATGTTTTTATAAGGCTATAAAGAGCAATCAGGAGATGTGATTTGGGTTGTCATAGCATAATTTGATTTGTAAACAAGTCCCTTCTGTCTGCTCAATTTCAATTTTGCTCTCTGGCTATTTGCTAGTCTTTCAGCATACACACACAAACACACGCACACACGCACACACACACACATGCACACCATGACTTGTCCCACAGGATGAGATTTCCCGATGTTGTCATTGAGGTGCATTAGCATAGCTCTGCTAGCAGAGATCAAAGAAGCAGATGTTTCTTAAAAAGTTGCACACAGAAAAGCACTTTGTCCCCAGACGTTGGAGGAAGACAACGGTGAGGTGAGGTTTATCAGAGCGAGATTTCCTTAGTCCTGGGGAAATATCAAACAGCAAGACAACCTTTGAAGCCTCGGGCGTGAGAGCAGGCTTTCTGCCTCCCACCTATTATTTGTGAAGTTTTGTGGCAGGTGGAAACTTTTCAAATTGAAAGCGACTCAAGGAGAATCTTTCGTTGTTGTTGTTTTCAGGAACTGCATATTTCTGGAATGCAGTGTCTGATGTTTTTTTTTTTGTTTATTTTTTTTCTGGTGTTTTTTTAGTCATTTACTTATTTATATTCTTTGTATGGGGAAAGGCTTGTTGTCATAGTTAACGTAACTCTTTCCCAAAAGCTTTCGGAAAGAATATGAATGTAACTTTTGTCAGTATTCATCATTTTTTGTTCCCTTCAAACAAATGCAGATTGATCTGTCTTTATATAGAGTCTCTCAACAAGAATCTCCTTGCTGATGCCTGCCAGTGTAAGAGTACAATGATGCAGATGAAAGGGAAGCATGACCTGGTATAGGGCCTAATAAATAGAGTGGGAAAAAAGGACAGAATTGAATGAATAACCTTTTATCTCTCTCAGACAACTGCAGATCACCTCAGTTTGTTTCTTTCCTTTCTGCCCCATGTGAATCAGTTGCAAAACTTCACACTTTACAACTCTGGCACTAAAGACATTTTTTAATCCACTGAGAATACTGCCCCTGGCCATTTTCTCTTTATTAGTATTTGCTTTTTTTTTTTTTTAGCCAACGATTCCCTAGTGGAAACATTCTGTGTCAGCTCTATTGTGTCTATCAGTGTTGTGTGTGTAAAGAAGGTATGGAATGGAGAGAGAGAGAGAGAGAGAGAGAGAGAGATAGAGAGGACAAATGGAGGTGTAATCAACCTTGGGCTAAAGCAAAAAAAAAGAGCAAGCAGAAAGCAGAGGGCCATTTACGTTTTTTGAGCAGGCCTGAGAGGAAGTGAGTCAGCCTCGGTGAATGAGCGCCACAGACTCTACCTGGCTACTCAATGCAGCCGCTTGCCGTTTCAAATGGCCCAACCTCCACAGGCTCAGTGCGCATTAAGGCAAAATGGACGCCGATTTCTCTTAGGTGAGCACATTAACATCTCTGTTCTACCTTTTAACTTGGAGAACGCTGTCAGACCAACACATTAGGTGCCTCACAGCTGCCTACAGGCTGGACATCCGTTGTAATTCCTTGCTCACTCGCACTCATTAGACATATGCTTCTCTCGTCCATCAGTCTGCCAGATGGGTTTTGACATATCTGAATAAACAGTCTCCTAATGGTCGATGAAGCAAGGCAAAAGCTGTTAACCCTTAAGGAACAGATATTTGTGTGTTGTACCTGTTAAGTTCTATCTTCAGCTTGCTTGTTTCTCATCTGTCTTATAGAGATTCATTCCATTTCTATTGGAGTCGTTTCTTTTCTTGATTCAATCTATTTCAATAAAAGCATCCCTAAATATTGAACTCTATACAATTCTGAACAATTCATGTTGTGGCAAAGCAAGAAAAAGAGAAGAGCTTTGAGTCGGAAGAAGAAAAGGCCTTGGCTGTCTCTTCTTATTGTGATGTGCCCAAGCCTCATCTCTTCTTCCATCATCATTCTTTTTACCTTTGGCGAATTTTCAGTCTTAATGCCAGTGATTGAGGCTGGTTGTGTGTATGTGTGTGTGTGTGTGTGAAGCATCCAAACTCTCTGTGGAAAGGGTGTCTCTATGCCCCTATCACCCCCTAAAGATCTGTGGTAGAGTGTCCTCCCATCTCTCTGCTGTGTGGATTGTAAAGTACGGCTCCTTCTGTGTCTTACTCTCCTCCTTGAAGTGAGAGCTGTGGTGCAGCGGAGTGGCTGAATGGTGTAGCAGTGTGCGGTGAGTGTTCACTTTGGCGACACGCTGTGTCACGTGTGATCACAGGCATGTCTGCCCCCCCTCGCGTGCTGCTGTAATCTTGCGCTGTAGGTCAGACAGCAGGGAGGAAGAGCTTCTCTCTCTCTTTCTCTCTCTCTATCCTCTTTCCACTTTAGTGCCCGTGCTAGTACTCCCAACATTATAATTAGGGCCATTAGCAAGCTCCGTTGTGTGTAGTGCTGTAGCATTGTGTTCAGGCTGCTGTTGAGTGGCCGCCATCACTTTGGAGAAACGATGGGTCTCTCCTGTGTATTTTGAGTGTGTGTGTGTGTGTGCGCGTGTGTGTTTGTGCGTCTGTATTTCTGTACACAGGTGAGAAACCCAATCAGAACCGCATTGCCACCTGTCTCTGCTTAGTTTAAGTAGCATATCTCACTCTCTCTCTCCCTCTTCCAGTTTTAAAAAGCTGAACTCTTGCATCAGGCACTAGCAATTCGTGCTGCTCTGAATTCAATGTTGCTATCAAAGTGAGGTCAAATGATTTGCTATCATTCACGTGTTGCTTCACATTTTAAATGTTATTTTTACATTGCTTTTGCGATTATTATGATTAAAATAACAGATTGTCTCTCAGTGTATGCAATGTCAAAGTTCATCAGCCACTCTGTTTGTGTGTGACTCAGTTGTCTTGTTTGTTTGTTAAATGCATTTCTAATTTTTGTTTTGTTGTTTTCCTGTTCTTTCCCCAGGTCAGTAAACACAATGAAGATGTCAAAGAGTGTCTCCTATCAAGTATGGTTTCTTCTCATAGTATCCCAGTATATCTGTTCTGGATCCTCTTGCTTTCACTTTCCCACCTTTATCCCTTTACATTTTGTTCTCTCTCTCTCTCTCTCTCTTTCTCTTTCTGTTTTTCTTTCTTTCTCTCTCTCTCTCTCTCTCTCTCTCTCTCTCTCTCTATCTCTTTCTTCTCTATTCCTCTCCCTGTGTGAGTAGACCAGCCATGAATTGAAACGCAGCATCCTGTTGTTCTGTTAATGACTCCTAATGGAAAGCTCATATAGTGTGTGGGCACAGCAAACATATAGAGCATATTGATTTGCACACGCATCCATCACTTGGAGCCATGTTAGTGGGCTCAGTAAGGCGACGGGAGAAGCCCTGCAGACATTCAACATGACTTTGAGTGTTGCCTGCCTCGCCATCCTGGCAGACTTCCATTCAGTCATACAGTATGCTGCGTAATACTGCAAAGCTGTGCCCCCTCTGGCGCAGCGACAGGGGTCCTGTGTTTGACTCAGTGACGCTCCACAGTAGGGGCGCTGCCCCTATGGCTCATTGCCTTTATGCCTGCTTGATAGCTTCTCCATCATACGATGAGGTACGAGTGACTTCCTCTACCGAATGTGACTGGTTATGCTAAGGGCTTAGTGTAGTATTTCTGTGACCTGTCAACAGGAAGCTAAGCTAGTGAAGAGCCCCATGGAGCTGAATGGAGGCTAAGGGAGCCTAGGTTACTTCCGGTCCATGGGATCTACGTTGGCAGAAAATATGAATAGGTGTAAATGGAGAGATACTGGAATTAAATGGAATTGTTAACTTAATTTTGCACGCTGAGAAACTGCTGTTTTTCAACAGGTTTGTGTGAAGCTGCTTATCTGACGACACTTCTGTATGGGACATTAAATGTCACTATCGCTTTGAAAACGATAAGGCTAGCGGTCATGCTAACTAATGGTTCTAGCTGCTTTCCAGCTCACAGCAGCGGTTGATGGACAAATACACCATATCTGATGTGCTTTGTCTTCATTCTTTGTCTTTTGCTTAATAATGAAGCCTGTAAAACCTGTTCAATTCTTAGGCATCCTGGTAACGCTACGTCACACGAGCTACACATTTTAACAATGCTGTAACTCACCAATCATGACATGAATGGCCTCTTTCTTTACTTTCTTTACATACTGTATGTATAATTCCAGGATCATGATGACCGCGCCCAGAGAATAATTCTTTTTGGCCCATTGACTTTCGTTCATATTTTTTTCAAGTGTACAACCATAAGGCCGACCAGAAGGGGTGGAGACTTAGGCTCCCTATACAGAACTGCTATGACCTTAACTGGATTAGACAATCAAATCTTCCACTGTCTGTTTAAGGTTAGATGGACACCATGATGAGAGTGAGTGAGTCAGTGAGTGTCTGGATGAGGAGAGGTGGACCTGTTCAGGGGCACTGCCTATTAGCTTGAAGCCATGAGCTGCCACACTGACAATGACACAGGCGCAGTAGCCTTCAGTGATCCCTCGTGGCTGTGTGGAGAAAGAAGGGAGTTCAGCATTCAGGCCCACGGTGCTTTCATGGGAACAAGGGTCTGGTGCTGTAACTGGGGTGGGAGGCGAAGGGAAAAGTAGTGAATAGACTGAATCCTATTTGTTGCTGTCTATTCAGTGACATTGCTTTTATGTAGTGTGTGTGTGTGTGTGTGTGTGTGGGTGTGTGTCAGCGTGTCAGCTATCTTATGTGCCTCTCTTTTTTGTATGGACTCATGAACCTTTTTCAACAGTGTGGTGTTTCTTTCTTCGCATGTGCAAACATAAGATTTGTTTATGTGTGTGTGAGTGTCTCTTTGTCTTTCTTTTGCTGTCTCTTTCTCTTTCTTTCTTTGTGTCTGTGTGTGTGTGTGTGTGTGTGTGTGTGTGTGTGTGTGTGTGTGTGTGTGTGTGTGTGTTTGTGCCCTTCAGGTTGTTGTGTATGCATGTGTGCATGTACATTATGTGTGTGTGTGTGCGTGTGCGCGCGCGCGTGTGTGTGTGTGTGTATGAGGGACAGATGGCCATGTGCTTGTGTAGGCAGGTTTTGTTATTGTCGCTGGGTTGGGGCATGTCCTGTTTATGGTCCTAATCAAAGTCATGAATAAAGCAGGTGGAGGATGAAACATTGATGGAAGCGCTGCACACGCTTCGATGTGTGTGTGTGTGTGTGTGTGCCTGCGTGTGTGTGTCTGTGTGTATACAAGCTCCCCTCCTCTGAAGACGCCCTGTGCGCAGGGACACACACATGGACAAGAGCAAACACAAACACTTGCATGCCAACCATGAAAAGAAGAAGAGGATAAAGGAAAGAAAAACGAAAAGAGAGGAACAAAAGAATAGCTCAGTCAGTGAAGATTCTAACACTGTGGAATGATGAAAGAACAGCACCGAAAGCCTATTTGTAGGTCAGGTGCTCTCAGTGTTTTATTTTTGTTTTGTTTATCTTTGTTCATCTTGCTGCTATCTCAGAGACACAGATTACTTTTTTTACGCACGTGAGCACTCAGAAAACGGAAATGTACTGAAGCCAGAGAAAAATGGGGATTGAGAAAATGGGAATGATTTCAATATATCTCAAAGAGTCAGTTAAAAAGGGTCAAAATGAGCCCCTGTTGTTCCAGTGCTCTTGTTTTAGATAGTGTCCTTAACAAACCTTAGTGACTCAGTGCAGTAGTATGACAAAGAAGGATGCTATATGCTACTGACCATGGCTGTAATGAGGAACGTGCTCTGATGAAGCAAATAGGAAATGAATGTCATGTGACACATCATGTGTATGACTCCCTCCTAGCTTTATCTTTGAGCTAATTCACAAGCATAAATGAGTTATTCTTAGGACTCCATAAGTCTGATCTGTGTGTGTGTGTGTGTGTCGTGAGTTGTGATTATTTGTGATTTTGTGTGTGTGTGTTTGTGTTTGTCTGTGTGTGTGTGTGCATGCATATGTGTGTGTTTTTCTCTCTGAAGACATCTGCAGCCATCAGCTTGGGCGAAGCTGCCATAAATCAGACACTGGGCCAGTAGCGTAGAAGCACACTGTAGTGCCGAATGTGTCGACCTTCTCTCAGCGCGTGCTCTGAGCCAGATCCACCAGTGCCGTGCCCTCACTCAGTGCTGCTGTTACACAGGCAATTACGCGACCGCCGCCCGACAGTACACTTGATCATATTTAATAAGCGTATATGTGCTGTACACACACACTGCACAGAACTTAGTGTGCATACATGAGAAAGAGAGAGAAAGTGGGAGATTACTGTTTTTTTTTTTTGTTTTTTTATTGATTTTTAAATTTATTTTCTTCAAATCAATTTTAATATACGGTTGACACCTAAGATGTTTTGTCTCCAGCTTTGACAACAGTTCATGGCAATAAAGCATGTATTTGAATAGATTTTAGAGAGAGAGAGATTGGGTGGATAGTACAGGAGAAAGAAAGAGAGAGAGAGACAGGCAGAGAGCGAGCTGCACAGTAATGAGGGGGCCATTAGACGTGCTGGCCCTCTCTGCTCCCGTGTCCACATTAGTCCATACGTCTCCCCAGAGAGCGCTCAGCCGGAGAACGCCCCTGACCTTGCTCAGTCCCCAGGAGACGTCTTCCATGGCGGCACAGTGTTTTTTAAACCTCGCCGCTTCTTTACTCTGGGTAAACTGGCATGCACTGTTGTTGTAGGAGATGCCAGGGACCACAGATTTTATGTGTTTCTCACGATTTCTGCAGAGAAGGCCTGCAGTGTAAGGGTAGGCTGGGTCGTGCAGTGTGTGTGCATGTGTGTGTGTGTGCAGATACGTTCGCATGAGTAGAACGTATTGTGTGTGTGTGTGTGTGTGTGTGTTTCCTATGTGTGTGTGTGTATGTGTGTGTGTGTGTGTGTATATGCGTATGCAGATACGTTTGTATGAGTAGAAGGAAATACTGTGTGTGTGTGTGTGTTTGTGTGTGTGTGTGTGTGTGTTTGAGTAGGTCTGGGGGAGGACAGTTCACATTCCCACAATGAGAGAATGGCCCTAGTGCTTTTGTTTTCTGAGCTGTGGTTTGTGGAGTCAGGGGCCGTGGAAAGAAAGGGCCTCTAAACCAAGAGATGTGTTTGTGTTTCTGTGAAGAAAATCAGGGGATACACATAAGAATGGAGAAACTAGTGTGTGTGAGTGTGTGTGTGTGTGTGTGTGTGTGTGTGTGTGAGAGAGAGAGAGAGAGAGTGTGAGTGTGTGTGAGTGTGTGTGTGCATTTATTTGTTAGGGGCAGTGCCTCCATAGTGCTCATGCAGGAATGAGGGGCAGTGGAGGGAGGGAGGTAGAGGCAGATTTGCCCACCAGATCTGGCCCTGATTTGGGCCGTATCAGTGCCAGATCTGGCTGTCACTTGGGCTGTTCCAATGGCGGATCTGAAGCAGCTGCTGTCATCAGAGGAGATGAATGTGCAGACATGGAAAGAGATAGAGGAAGAGAAGGAGTAAGAGAGGGATCCCCAGTGACCTCTATATGTCATGTTCCTTGACTCCTTCGCTTTTCACGCACACACCCACGCACTCATGCACACACCCACACACATCTCCGTCTCTCTCTCTCTTTCTTCTCTCTCTCTCTCTCACACGCATAAATACAGTACACGACAGTACATATACAACACACATGCATGAAGACCCAATACACATGCACCCATTCAAACACACACACACACACACACACACATTCAGGCAAACTGTGTCACAGCCTCTGAGCCATTCACCCAGTTAGTATTCCCCGAACACATAAACAACTGCTTTTCTCCAACTGAGCCTCAGATTCAGTAGTCCTCCCATATGGAGCCTATTAGGCTTGCAGTTCTCTGATTTGGGTGGGGGTTGATCTCAGTCGAAAGCCCCATGGTTATTGTGGTCAGTGTGGTCTGAAGAGCACATGGTCTCCAAATGGCAAAGAAATTAGAAGTCTATTTCTGCATCTCTGTTTTTTTTTTTTTTATTATTATTTTATTTTTTTTAGGAGAGGGTGGGGGTGGTAGTGGGTGGAGGTTTTGTTTTCAAGTGGGCAAGTGCTTTAAAGTTTAATCCCATGGATAGGGTATTTATCTGGGCACTGGCAGAAGAGAAGAGTGGGACGCAGTAAGTGGACCACCCCTGTCAGCATGGGCTCTGTTCCATGGACTGCGCCCCAGTATAATAAATATTGTATTGCTGCGACAGTGTTGCTTGGCTTGGCCTGGCTTCTCAGCTCCCATGGAAAAATGAGCAGCGACAAGGACCCCGGTGTTAGGCTGTCCTAGCTTTCCCCACGATTGCCTGTTTTTAGCGGCGCCCTCAACGTTTTAACATTGTCTCACTGTCTCTGAACAGCATGTGTAATTGTTGGGCCTAATGACTTTAGCCTCTATGTTTTATTGCTGTGTACAGCATTGCGCTAACCGAGCTCGCTAAAGCTAATTAACACAGGCCAACGAGTCAGTATGTGTCAGATGGTTAATTTGTATTAAAGGGGCGCTGATCAGTGTCGTCCACTAGACAGAGAGGCTCTAGGCTGTTCTCTAGAGTATTTGAAATCTAGTACCACTTGCATGTGGCTTCTTTGCGTGTCTTTGTGCGATGATTTACTACGACTTATGAAAATGATGTGTCCATTTACGAGACAGGTTTATTGTTCTCTTTGGTTAAATAGCGCACAAACACTGCAACAGATGAATGCAGAAATGGCTTTTACGGCTGCTGTTTTCAATACTGTTGTTGTTGTTGCTGTTGAGCATGTTTTCTCTCTTTCTCTCTCTCTTTCTCTCTCTCTCTCTCTCTCTCATTTCTAATGGAGTGAGCAGACTCGGTGGGTTTTTTATTTATTTATTAATTTATTTCGAAAGCGCTCAGTGCTAATTCCCCCGGCATGGCGTTTTAGCGTACTCGGCGTACGCAGGCGAGTGTCTCTGAATGGAAGTGCATTTGCTTAATGGCCGGCGAGGGGCCCAGGTCATCAGAGGAGCCGAGTGGCTTTATGCACAGGTCAATGAGTAGCTCAAGTCCTCGGAGCCGAGCCGAGCTGAGCAGAGCCGAGCAGGCACGCTAACTCTAGTGCTAGCACTGCCTTAATTACACCCTAAAGCTAGGAAAGCCAAAGCCATCTGTACCCCCCCACCCCCCTGCCAAGACAGAGCCGTTTCCACTTCAGGAGAGAAGAGAAACCTGGTGACGCAGATTTCAGCGTTATTACAAAAGGGGTTCGCATGCAGTTATTTATCATTGCAGCTTGGGCCTGCTGCACCGAGTTAATCCACACTTAAGGGTTTCATTGTCAGAAAAGAAGCTTCGCCTCTCGTTTCTGTGTATAAACACCTACCCTCCTCCACCATTCACTTACAAGCTTCATTAAAGTCTCATTATTTTCAAGAGGGTCTTGGGAAGTGTCTCTGTAGTCCACAGATAGAGCTTAGACACTGTCCTTGTGTTGTTCTGTCGGTTTAGCACCTTGCCTCCAGCACTGCAGGATCAGATGGCTTTAAAACAATAATAACTGTACTCTACATGTATTTTGAAGAGAAATTAAAACAGCTTTGCTTTTTTTTGAAGGATAGCATGTAAATGGTGGACACATTTCTGTGCCTTGCCATTTGTGTAACACATCATTTAGTTCCTCTGTATATATTTCAGATCACAGCCTATTTCACATTGCACCCACACACACACATACATACACACACACACAAACACAAACACAAACACACACACACACACACACACACACACACACACACACACACACACCACAGATTTAGGTCATATATATATCAATGAGTGTAGATGAAAAAATCATTATGGCTGAATAGACTTTATCCTGTGAATGGAAATACATTTACTGTTAACATGCAGCCCACACACGCACACACACACACACACACACACACACACACACAAACCCCATAATGTGGTAGATGTAATATGGAGTAGCAAGCATTGCTTCCCCTGCTCTGCCCTGCCTAGTGCGTTGATCTTGTGCCTTTCATTCAGAGGAACGGATGCATTACTGTGGCGGTGAACCTGCCGCCCAAGCAAACATCAGTAGTCTACTGCTCATTCATCCTCTTGGTTTATGGGAAAAAGAGAACCTGGACAAACAGGAAAAATAAATTCATACAAGCACAGGGTTCACGGAGAAGCATATTTTTTAAAGAATAAGATTGTTGATAAACACACAATGGTAACCTGGCTCGTGTTACTCTTTTGTGTTCCTACGTGTGTGTACTGTATGTGTGTGTGTGTGTGTGTGTGGTGTGTGTGTGTGTGTGTGTGTGTGTGTGTGTGTGACCATATCATTCTGTTTATAAGGGTGTGTACATCTGAACAGTGGAACGGATGCATTACTGTGGCGGTGAACCTGCTGCCCAAGCAAACACTAGTAGTCTACTGCTCATTCATACTCCTGCTTTATGGGAAAAAGAGAACCTGGACAAACAGGAAAAATGAATTCATAGAAGGACAGGATTGTGTTGCTTTTTGTGTTCCTACGTGTGTGTGTGTGTGTGTGTGTGTGTGTGTGTGTGTGTGTGTGTGTGTGCGTGTGTGTGTGTGTGTGTGTGACCATAACATTCTGTCTATAACAGTGTGTTCATCTGAATAGTGTGTGTTGAACTTCATTCCACTGGGAGGGAAAAAAGGCTGTTCAGCCATGACAATATCTTCTCTGATGAAAACACACACAGAACAAAGCGACCTCTTTTTGAGTGATGTGCACAGCTCCATTCCCTCTGTCTGGTTCTGGGCCATGAGCAGGAGCATTGCACTCTGGGACACTGGAGGACAGGAAGCTCCCATGGACATCCCCGCTGTGGGCATCTGTCACTCGCCCGCCTTGATTGATTCAGCAGCTGTCCGCAGCGGGCAAGGAGAAAAACGGCCAGCGTGTTTGTTTTCCTCGATGGTCACAAAGCCGCGACAGCGGCTAGCATAATCCCCAGTGCTTATTTCAAATCACGAACTGACACATCTGCAGGGGGAAGGGGGAAGAGGTTGGGGGAAAGAAGCAATATAAGGAAAAGCAACTTTTTACAACACACAAACAGCAAATATGGCATTGCACACTGCGGCATGTTATATCACTCAATAGCATGTAACATATAATGTTAATGATGCACACTATGTCAGCTTTGCTTTCATTCCTGATCCCGGCCTCTCCAAGTATGTGTTGTTTTTGATCAAAAACAATCAAACAAAAAAATATCTGTTAAATACTAAAATTAACATCTTATTGGTTAGAATAAAGCATCACACAGGAGCATGTGTTTATTTTTGTGTTATTATTTAGAAGAACACTATCAAACATTCCTCTCGTGCCTTTCAGTTGGCACAGCAGCTCCATGTATTTATTGACAGTGAGACACAAGTGCACTGCTGTAATGGTGTCTCCTATCACCTTCTCTGTATTTGGGTTTCATTGCTTCTTCCTAATGCTTCTTCCTCTAGCTGTCACTCTTCAGTGAGCGGCAGGGCTAGGCTAGCCAGCGCTAGTTTAGCGTTAGCGCTGGGGCCGTCTGAGGGCAAGGCTATCAATAAATCGCGCTGGGCTGGATTGTCACAGCTGAGGGCGCCAAGGCGAGCAACACAGCGAGAGCCTTCAGCTTTTGGTGCGTCAAGTTTTCCTCGCACAGTGGGAACGCCACATGGCCTCTGTGGATCTGAATGCGCACACAGACTTGCACAGATGCACACACACACACACACACACAGACACAGAGACACAGACACACTCACACACATTCATTAATGTATTGCACTCACAGACATCCTTACACAAAAATCCTCATGAATGTACACAGACACACAAACACACTGAACAGACACGTTAACTTACTCAGTTGCTTACACACACTCACACACACACACACATACGCACACAATTTTTCTCTGTCTCACACGCACACAGATGGATTTCGAGCTGATCTCGTAAATATTTTTATTTCAAAAATGACTGAAGTCTCGCTGCCCGAAAGACCAAACGTGTTAGCTTATTCCTGAATTAATCAAGTTTTCTGTTTAAACAGACGCAGATGGCCAGGCAGTACAGTCAGTGGGGCCCAACTGAAACGTGGGATGCAGGTTTTTGTGGTTTGTTTTGAAAGGCTGTGTTTCAGGGACGCGGGTGGGTTGGGGGATGGGGGATGGGGGCGTGTCGAGGGAGGGCGGTGAGCTGAGCCACCACAGAGGCGACTGTCTGACTCTATTAACCAGCCCGTGCCAAGCTCTGGGTAAATAGGCTTCAACCACAAGAAAATTGTTGCTGAGTATTTTTAGCTGCGACTTCAGATGTGTTCTAGTTGCTGAGAAGAGATCATTTTTCCTCGCTG